>JALIGW010000046.1:625000-860000 GCA_023053685.1 Diadophis punctatus similis
ACTTCCAGAAATTTTAATTAATTTTAACAGCTCTGTACAAGTATAGTATGAAATGTAACAGTGTCCTGTTTAGTATTAGAGTTTAGTTACCTTGGAGTAGATCTATTTAAATAATTGGGAAGAGTTAGTGTGCCTACATTTAAGAAAACTTTCTGGCATAATGTACATTTCTCCAATTCTTTGCTATTTCTATGGGTCAGGCACACATGCACAGAAATACACAGCAAACAGTGTATATCATCTGTGCTGTTTGCTGTTTGGCAAATTGCTTGGAGGCAGAGGCCTTTTTTCCTTGTTTTCCTCCCCCAAGACTAAGGTGCGTCTTATACTTCGGTGCGTCTTATACTCCGAAAAATACGGTACCTAATCTCATCACTGATGATGTTACCAAGTAGGGTAATGAAACGCCTGCAAGAAAACAACCGAGCTCATAGAGAACGGAGGACCCCACTCTGTGAAGGCACCAGGATTTACCTCATGCAAGACAGTAATCTGAGCTTTGGAGATCACCAGCTCTGAATTCTTCTCCCATAACATCTTCTGCAGCCGAATCAGCTCCACGTTCTTCTGGATGGCAGCTCTGTTGACCGAGAGGAACAAGTTGGCATCGCTCAGTGAGTTCTTCCCGCCACACAAACGCACAACCAGGCCCATCTGTGCAAAATCAATAGCTTGAGAAAAGATTTCTTACTGACCAGGTACTAAAACTGTGAGGTAAAAGAGTCTCAAGGAATGTCCTGCTTACACCGGCCTGAAGGAATTTGATATTATACAGGTAATCCTCAACACGATCACAACGGAAAGTTTCTGTTGCTAAGTGAGACAGATGTTAAGTGAATTTTGCCCCGTTTTATGATCTTTCTTGCCACCGTTGTTAAGCGAATCACTGCAGTTGTTAAGTTAGTCACGTGGTTGTGAAGTCAATCTGGCTTCCCCGTTGACTTTGCTTTTCCGAAGGTCACAAAAGGGGATCACATGATCCCGGGATGGTACAACAGTCATAAGTATGAACCAATTGCCAAGCATCTGAATTTTGATTACGTGATCATGGAGATGTTGCAAAGGTCATAACTGTGAGAAATGGTCATGTCACTTTTTTCAGTGCTGTTGTAAATTTGAATGGTCACTAAAAGAACTTCGCAACACTGAGGCGATCAAAGTGGCTTCGGTCAGGCCAGCTTTGGGGTTATAAGGTTCCTGTTATAAGTTGAACTCCTGTATTTCCTCGTTTCTGATTCAAAAAAATCTATAATGCCTCAAAATTTTTAAATAGCTGTCTAGCCTTGAGATGTGAATTTCACTCCTCTAAAATCAAATCCCAGAAATTACAATCACACCCAACTTTGAAATTCTGCTTCAGTTGCATTTATCATTGACAGCAGGAGAAGAATCAAAAGCGCCGTAGAAAACAAGGTTTCTGAAGACAATTTACATGTAATCCTAATCAGAGTAACGAAATAACAGAATAGCAAAATAACAGAATAAGAGTTGGAAGGGACCTTGGAGGTCTTCTAGTCCAACCCCTTGCTCAAGCAGGAAACACTATACCATTTCAGACAACGTGGTTGTCCAACCTCTTCTTAAAATCCTCCGGTGTTGGAGCACCCACAACCTCTGGAGGCAAGTTGTTCCACTGATTAATTATTCTAACTATTATAGGTGTAATCCTAGATCAAATCCATTGAGGGAGATAGAGAACCAAAGTTTACCGGTATTCCTGCAAGTTTAGATAGCTTTTCTGAGGTTGAATGTATTCCAGATCAATTTCTTTATCAGGTGTGAAACTCAGCAATTCATGATCCTTGTCTAACTCAGCCAGCACCAGACTGTGGGTCCTGAAAGAAGAATCAAAGCAGAAATATAAATTGGTTTTTCATGTATTAATAGGAAGGAGAGAAGAAAACAACTGAAGTTTCTAAAATGCATGCCGCTGTTTTAAAGATTGGTCTTTTTTTCCCTGCAGGCTAACAAGAGTAAAAAAAAATTATGCCACCTTTATTATCAAGGTAGCCAAGGTACCTAATATTCCTTCCTTTCTTATTTTCCTCAGAATATACAGTACTGTAAAGTGAGCTCGGTTGAGAGAGAGTGATTGGCTCAAAGTCATCCAGGAGTCTTTCATACCTAAGGCGGGACTAGAACTCACCATCTCCTGGTGATTGGCCCAAAGATACCCAGTCAACTTTCATGCCTAAGATGGGACCAGAACTTACAGTCTCCTGATGATTGGCTCAAAGACACCCAGTTGACTTTCATGCCAAAGGCGGGACTAGAACTCACTGTCACCTGATGATTGGACCAAAGTCACTTAGGCACATTTCATGACTAAGGCAAGACTAGAAATCACAGCCTCCCAGTGATCGTCCCACAATCAGCTTCCATACTTAAGGTGGGACTAGAACTTACGGTCTTTCGGTTTCTGCTTGCGATCTTTCCAGAACATCATCAGCATATCTGGGAGAGATTGGCCTGACTGTCATTCTTGATACCTGCATCTCTGTTGCCCAAAAAAAGAAACAAAGAGAAAAGGATGGAATGACCGCCATGTCCTTGAATCTCTTTAGACTTCCCCTCGTTTGACAAAGGCATAGCATCCATAAAAAGTCTGCTTGATGACTTCCAATCTAGTGCATAATTTCGACCTAGAACCTGTTGTGGCCTGTTGGCTGCTGACCCCTCCAGCAGCCGAATCAGAGGAGGAGGAGGCGTGGGAGTCAGGGTCAGCAACCTGGGAGCTCTGAGGGGAAAGAGGGAATGGAGCTGGCAGAGAGAAAGACAGAGGTGGAGCCTGGGCCATCCGTCAGCCCTCAGATGGGAGAGTCAACAGCCCCCAGAGGTCTGGAGGTGGCTGATGAGGAAGAGGAACAGCTGGGTCCAGTGCCTGGCGCGCGGATGCACAGAAGGCAGAGGAGAGGAGAGCAATGGAAATCTATGGGCTGATCCTTGGGATGGAAGAGCCACCGCTGCTAGCAAAACCCCACCCTAGCTCTGGGAATAAAAGGCAGGGGGCGGAGATTCATCTCCCTGCTGGACAGACTTGTTAGCCTGCTGTGCAGGGGTGGGTTCTGGTTTTCTTTGCTGCCGGTTCGCTCCTTGATGTATCACGTGGGTGCCCGCGCATTGTGTGCTGTGTGCGCGCATGCACAGTACTAAAAAACCAGCTTCTCCGCGTGCGCAGAAGCAAAAAACAAGATGGTGGCACCTATGGCGCTGCCGAGAGAGCCAGTTTGGGGGCGTGGCAGGCCTGGGTCGCTTCCAATTCCAGCGACCCAGGCTGCCAAGTTACTACCGGTTCCATAGAACCGGTCCGAACTGGGAGGAATCCACCTCTGCTGCTGTGAGAGAGGGAGAGACTTTTTGCCGGAGCTGCTGGCGCTCCTAATAAAGGAATCATTGATCGATTACAGAAGGTTTGTCGTGTTTGGGGAGCTGGGTCAGATCAGAACCTTCCCAGCGATGGACACATCAAGCTCTCCAACCTTCTTACCTTTGTGTGACTTCTTGGGCCCTTGTCTGGGAGAGGTATGTGGCCGACGAAAACCCGTGTTCACCTTGGCTGTGATGTGGCCATAGGGACAGTGACGGCTGCAGCCCTGCAGTTGTAGCTGTTGCTTGTAGAAGAGCAGGTGACTCCTCAAACGCTGGTTGAGACGTTCCAGATCCCAAACCCGTTCCTGCATCTCTTCCAGGCCCTCTTCCAAGTCCAGGTTCCGCACAGAGGTTTGAATGAAGCTTCCGGGTCTCCTGTTCCGGCTTTCCTGTTGTGCTCGGTCATGACTCAGTCTTGAGAGTTTGGTAGCCATCCTGGAGGAACAAGGAAAGAACATCCAATCTCGGTCTTCCCAGGGATTGCTGTTGTTGCAGCTCTGACAGGATAGTGGAGAATGGAAGGATTTATATTCCTTGCAGACAGCTGGTCATTTGCATCCTTTTTAGAGAGTCGATGAGGCCACTTGGAGTCCCAAAGGTGCTTTTTCAAGAGGCAACTGGACTTTCTGGTTTTTTCTTTTGAAGACGTTTCGCTTCTCATCCAAGAAGCTTCTTCAGCTCTGACAGGACAGTGGGGAGTGGAAGGATTTATATTCCTTGCAGACAGCTGGTCACTGGCATCCTTTTAGAGAGTCATTGAGGCCACTTGGAGGTTTATCTATGTCCTCAGGGTCAGCCGACTAGTGCAAATGGTTCCTATAGTCTGCAATTTTTCCTCTGGAAATCCGTTAATACTCCCACACTCATTCGAAAGGCATTCACCGCCAGTGGTGAAATGTGAAATTTTTCCCTATCGGTTCTGTGGTTGTGGCTTATTTTGTGGTCATGGCTTGAGGTCAGGTGGGCATGGCTTCAGGTGGGCATGGCTTCAGGTGGTCAGGTGACTGGGTGGGCGTGGCCAACTTAATGTGGTGAAATTCACTTAACAACGCTCTTGCTTTGCAACCAAAATTTTGGGCTCAATTGTGGTCATAAGTTTTTCTTTCTTTCTTTCTTTCTTTCTTTCTTTCTTTCTTTCTTTCTTTCTTTCTTTCTTTCTTTCTTTCTTTCTTTCTTTCTCTCTCTCTCTCTCTCTCTCTCTCTCTCTCTCTCTCTCTCTTTCTTTCTTTCTTTCTCTTTCTTGTCTCTCTCTCTCTCCCTTCCTCTTTCTTCCTTTCTTTCTCTTTCTCTTTCTCTTTCTTTTTCTCTTTTTCTTTTTCTTTCTTTCTCTTTCTCTTTCTCTCTCTCTCTCTTTCTTTCTTTCTTTTTTCTCTTTCTCTTTCTTATGATCGATGATTGCAACTATGATCTACTTTGTTGTTTGTACGTACATTGAGAGTTTATGCCCCTGAGAAAAATTTCCTGGTGTCCAATCACACTTGGCCAATAAAGAATTCTATTATTCACCTCTCAAGAATGAGAAAGCAGAATAGTTAATATTAATTTCCAGGAGCTTATCCACTCTCCCTCCTGCCTACCCCCCCCCCCCCGCAAATGTCCATCTAGCTACCTATAAATTTCTGGATGAGACTTTTATAAAAATCCTCCAAGTGGCCTCAACAACTTTCTAAAAAGGATGCAAATGACCAGCTGTCTGCCAGGAGTATAAATCGTTCCATTTCCCACCATCCAGTCAGAGCTGAAGAAGCTTCTTGGATGAGAAGCGAAACGTCTTCGAAGAAAAAACAAGGAAGTCCAATTGCCTCCTAAAAAAAGCACCTTTGGGACCACAAGCGAATTAATGACCATACCGTCAATGGTTGTGTACCTTAGTCTATTAGAAAGATCCACAGCATTTTATCCAACGGATTGCCACGTTTAATAAATTCGCATGTTACCTTTTGATCTTGTTCTCCTGCTTTTGAGTGAGCTCTTTGAGCAGCAAGTGTTCATCACGAAGCCGTAGAAAATTGTCGGCCAACTCTGCCCGGCTCACTCGGTTGATCTGGTGACAAGTCTTTGCTAACAAGCTCGATCCTGGACAAGGAAAGAAGGGAAGGTGATAATTGCATCTGGATTGGAAATCAAGGGGAAGAAATGTAAAATTAGGGAGTATCTCTCTGCATGTAGTTAATTAAAGGAGAGTAATCATGTTAGCTGTTGATTCTCTTCTATTTCTGCTTCAACAGGAAAATTGAAGTCTCTTCTCTAACGCAAGAGAAGCTGAAAGAAGATCAGGCCTTCCCACCCCCCACAGATTCCTGAGAGTCTCTGCGGATTGTCTTCATTGCTAATCGACTGCCATCTGTCCAAACAGGTTACTCTAAGTCCACATTACTATTCAAGGACAGCTTAGAATAGAATAGAATAGAATAGAATAGAATAGAATAGAATAGAATAGAATAGAATAGAATAGAATAGAATAGAATAGAATAGAATAGAATAGAATAGAATAGCACCGCCCAGAGTCTCTGTGGAGTGGGCTGCATACAAATGCAACTAATAATAAATAAATAAATAAATAAATAAATAAATAAATAAATAAATAAATAAATAAATAAATAAATAAATAAATAGAATAGAATAGAATAGAATAGAATAGAATAGAATAGAATAGAATAGAATAGAATGAGAGTAGAGCAGAGTAGAGTAGAGTAGAGTAGAGTAAAATATTGTACTGTGAAATCTCCAGACAGCTGATGCATCAATCAGAGCTAAGGATGACGTCTCCTGGGATCGGAGCTTGACTTCCCCATTTTATGGACCATCCTTCTGGTTTCCTTGGAAAGAGGATGCGAATGGTTAGCTGTTGTGTTCTCTGAGATATATCTTGATTTTCCACCATGCGAGTGATCTCCTGTCCAAGTTCTGATCACGGTTGATCTGACCTTAGCCTGAGACCAACCAAAGCTGGCTAGAAGATGATTTTCAAATCTCACTGGTATGGGGTTTGTAGAAAGTCAGCGCCTACCCCTCTCCTAGAGGAATGAAATATTTTGGGAATTTTTTTTTTTAAAAAGGCAGAATATTATATTTTCCCAAAGGGAGAAATGGAGAAACATGTCTTTTTAGAGGCAGAAAGCAACCCCCATTTTTCTTAATAGCCCATAGCAGATGTCAGCACCTAAGAGATAAAGAGCTTATTGAAAAAGGAAGACAAGTATCTAGATAGCTATATTCATAGGCAAAGCAAATCCTGCAGGAAAAAAGCCATTCAAGACAGGATATTTTGAAACCCCCTTTAGCAAAGCCTGAACAAAGGCAGAAAGGTACAACAGGAGTGGTTGTTTACCACGAGTTTATCAGGTACTTAGGAGAGGAGGACTTGACAGCACAAGGAAACAACAGCCAATGGCTTAATAGCTGGCAATCAACATCCCAATCAACTAATAAGAAGCCACACCCGACCAGGTACCACATAAATACTATGCATAGAATAGGCAAAGTACACATTCTGGTAGTGAGAAGTTCCCTGAGGATGGGCTCCAGCACAAGTCCAAAATTTTGAAAGACTAAACATCTACCAACCCAGATTGGATCCTCATCCAAGATCCAACACGGGGCAAAGCCATTAAGCCACAATAGGAATTGCCCAACACCCTTTCAGGACACAAGCCCCTTCATTGCATCACCCCCAGAGCAGCCCAAACTTCAACCAAACCTGGGAGCTCAGACAAACACCTAGAATTTGCATTTCCTCTTTTGCCTATAGAGCCAGCGATGATCCCTACATAACCCCTACTTGATCCCATAGGAATATGACAACAGCCAATAGAATACATGTTCTTGCACAGGAACAGGAAGCTCAAGTGCACAGCCCAAAGAAGGCATAAGCACCTACCCACTCTCAACTCCATTTTGTCAGCTGCCCCAGAACCACATGTGGTTCTGCTTCATCAATAAACCATCTTTCCAATCAACCTCCATGTTTCCAGTGTCTTCAACCCAGCTTGGAACTGAACCAGGTGGATATTTCTTCCCACAGGTTCAATTGGCAAAAACTGGGCTGCGAATCTCATGGTTGTCTCCTTTGATTAAAAAAAATAAACATATCATTTATCTGGGTCTGGGGAAAAAAATACAGTATTGAGCCACAGAAAAATTGTCCAGTCCTGCTATATTACTTGCTTTACAATATTCCAACATTTTGCTTGCTTTTCTCGCCGGATTTTGAAAAATCTTTTTTTTTAAAAAATGATGCCTTTTTAAACCAAGCAAGAACTAGATGTTTTTTCAGTTTTGCATCCTTTTCCATCAGGAAAAGTGGTGAAGACAATAGAACAGTTAACTGCTGCTATATAAGTGGCAAGTTAACTCAAAAGATTTGCATTCGTGATAAAGTGTCCTAAAGACATTTGCATCACTAATGGGCTTTTCGCAAAACTAGCTTGCCACCCTGCCCCTCCCAAGAATGTTAGCCTTTGTTATTGAAGCAGATGAAATCCCACATCATTTGAGTTGGCAGGAGTACCTGCCAAGGGAGACATCCATAAACAAATAGAAGGCACCAAAAATACCTATTTGCTGAATGCAACACTTCGGAGGTATCTGGGACGTAAAGATGGAGAGCTACAGTGGTCCCTTGGTACTCAACTGCTTTGAAACTTGGTACCCAATGCATTTTGACACAAACACTTTGCCCCAGTACTCACCGTTTGTTCGGTACTTGACGCACAAGCTAGAATTTGTCAGTGTCGACTGCCTTGTGACTCACTACATTGTTCCTTAGGGGAAAATTTTGTTTGGTACTCATCGTTTTTGGTACTCAACACATCTCCCAAAACCAATTAACCATGGATGGAACCATGGTCTCATTTATTTTAAACCCTAACACTAACACTAACACTAACACTAACCCTGACCGACTCAAGATTGAGTCAGCCTTCCATCCTTCCAAGGTCGGTAAAATGAGGACCCAGATTGTTATGTGAACATTATGCTGACACTGTAAACCACCTAGAGAAGTTCATAAAGCACTATGAAGTGGTGTATAAGTCCAAGTGGTATTGCTATTACCCAGAGGTGGGTTCCTCCCGGTTCGCACCGGTTCGCCAGAATTGGTAGCAACCCGCTGGTGACATCAAAATGACATCTCGGAACAGATTCTGTCAGTGCCGGTCCGTGGAAACTGCCATCTTTAAATATTTTTTGGGGGGGGATTTTTTTTTCTTATGCACATGCGCAGAAGCCGAGTTTCTGGCACTGCGCATGTGTCGCCATCTTGTTTTCAGCTTTGGGGGGGGAGTTTTTTTATTTTTTGGCACTGCGTCCACGCGGTGTGGGAGGAAGCGAACTGGCAATGAGGTAAGTTAGAACCTACCCCTGCTATTACCTGTATTATTACTGTCATCTCCTTGCCCATACCATCTGTCGATACATCTAAATTCAGAAAATGGGCACATCAAACATACTGAACATATTTGATTACTGGATAGAGAAATCAATGAAAATAAATCAATTTGAGTGAACAGGCCTCATATATTGGATTTATAGCGAGCCCAAGGCAAACAGTCACTCTATCCTTAAACAAAAGTCAATTTTCTAGAAATAACTGAAATTTGGAAAGAAAGTTCTCAACATTTTCTTCACCTTTAAATACGTTTTGTGGGCATGGACCATGGCTATGGACCCCCAAGACTTAACTGAAGGTTTGAATCACAGCATTTCTTCAAGCCTTCGTGTACTACCCCCTGTGGACGATTACAGGTTGAGATCAGGGGTGAAATGCTCCCAGTTTGCTCTTATCTGTCAGTTGTCGCAGAGCCGATGGAGCCGGTGGCGGTTGCGGCACGGGGCTTCCCCCGCCCACTTCCCCCGCCTGCCTGGATGCCGCCATTTGAGTTCTTTTGCCCTCTGCGCATGCAGAATGCTTTGCGCATGCGCAGAGGGCAAAAGAACTCAAATAGCAGCGTCCAGGCGGGCAGGGGAAGCGGCCGGGGGCAGCCCCGCGCTGTGACCGCCACCGGCTCCATCGGCTCTGCGACGACTGACAGGTAAGAGTGAACCGGGAGCATTTCACCCCTGGTTGAGATCCACTCCTCTATTGGCTCATCCGAAGCAGTCATTCAATATATCAAAAGGAAATGTTCATTGGCTCACCTCCCATTTCCACGCAGACGGAGAGGCGAAGGGAAGGTTTTTTTTATCCCTATGCAATCTCTTAGGAATGTCGGCTAATTCGCATTCTTCCTCCTCTTCCTCCTTCCTTTTGCTGGGTCCTCACAAGCGTTTTGGCCTTGTGCTTTCTCAAACTCGCTCCCGTTAGATACTTCCTGGAATGAAATGAGAAAATCCATTTGTAATCCAGCCTCCGTTAAGCTCCTTAATGCATGAAGAAGGCGAGTTAACTTGGGGACTGAAAAGAATAGGTTGCCAGAGGACTCTGTGGGCAATGTGACATTGATGGATTCTCTGTCTTCTGTTACGACAGACTTTCCTCCCTTTGAAAGAATACACGTGAAGTATTCATACCGCTTTATAAAGCCTCAGTAAGACCGCGCTTAGGATACGGCATCCAGTTTTGGTCACCATATTAGAAAAAGATGTGGAGACTCTGGAAAGAGTGCAGAGAAGAGCAACAAAGATGATTAGGGGACTGGGGGCTAAAACATACGAAGAGTGGTTGCTGGAACTGGGTTTGTCTAATCTAATGAAAAGAAGGACTAGGGGAGACATGATAGCAGTGTTCCAATATCTCAGGGGACGCCACAAAGAAGAGGGAATCAAGCTATTCTCCAAAGCACCGGAAGCAGGACTAGAAGCAATGGATGGAAACAAATCAAGGAGAGAAGCAACTTATAACTAAGGAGAAATTTCCTGACAGTTAGAACAATTAACCAGTGGAACAGCTTGCCTCCAGAAGTTGTGAATGCTCCAACACTGGAAGTTTTTAAGAAGATGTTGGATAACCATTTGTCTGAAGTGATGTAGGGTTTCCTGCCTAAGCAGGGGGTTGGACTAGAAGCTCTGTTATTCTATTCTATTCTATTCTATTCTATTCTATTCTATTCTATTCTATTCTATTCTATTCTATTCTATTCTATTCTATTCTATTCTATTCTATTCTATTCTATTCCATTCCATTCCATTCCATTCCATTCCATTCTCCTATCCTATCCTATCCTATCCTATCCTATCCTATCCTATCCTATCCTATCCTATCCTATCCTATCCTATCCTATCCTATCCTATCCTATCCTATCCTACCCTACCCTACCCTACCCTACCCTACCCTATCCCCTTTCTTATTCTATTCTATTGTATTCTATTCTATGCTATGCTATGCTATGCTATGCTACGCTATGCTATGCTATGCTATGCTATGCTATGCTATGCTATGCTATTCTATGCTATGCTATGCTATGCTATGCTATTTCTATTCTAAACACTTCACATGATCTTGATTCAATCCCTCTGTTAATACAGCCTAGAACTAGTAAGGCATTTGACAAAGTAGATCATAACCTACTACTAGATAAAGTAGAAAAATGTGGGTTAGACAGCATCACCACCAGATGGATTCGAAACTGGCTAACCAACTGCACTCAACGTGTAGTGCTCAATGGAACTGCATCTACATGGAGGGAAGTATGCAGTGGAGTACCCCAAGGCTCTGTTTTAGGGCCAGTACTCTTCAACATCTTCATCAATGACTTGGATGAGGGGATAGACGGGGAACTCATCAAATTTGCAGTTGACACCAAACTGGCAGGAATAGCCAACTCTCCAGAAGATAGGCTCAAGATACAGAAGGATCTCGACAGACTTGAACATTGGGCGCTATCAAACAAAATGAAATTCAATGGTGATAAAAGTAAAGTTCTACATTTAGGCAAGAAAAACAAAATGCACAGGTACAGTATATGTGGTACCTTGCTCAACAGTAGTAACTGTGAGAGGGATCTTGGAGTCCTAGTGGACAACCATTTAAATATGAGCCAGCAGTGTGCAGCAGCTGCCAAAAAAGCCAACACAGTTCTAGGCTGCATTAACAGAGGGATAGAATCAAGATCACGCGAAGTATTAATACCACTTTATAATGCCTTGGTAAGGCCACACTTGGAATACTGCATACAGTTTTGGTCGCCACGATGTAAAAAGGATGTTGAGACTCTAGAAAGAGTGCAGAGAAGAGCAACAAAAATGATTAGGGGACTGGAGGCTAAAACATATGAAGAACGGTTGCAGGAACTGGGTATGTCTAGTTTAATGAAAAGAAGGACCAGGGGTGACATGATAGCAGTGTTCCAATATCTCAGGGGTCGCCACAAAGAAGAGGGAGTCAAACTTTTCTCCAAGGCACCTGGGGGTAGAACAAGAAGCAATGGGTGGAAACTAATCAAGGAGAGAAGCAACTTAGAACTAAGGAGAAATTTCCTGACAGTTAGAACAATTAATCAGTGGAACAGCTTACCTCCAGAAGTTGTGAATGCTCCAACACTAGACATTTTTAAGAAGATGTTGGATAACCATCTGTCTGAAGTAGTGTAGGGTTTCCTGCGTAAGCAGGGGGTTGGACTAGAAGACCTCCAAGGTCCCTTCCAACTCTGTTATTATTATTGTTAACTGTGTTGACTTTTTTTGACAGCTGCAGCACATTGCCTGCTCATATTTAAGTCAGGGGTGGGTTCCTCCTGGTTCGGACCAGTTCGTCCAAACCGGTGGCAACCCGCTGGTGATGTCACGATGATGTCACCAAACCAAATTGGTCGGTGCCGGTCTGTGGGCACCGCCATCTTTTTAAAAAAAAAATTCCGATTTTTTTTTTCTTCCCGCATGCGCAGAAGCCAAGTTTACGGCACTGTGCATCCGGTTGCCATCTTGTTTTTGACGTTTTAATTTTTTTTAAAAAAATTCAGGTTTTTTGCACTGCGCATGCGTGTGCTCGGCCACGCGGCGCAGGAGGAAGCGAACCGGCAGTGAGGTAAGTTGGAACCCATCCTTGATTTAAGTGATTGTCCACTAAGGACTCCAAGATCCCTCTCACAGTTACTACTATTGAGCCAGGTACCACCTTAGACTATACCTGTGCATTTGGTTTTCTTTTTTCCTAAGGAGGAGTTCCCTCGGTTGTTGTTTTGGCGTGCGAAGGTTCTCACAGATCTCCTGCAGCATAATTGGCTTGGTCTTTGAACGCTGGAAAATGCAAACACTGCAGCTGGTTAAATTTCACTCCAACTTGATTCATGGGTGGAAATGGACCCACCGTCATGCAAAACCCATTTGCGATGCTAGGTAAAACAGCCTGAGGAACTCCCTGCCAAGGATCAGAAAGCAAATGTCTCCTTTCATGAAAACAAAGAGCCTTGACCACTTCCATAAAACGCAGTTGTTAAATTACGAGGCCAGGAACTAGTCCTCCGCACGCCATCTGCAAGTTCACATCACAAATCACTTCAGCTGAAGAACCACAGAAAGAGGATGTCACTCAGTATTCAGTAGAGACGAAGACGACCTGAGTGAGCAGGTCAGAAATTTTTTGGGGGAGACAGCAAGTTCGGTGAGTGTCTCATTTTTATTTATTGATAGAAGGGGAAAAAATGAAAACAATTCAGATTGACGCTGCAGCCCGTTTCTCTTTCTCTCTCGAATGGTTGAATAAAACTCAACTCCGCTTCAAAGCCAACAGGGAAAGCTACCAAGTGTCCTGTAGCAAAAATGCTAGGAAATATTAATAGAATAGAATAGAATAGAATAGAATAGAATAGAATAGAATAGAATAGAATAGAATAGAATAGAATAACAGAGTTGGAAGGGACCTTGGAGGTCTTCTAGTCCAACCCACTGCTTAGGTAGGAAACCCTACACCACTTCAGACGAATGGTTGCTGCGACTGTTTCTCAGGCGGTAATTTTTTTTTCTTTTGTGGCCTTAGAAAGAACAGTAGAAAGGAATCCTGCATTTGTTAGGCTTGCACTGTCTGTCTGTCTGTCTGTCTGTCTGTCTGTCTGCCTGCCTGCCTGCCTGCCTGCCTGCCTGCCTGCCTGCCTGCCTGCCTGCCTATCTACCTACCTACCTACCTACCTACCTACCTACCTACCTACCTACCTACCTACCTACCTACCTACCTACCTACCTATCTATCTATCTATCTATCTATCTATCTATCTATCTATCTATCTATCTATCTAATCTTTCCCCCCTCTCATTTTCCATCTCTCTCTCTCTCTCTCTCTCTCTCTCTCTCTCTCTCTCTCTCTCTCTCTCTCTCTCTCTCTCTCTCTCTCTATTTCTCTCATCTATGATCTATCTAGCTATATGTATCTCCTTCCCCCCCTCTCTCTGTGTCTGTCTGTCTATCTCTATCTTTATATCTTTATATTTATTTATTCCCCCCTCTGATTTATCTTTATCTTTATCTCTGTCTCTATGTATCCTTATCTTCCTATCTCCCTCCCTGCTTTCTCTCATCTATGATATATCTGTATCTATCTCCCTATCCCCTATATTCATATCTCTCTCTGTGTGTGTCTATCTCTCTCTGTCTGTCTCTATCTTTATATCTTTATATCTATTTATTTCCCTCATGTCATTTATCTTTATCTCTATTTTGATCTCTATCTCTATCTATCCTTTTCTCCCTATCTCCCTCCCCCTCTCTCTTCTGTCATATATGATCTATCTATCTGTCTGTCTGTCTGTCTGTCTGTCTGTCTGTCTGTCTGCCTGCCTGCCTACCTACCTACCTACCTACCTACCTACCTACCTACCTACCTACCTACCTACCTACCTACCATGCAGAGGTGGGTCCAGTGCGCCGCTCTGGTTGGGACCCGCCGATTGCCTAATTTGTGCATGATGGCTCCGTTGCCATCTTCGCCGGTCAGTTGCGTGCCGCCATCTTTTTTCTGGAAATTTTCAGCATGCGCAGAAGCAAAATCTCACAAGGGGACACACACACGAGATTTCGGCAAGATTTCGCTTCCACGCATGCAGAGAAGAAAAAAATCGCCCAAATCGTGTGCGTGTGCACGTTCCCCTCGCAAGATTTCAGTGAGATTTTGCTTCTGCACATGCGCAGGAAGCAAAATCGCGCGCAACATGACAGCGCACAGGTAGCGAGGTAAGTGCAACCCGCCCCTGCTACCATGTTTCCCTGAAAGTAAGACCCAATCTTATTTTCTTTTGACCTCCGAAATAAGTGCTAGGCCATATTTGGGGGGATTTTTTAACCCCACTACCCTTCAGGACAGCTCAGAGTACCAGAGAAGCTGTAAACAGCTAGAGCTGAAGTGGTGCAGTGGTTAAATGCAGCCATTGCAGGCTGACTGCTAGTTCAGCAGTTCAGCTGTTCAAATCTCACCAGGCTCAAGGTTGACTCAGCCTTCCATCCTTCTGAGGTCAGTAAAATGAGGACCCAGATTGTTGGGGGCAATATGCTGAACTCTGTAAACCGCTTAGAGAGGGCTGTAAAGCACTATGAAGCGGTATATAAGAAAAGTGCTATTGTTATTGCTTTGGCTCCGGCCTCTGCTGCTGCAAAATACCTTGCTGGTGCTCGCTGAGCACGCTTCAGGTGAGCGAACAGGCGTGGTTGGAGCCACAGCTGCAGCTTCTTCCTGCTTTAGCTTTTCCTTAATAGGGAGCGGGTAGTTCATTGCGAAATGGTGGGTGAATTTGCTTGTGAGGTATTCCTAAAGCAGTGATGGCGAACCTTTTCGGCACCGAGTGCCCAAACTGGAACGCGCACACGCCAGAGTGCCAGAAACCCAAAGACCAGCTGGCCGGTGCCAGCAGCACTGGCCAGCTGGTCTTTGAGTTTCCGGCACTCCAGCACACGCAAAGACCAGGTGGCCGGCGCGCACATGTGCACTGGCCAACTGGTCTTCAGGTTTCTGTTACTCTGGTGTGCGCAAAGACCAACTGGCCGGTGTGAGCAGCTGCCGATGGTGCATGTGCCCGCAGAGAGGGCTGTGCGTGCTACCTCTGGCACGCATGCCATAGGTTCTCCATCAGAGTCCTAAAGCCTCAGAAGGAGGAGAGGGTTGCTTGGGAGGTAGGCTGAGAAAGTGGGGTTAATATGTGAGGTGTTGGTACGGGTGGCGCTTGGTATTTCACCTTCCTGCCTTTTGCGAACGTTTGGCTGCACACAGGGAAAGCAGACGTAGCAGAGACCCTGGATTGCTTCTCTCCCCCGAAACTCCACCAGACCGATTTCTGGCAGAGTTTGGGGGAGAGAAACAAGCAGGATGCCATGAGGTTTGCTGTGCCGTTGTGTGCGTGAGCGGCGGCACCGGTGCAATGAGCCTCGAGGTGACCTGCCATGAATGGCTGCATCGGCGCAACGGACCTCACGAAGACCCGTTTCTGGCAGAGTTTGAAGGAGGGAAACAAGCCAGGTTTCTCTGCTGCGTCTACTTTCTTTGCTCCACCCCCACCCCTACCTCATCCTAGCTTGATTTTTATGCCTGTGCCTCCCCCACTTCATGTAACCAGATAGTGGGTGGGGCTTAACTAGGCCTTATTTTTCGGGTGGGGGCTTATTTTAGGTGCAGGCGTGGAAATGTAAAAGGGATGTAAAAGGGATGTTGAGACTCTGGAAAGAGTGCAGAGAAGAGCAACCAAGATGATTAGGGGACTGGAGGCTAAAACATATGAAGAACGGTTGCAGGAACTGGGTATGTCTGGTCTTATGAAAAGAAGGACTAGGGGAGACATGATAGCAGTCTTCCAATATCTCAGGAGTTGCCACAAAGAAGAGGGAGTCAAGCTATTCTCCAAAGCACCTGAGGATAGAAAAAGAAGCAATGGGTGGAAACTAAACAAGGAGAGAAGCAACTTAGAACTAAGGAGAAATTTCCTGACAGAACAATTAACCAGTGGAACAGCTTGCCTCCAGAAGTTGTGAATGCTCCAACACTGGAAGTTTTTAAGGAGATGTTGGTTAACCATTTGTCTGAAGTGGTGTAGGGTTTCCTGCCTAAGCAGGGGGTTGGACTAGAAGACCTCCAAGGTCCCTTCCAACTCTGTTGTTGTTGTTGTTGTTGTTGTTGTTGTTGTTGTTGTTGTTGTTGAAGATGATGATGATGATGATGATGATGATGATGATGATGATGATGATGATGATAATAATAATAATAATAATAATAATAATAATAATAATAATAATAATAATAATAATAATAATAGGGCTAGGTTTGTTTTCAGGGTAGATCGTATTTTCAGGGAAACACGGAAGAACATCCACATTAAATAAATAAGGATGGCTGGGTGATACCTAGAAGGCACTATTATTTTGAAGCTGTATGCTTTGGAACTGAAATAAAACTATCATACTTGGAACACTGGCAAAGAGAGGCAGAACAGCTGAAATGTACCAGTTATTACAAGAATTAAAAAAAAAACACCTTACTGCTTGGCTTTCAATTTCCAGTTGAAATACCCTTTATTCTGGTCTTAAGCGGGGTTTTGTAGCTTTCAAGAAGATAGCAAGAAAAAGAAGCATATTGGTTGGGTCCCAAGTTTGGATTTTTTTCTTTTTAAGACATAAGCAGCTACATAGTGACAAAAAAGGAGGTCATAAAATAACCTGTTTAATCCCTAGAGAAGGGAAGAAAATATTGAAATAAAAATAAATAAATCAATGACGCATAGATCTAACAAGGCATGTTCTGGGCAACTGTGCCACATACATTTGCATGATATATCAGCATTGCACCTGGATGGATGGATAGATGGGTGGGTGGGTGGGTGGGTGGGTGGATAGAGAGAGAGAGAGAGAGAGAGAGAGAGAGAGAGAGAGAGAGAGAGGGAGGGAGGGAGGGAGGGAGGGAGGGAGGGAGGGAGGGAGGGGGAGAGAGAGAGAGAGAGAGAAATAATCGAGAGAGATGGATGGAAGGGTGGTTGGTTGGCTTGGTGGATCGATAGATGAGAGAGAGAGAGAGAGAGAGAGAGAGAGAGAGAGAGAGAGAGAGAGAGAGAGAGAGAGAGAGAGAGAGAGAGAGAGAGAGAGAGAGAGAGAGAGAGAGATGTCACAATCTCCTGTTTATTTCAACTCCGCCCTAAGGCTTCCCTGCCTTTGACTATCTTTATCTGTCAGTCAAGGAAAATCTGAATTTACTTTCATATTTTTCTTTTTCCTGGTTTCTTTGCGATAATTAAAAGGTGTTTTGGATATAGAAGAGCGAGCAAACTTTCTTCACTGAGACGAGGGAAAGGAAGTGTTAAGGGCAGAACCACCCCAAGCCTTCTGCAGATCAGCCTGAAGTTCAACAACATCCAACCCAACCTCTCAGTTGGCGCCATGGACAACAGCAGCGACAACGCATGTCCTTTTATGCCTCTGAATGCCACCAAGACCTTTAAAATCCCTATGTATTCCGTGATACTGGTATTCGGCCTGCCTCTGAATATCTTGGCGTTTTGGGCTTTGATCTACCAATTGAAGAAATCCGTGGTCCTTTCTGTTTATATTATGAACCTGGTGGTAGCCCACCTCTTGCAGATCTTAACCCTGCCTTTCTGGATGCATTATAGCCACAACAATCACCAGTGGACCTTAGGAAAAGCAGCCTGTCTGTTAATCGGTGTGGCTTTCCGTACGAATTTCTACGCCAAAAACAATTTTCTGTGCCTCATCGCCATGGAGAGGTATCTCGGCCTGGCGTACCCGCTCCGGTTTCACCAGGCGCAGACTGTGGGAGGCGCTGTGAAGATTAGCATCCTGGTTTGGCTGATGGACTTGACTCTCTGCGCCATTGGCGTTGGGTTGCAGCTCCGTACTTTTGAAGATGGGAAAACGAAAACTTGTGTGGACAGCTCCATCCTGAATCTTGACTATGCAAACTTTCGGTTCAGCATCATGACTTTTTCTTTCCTGATCCCACTCTTTCTCATGGTTTTTTTCCACGTCAGTGTCCTCTTCAAGATCAGGCAGGTGGTTTCCCTAGAGAAGAGTGTCAAAAGGGAAATCTCCGGGTTCGTCTCTCTCCTCATTATTGCCTTCTTCCTCCTCTTCACACCTTACCAGGTCATTTCGTATTATAGATACCTGATGGAAATCAGAACGCCTTCAACGGCGGTCTGCGACTCTCTGAGAGCTATCTTCATCTACGAGCACGCAACTCTGTGTCTTTCCCTTTTGGACAACATCTTGGATCCCCTGTTCTATAACCTCCTGCTCAAAGATATTCAGACAGATTTCAGACAATGCCTGTTCTCCAGGGCCAGCAGGAAAGGCCTCTCGTCGGAAGAAAGAATCTCCTCTACGTTTAGGCGTTATGAAAACACCAGGCCGCTTCCAGATCCTTAATCTTACGCATGGGAAAAATCTAATCACTGAGCCTATTTGTAAAGGGTGGGGGGGGGGAAGAAATTTGGAATGCTACTTTGATTTCTGATCCTCTGTGAAATGAAATAGAACAGAACAGAATAGGAAAGGGAGTAGAGTAGAGTAGAGTAGAGTAGAGTAGAGTAGAGTAGAATAGAATAGAATAGAATAGAATAGAATAGAATAGAATAGAATAGAATAGGACAACAGAGAATGGAATGGAATGGAATGGAATGGACTGGACTGGACTGGACTGGACTGGACTGGACTGGACTGGACTGGACTGGACTAGACTAGACTAGACTAGACTAGACTAGACTAGACATGTAAAATTTCCGGAAATTTTGAAGCTCGGAAAAAACCCCAGGTTTTTTCCGTTTTTTTTTGGGGGGGGGGGAAACGGAAATTTTCGGAAAAATTGAAAAAAATGCTACATTAGCACTTTTTTGTCTTTTTAAGATTGAAAGTCATTCTGTTACTTTAGGAACATAAAATATGACTATGGGCAATTTGACTTGGCATAAAATTATCACAATTAGCATATTAAAAATATAGTGTAGCCAAACAATTATCACAAACAGAATTTACTTTTTTATAATATTTATTTGTAACAAAGGGAGCAACAATCTCCTGAACTGCTTACTAGTTTACTTTCAGGTCCTTTTTGTTGCTCTGTATTTTCTTCCAATGCTTTTGAGGCCTAGTGAAGAGGACAGAACAAACCAAACACACCCACTAACATGCAAAAGCAAAACTGAAACCTTTTTCTTGTTACAATAGCAGCACCTCCTAAAGGAAGAAATGCATACTGTTCTTACATTGGAGGGTTCAGTTTGTTACCTAGGTCTTGCTTGTCCTCACTCAGTGCACAGAAATTAGAATAATCTGATATCATACTTTTTTTTAGAAATGATTTGGAAAATATTTGAACACCCTGTCTTAAAATATTTTATTCATCATGTTAAAATAAAATATTCCACAATGTTTTTTTTCATTTTCCAATTTTTCCAATTTTTTGGAAAAAAAACAAAAAAGCCGGTTTTTTCCCCAAATTTTCCATTTTTTTTCCGGGCCTTTACATCTCTAGACTAGACTAGACTAGACTGGAGGTGGAAGGGACCTTGGAGGTCTTCTAGTCCAACCCCCCTCTCAAGCAGGAAACCCTATGCCAATGATGCCAAACCTATGGCACGCCAGCCGTCTCTGTGGGCATGCCAGCTGTCCCCTCAGCCCAGCTCCACCGCTCATGCGTGCGCACCTTCTGCCAGCCAGCTGGTCTTCGGATCTCTGCCGCGCATGCACAGGGGGCGGGGCACATTCAGGGGATGTGCGCATGCATGCGTGGGGGGCAGGCAGGGTGCATGCGTAGGGTGCTCGCATTGCATTTTGGGGGTTCGCATGCGCACGCCCACCCCACGCCCCATTTTGGCCCTGGAAGGCCTCCTGCACCAACCTGGAAGCCAAAAATGGGTGAGGGAGGGCGGGGTGGGGCGCAAGCACGGGGGAAACTCGCATTGCATTTGGGGGGTTTGTACGCACGGGCGCTTCGGGCACTTGGCACCAAAAACGTTAGCCATCATTGCCCTATACAATTTCAGACAAATGGATGTCCAATCTCTTCTTTAAAAAGAGATTCAGACATTTCCGTTCCCACATTTCATAGGAATCCAAGCCAGGAATCCAACAACAAAACACAGCAGATGATCAGAGGTCAAAGCAAAGAAAATATATTTATTCACAGTAACATTGGATGGCAGCCATGATGGACTGCTCCTCTGATTCCCTTCTAATAGATTTTTATTTTTAAGATTTAGCCAATCATTATGAATAGAATAGAATATGTTGATTTATTCCCAGAGTTACGAATATGAATATTTTTCTCCTGTGCAGTATTTCCTTCCTTTCCTATTTTGTCAAAACAGATGTTTCATCATCTATCACCTAACCACAATGCCTGTATAATTGAGCATTTTACCTTTCCTATATATATGTTTTCCTATACACAAGCTATATGTTTTCTTTTACGTTGGTTCTGTTACATGAAATGCTCATTTATTGGTAACAGTAGAAGCCAGCCTTTTTCTTTTATAAAACAGCATTATTACTGCCTATACAATCTTTCGTCACTCCTTCGTTTTAACTATTGAAAAAAATATATAAAGAAAATATTCCAGCAGCGCTCTAGGTAAATACGGTGTTTCTTCAAAAATACGACCGGGTCTTATTTTCTTTTGATCCCCCAAAAAAGGGCTAGGCCTTCTTTTCGAGGGGTGTCTTAATTCCCCCCCCCATGTGCCTTGCCTGGCCACCGGGCCACTTCTTTCGCTGCCAAAAAAAAAAGTGAGTGATGCGACCCACGCGAGTGACCACTACAGGTAGGCAAGGGTGCATGAGCTGTGCTGGCTGGGGAATTCTGGGAGTCGAAGTCCACTCATCTTCAAGTAATCAAGAATGAGAAACACTGTGTTGGAGTAATTTTGTATGTGTACAGGGATTTATTTCTGTCTTGCCAGATCATATCTGGGACAATTCAAAGACAATTCCTGGACTAACAGATTATCAGAGTTGGAAGGGACCTTGTAGGTCCGTGGTGGCGAACCTATGGCACGCGTGCCACAGGTGGCACGCGGAGCCATAGCGGAGGGCACGCGAGCGTTGCCCACCGGCAAACCGGAAGTGCGGAAAAACGCACTTCCGGTTTGCCGGTGAGCTGTTTTTTGCACTCCGGAGGGTTCAGGGAAGCTTCCTGAACCCCAGAATGCAAAAAACGACGAAACGGACAAACCACAAGTGCGGAAAAACGCACTTCCGGTTTGCCGGTGAGCTGTTTTTTGCACTCTGGAGGGTTCAGGGAAGCTTCCTGAAGCCCCGGAATGCAAAAAACGACAAAACGGACAAACCGGAAGTGCGTTTTTCCGAACTTCCGGTTTGCCCATTTCGTCGTTTTTTACCGTCCCAGGCTCCGGTAAGGCCTTTGCGTGTGTGTGTGTGTGTGTGTGCACGCATGCGCAGGGGGCAGCATGGGGGGGGTGTTGTGCGCATGGGTGGGGGGGAGGGAATGGGTGTGGGTATGCGTGCGCACGCTAGCGCGCGCACCTCCCCTTTTTGGCACACGAACCAAAAAAGGTTCGCCATCACTGTTGTAGGTCATCTAGTCCACCAGCACCCCGCCCAAGCAGGAAATCCTACACCATTTCTGACAGGTGGCAGTCCAGTATCTTCTTGAAAGCTTCCAGTGATGAAGCTCCCACAACTTCTGAAGGCAACTTCTGTTCCATGGGTTGAAGGTTAAATGACTGGATAGTTACAATAGAATAGAACAGACTTATTTATTGGCCAAGTGTGATTGGACACACAAAGAATTTGTCTTCGGTGCATAAGCTCTCAGTGTGCATAAAAAAAATACATTCATCAAGAATCATAAGATACAACACTTAATGATAGATAGGATACTAAATAAGCAATCAAAATCATACTAGGAAACTAAATAAAGCAATATAAATTGTTAAGATACAAGCAACAAGGTTATAATCATAAGTAGAAGGAGATAGGGAATAGGGAAGATGAGAGCAATGGTGGTAATATTACCTTTCTAGATACTGTAGTTTGACAGTGTTGTGGGAATTAGTTGTTTAGCAGAGTGATGGAATGTGGGAAAAAACTGTCCTTGTGTCTTGTTGTTCCGGTGTGCAATGCTCTATAACATCATTTTGAGGGTAGGAGTTGAAACAGTTTGTGTGCAGGATGCGAGGGGTCTGTAGATATTTTCACAGCCCTCTTTTTGACTCGCGGCAGAATACAGGTCCTCAATGGAAGGCAGGTTGGCAGCAATTGTTTTTTCTGCAGTTCTGATTATCCTCTGAAGTCTGTGTCTGTCTTGTTGGGTTGCAGAGCCAAACCGGACAGTTACAGAGGTGCAGATGACAGACTCAATAATTCCACTGTAGAAGCTTCCAGTGATTTGAAAGGAATTAAAGGCTTCCAGTGATGAAGCTCCCACAACTTCTGAAGGTAAAAACATTGGTTGAATGTTAAATGACTGGACAGCTGATATTTACACCTGATTCTGTGTGAAACCTGAAACAGGGATGTGCAAAATATTTGGACCTCCCGACTTCAAAAGTGCCATTTTGAGTTTCCCAAACATGCAACGCAAGCCAGGTGCTTTGAGAATTTCCTTCTGGTCTGCCCATATATTTGGTTCAATTTCAATCATTTCTATTTTAGTCAATAATTCTAATGGCATCCACATCATATCTATTCTTGACCACGACAAATGTCTATTCAAGTAGAACGTGTATTTTCTTTCTTTCATATTCCTCTGTCTCCATGCGTCTTGTGGTGTTAATTCGTCCATCGTAAAAAATGTTTTTGGAAGAGTCATTCTCTGTTTCTTATTTACTTATTGGTTGATCTATAATCCAGTCCTTTATCTACAATTGCATTGAAATCTCCTACTATACATATATCTTCATCTTCATCTTCGATTATTTTTCTATGTAATTTTCTATAAAATTCTTCTTGATTATAATTTGGAGCATAGGTTGCTACTATCAGCACTTTCTTAAGGTTCATTATTATTTCAGCCATTAATATCCTTCCTTCTAAGTCTTCATATATTATTTCTGGTTGTATTTCTCGTTTAATATATAAAACTACTCCTCTTTTGGATTGATCTGCTAACGATGTATATAATTTTCCAAGTTTCTCATGTTCTAGGTATTTTCTATGTTGAAGGGCTGTATGAGATAGGAAGGGAGGATGGTAAAAAAAGCAACCTTCAACTAATAAAGCAATAAGACAAATGTAGAACATACGTGTAAAGTTTTTGTAAAAGAATGAAATGAGAAATGAGATAATAACTATGTGAAATGTCTGTATGGGAATAAAAATAAAAAACTTTTTTTTTTTTAAAAAAAGAGAGAATTTCCTTCTGAGGTCAGAAGAAAACTTAGTTCTAAAGACCGAAACCAAAGTTAGCAGTTTCATATCTTCTGATGTCGGGTTGCTTTTATGTGGGTGGGTATGGAAAATTGCTTTTTGTGTCACCACTTGAACGCTTTTGGGTCTTGAGGCAATGTTAAAAGTCATCCTTGCAATGAAGAAGCATCAGAAGCCTTTCGCCCCAAGCTCACTTCAAGTTACAGAAAACCTCTATTTCATTTGTCAGGGAAAAAAAGATAACTGTATTCAGGGGTGGGATCCTAATTTTTTTACTACCACTCTGTGGGCGTGGCTTATTTTGTGGGTGTGGTTTGCCAGCCATGTGACTGGATGGGCGTGGCTTGCTGGCCATGTGACCGGGTGGGCATGGCTTCTCGGACTGCTGAAGCGAGGGGAACTGAGATAGGTCCTACCGCCCATTCCCCCTCCCCTCAGCAGCTCGAGAAGCCTCGAACGTGCGAAAATGCCTGGGATCATCACCGCAGGTTCGTGGCTTCTTGGACTAGATAGATAGATAGATAGATAGATAGATAGATAGATAGATAGATAGATAGATAGATAGATAGATAGATAGATAGATAGATAGATAGATAGATAGATAGATAGTTACAGGTAGTCCTCAACTTACAACAGTTCATTTAGTGACCGTTCAAAGTTACGACGGCACTAAGAAAAGTGACTTATGACCATTTTTCGCACTTACGACAGTTGCAGCATCCCCATGGTCATGTTTGACAGCTGACTCTTATTTATGACAGTTGCAATGTCCCGGAGACACGTGATCCCCTTTTGTGACATTCTGACAAGCAAAGTAACACGAGGAAACCAGATTCGCTTAACAACCGTGTTACTAATGGAAGAACTGCAGTGATTCACTTAACAAATGTGGGGACAAAAAGTCATAGAATGGAGCAAACTCACTTAACGAAGTTCTCAGTTAACAACATAAATTTGGGGCTCAGTTGTGGTCGTACGTTGAGGACTACCTACCTGTAATCACTGTCTATTTTGAATACATAGCAGAAAGAGGAAACTTGAGAGTTCACAAGGTTGATCCTATATGGAAGAAAACTGACTGAATCTAGATGTTCTGCTTTGGGTACCATGAAGCCCCCTCCCAGAAGGTAACAGGTCATGAAAAGGATGTGTAGCATCCCAGACAATACTGCAGACCCTGCTCAAGCATCGCTTATGTGCTACGTCCTGGATAGAAGCTGCCAATAATCTTTTCTGCCATCCTCACCACTCTCTACACCACCTTCCTGTCCAAACCAGGCAGTAATGCTATATGACAGGATGCTCTCGATCGTCCCGCTATAAAAAGTGGTAAGGACAGTGGGAGGAAGATGAACTTTTCTCATGCGACACAGAAAGTACAGGCGCTGCTGCACTCACTTCACCAGTGTCTCGCTGTTGAGCGACCAAGCTAGCCTACTCGTTAGCTGCACACCTAGAAACGTAATTCTGCTAACCACCTCCATAGATGAATCATTAATATTTTTATTTTTATATTTTATTTATTTGTCAAAACGTGTACAAGATAACAGGTATGGTATAAACATAAACAAAAGTAAAGTAGGTACAGGTAAATTTGGACAATAGGACAGTAGGACAGGGACAGTAGGCACAATGGTGCACTTATGCACACCCCTTACAGACCTCTTAGGAATGGGGAGAGGTCGACTGTAGACAGTCTAAGGTTAAAGTTTTTGGGGTTTGGGGAAGAAACCACAGAGTCAGGTAGTGCATTCCAGGCATTGATCACTCTGTTGCTGAAGTCATATTTTCTGCAGTCGCGTTTCGAGCAGTTTACATTGAGTTTGAATCTATTGTGTGTGCATGTGTTGTTGCGGTTGAAGCTACATATATTCATATATGTAGAGATACGTAGCTGTGCCTGCCTTTTCTGAAACTGACAACAATCTCTTTAGTTTTTCCTACATTTAAAACAAGGCTATTTTTGTTATACCAGTTCACTAACCCCTCAACCACCTTGCATTAAGCATAGACTAGAATAGAGCTGGAAGGGACCTTGGAGGTCTTCTAGTCCAGTCCCCTGCTCAAGCAGGAGAACCTATACTATTTAAGATAAGTGGCTGTCTAGTCTCTTCTTAAAAACCTACAGTGGTGGAGCGCCCACGATTTCTGAAGGTGAGCTGTTCCACTGGTTAATTGTCCTCACTGTTAGGAAATTTCTCCTTAATTCCAGGTTGCTTCTCTCTTTGGTTAGTTTCCAACCATTGTTTCTTGTCCTGCCATCTGGTGCTTTGTAGAATCATTTGATCCCCTCTTTTTTGTGGCAGCCCCTCCAATACTGGAATACTGCTGCCATGTTGCCCCTAATTTTTCTTTTCTTTAGACTAGCCAAACCCAAATCCTGCAGCCTTTATTCATATGTTTTAGTCTCCAGGCCTTCGATTATCTTAGTTGCTCTTCTCTGTCTCAACATCTTTTTGGTAGTATGGTGACCAAAATTGGTTGCAGTATTCCAGGTGTTGTCTTACTAGGGTTTTATAAAGTGGTATCCTCATTATCATCTTGAATAAGGCCCACTACTGTTGCATAGTTCACGATATGGTTGGTGGTCAACCTAGCACAACAGACAGAGGTCAACAAGGTGAACAATAGCAGACTTAGGACATAGCCCTGAGGAGAACCTGTCCTCAAGAAAATGGTATTTGAAATATTTAGTCCCAACTCGCACATATTGGGGCCAATTGTTGGAAAAAATGTCCATCTAGGTTCAGTTCCAAGTGGGGAGAAAGACACTGGAAACATGGAGGCTGCTTGGAAGGATAGTTTAATGGTGAAACAGAACCACCAAGCACGTGTGATTCTGGGTAGCTGACCACATGGAGTGGAGCAGGGGTGGATTCTAACTTACCTTGCTGCTGGTTCGCTTCCTCCCACACCACATGGCTGCGCCTCATGGGCGCGCGCGCGCTTTGTGCAGAATATTATATACAGTAGAATATCCCTGGAAACATGCTTTTAAGCAGACAAAAAACTCACTCAGCCCCCACTGTTGTCAATGTGCCAGCTCAGCCATTCCTCCCACCCTTGCCAATGGGCCATCAAGGAATGGCCTAGCCCAGGGGTAGGCAAAGTTGGCTCTTCTATGATTCGTGGACTTCAACTTCCAGAATTCCTAAGCTAGCATGGTTGGCTCAGAAATTCTGGGAGTTGAAGTCCACGAGTCATAGAAGAGCCAACTTTGCCTACTCCTGGCCTAGCCTAAGGTAAAGTGACCAGATTTTTTTTTTAAGCGGGACACCGACGGGGGGCGGGGCCGCCTGGACGCCGGGTTTTGCCCTCTGCGCATGCGCAGAACGCTGCGCATGCGCAGAGGGCAAAAGACCGCTAATGTCGTTTCACAAGAGCCGTTCGCGTGCAGGGCAGTTTATAAATAGCGGCCGCCAGGTAGGGAGCCGGCCGGGGTTGCACAGGGCTGGGGGAGGCTCGCTAGCCCGGCAGCTCCGGCCACAGGAAAGAGCGGGGGGGGTGCCGTACTGGGAAGGGCCAGCAGTCGCCGCCGCCTGAGGGGGCCACCCCCCCCGCCCGCCCGCCCGCCCACCCGCCCGCTTCGCTGCAGGGGAAGCTGCACCGGATCCCGAGTCGCGCCGGCTCTCCCGCGGCCACGATGCCCACCGACCTGATGGAGAAGAGCTCCTCCTCGCCCGCGGCGGCCATCCCGGCCAGCGCCGGAGGAGTCAACGCAGGACGCCCACCCGCCGCCGGCCCAAGCTGAGAGGCCTGCTGCTGCTGCTGCTGCGGCTGGGCCCCCAGTCCCGGCGGCGGGAAGGCTGCGGCGGCAACCCCAGCCTGCTGAGCCAGCGCCGGCCCGAGCCGAGGGCCATGGATGCGACTCCTTCGCTCGGGCCGCCCCGCCCACCGTGACGCCGGCCTTTTCGAGAGGGCGGGGCTGCATCAGGCGCCTCTCCACCGTGTCCTTCACCGCCCTCCAGTGCATGCCCGGCGCCTGAGGCAGCCCCGCCCTCTCAAAAAGGCCGGCGTCGCGGTGGGCGGGGCGGCCCGAGCGAAGGAGTCGCATCCATGGCCCTCGGCTCGGGCCGGCGCTGGCTCAGCAGGCTGGGGTCGCCGCCGCAGCCTTCCCGCCGCCGGGACTGGGGGCCCAGCTGCAGCAGCAGCAGCAGCAGGCCTCTCAGCTTGGGCCGGCGGCGGGCGGGCGTCCTGCGTTGACTCCTCCGGCGCTGGCCGGGATGGCCGCCGTGGGTGAGGAGGAGCTCTTCTCCATCAGGTCGGCGGGCATCGTGGCCGCGGGAGAGCCGGCGCGACTCGGGATCTGGTGCAGCGTCCCCTGCAGCGAAGCGGGGGGGCGGGCGGGGGGGTGGCCCCCTCAGGCGGCGGCGACTGCTGGTCCTTCCCAGTACGGCACCCCCCCGCTCTTTCCTGCGGCCGGAGCTGCCGGGCTAGCGAGCCTCCCCCAGCCCTGTGCAACCCCGGCCGGCTCCCTACCTGGTGGCCGCTATTTATAAACTGCCCTGCACGCGAACGGCTCTTGTGAAACTTGCCAAACTTGTGAAGAGCCCTTGTAAAGCCGTGCCCGCCGAAAATTGTATTTGTCTTTCGCCCCCCATGAGCCGCGGCCGGCCGTCCCTGCAGGGGAGAGCCCGCCCCCCAGCCCTCCCTCGCCCCTTTCAAAAAATCGGGACTTTTTAAGAGGGCGGGCGGGACGCGGGACAAACCATTAAAAAGCGGGTCTGTCCCGCCAAAATCGGGACGTCTGGTCACCTTAGCCTAAGGTGACCAGATTTTATTTTTTGTAAAGCGGGACACCATTGATGGGAGGGGGGTTTCTAGGGGAGCAAGATGGGAGGGGTCTGTCTCTCTTATCCTGCAGCTTTGTGCACCCCCCAAACACCCCCCCTTCATCGCAGCCAGGGGTGGGTTCCTACTGGCGCAGGCTTACTTGTTCGTCGCCGTAGAGGGGGGAAATCCTGCCGGTTCGGCCGGGCCAGTCGTTCGGCGTAGAGCCGATGGAACTGGCGGCGGTCGCAACACGGGGCTTCTCCCGCCTGCTTCCCTCGCCCGGCTGGACGCCGCCATTCAGGTCCTCTGCGCATGAACTTGCGCGCGCGGAGGACAAAATAACCCGAATGGCGGCGTCCAGCCGGGCGGGGGAAGCGGGCGGGAGAAGCCCCGCGCTGCGACCGCCGCCAGTTCTGCGCATGTGCAGAGGACAAAATAACCCGAATGGCGGCGTCCAGCCGGGCGAGGGAAGCGGATGGAAGAAGCCCCTCTCCGCGACCGCCGGCAGTTCCATCGGCTCTACGCCGAACGACTGGCCCGGCCGAACCGGCAGGATTTCACCCTGCAGGGCAAATTAAAATTTAAAAAGCGGGACTTTTTGGAAACGCCACGGGATGCGGGACAAATTGCTGAAAAGCGGGACTGTCCCACCAAAAGCGGGACGTCTGGTCACCTTAGCCTAGCCCAGCTCATTCCCCCCACCTAGCCTGGAACAGTCCTTTACATAACAAGCACCTACAGGAAGAACCATAATAGGAATCCCAAAGCCTTTTCATTACACCACATGTGACCTGGGAAGATTACATCAGTCAAGCCTAGGACCTGGGACATCCCACAAGAGTTGCCCCAGCATGCCCCTGGGAATTTGATAGCCAATGGAATACATTCCTGTGTAGGAAAAGGAAACAGTTAGGGAGGGGCCCATGAGTGAGTATAAAGCAAGGAACTCCCAGCATTTTGCCCTTTCTTTCTCTGGACGCAACACCTGAAAACATGTGATCCATCTTTTCTGTTCAGAAGCTCATGCCATGTGCTCCTGTTCCTTTGTTCTCCATTAAAACCTTCTTTCCAAGCAACTTCCATGAATCCAGTGTTCTTTTTCCCCACTTGGAACTGAACCCAGAACAATATTACTTCCAACAAACTGTTGTAAGTTGAGGACTACCTGTATTGCAGGAGACAAAATACGCCTTTTATATAGCCCATATGACTATACAGTAGAGCAGACAAGCTACTTGCCCTGAAAAATTGCATTGATCTCGGCTTAAAAAAAAAACAACAAAAACCATATTTTTATTTATTTGTTAAATTTATTTACTGCCTACCTCACTCTGGGGTAATTCTAGGCGGTTTGCAACAATAAAAAGGAAGAAGTGAAAAGAGTGTAAACAAAACAGATGGAAGAACATCATAGCAAATAGTTGCACAAACAGGAAGTGGAACGCCATGTCAAATGTGGTTGGCAGGCATTCGGCAAGTTCTGGAGAACCGGTAGTGGAAATTTTGAGTAGTTCGGAGAACCGGCAAATACCACCTCTGGCTGGCCCCAGAGTGGGGTGGGAATGGAGATTTTGCAATATCCTTCCCCCAGGAGTGGGGAGGGAATGGAGATTTTGCAGTATCCTTCCCCTGCCAGGCCCACCAAGCCACGCCCACAGAACCAGTAAGGAAAGATTTTGAATTTCACCCCCTGCTATGCCTGAAGATAAAAGTTTTCGATTGGTGTGCTACCTGCTCTAACTTATGAAACATGGAACACGAACCACACTATCGATACACAAGCTATGAGTAGTGCAAAGAGCCATGGAAAGTTACATGCTCGGCATTACAAGACAAGATAGAAAGACCCACACCCGGATTAGAGAACAATCAAAAGTATACGATATCAAGAGAGCGTGGGAAGCCCACACACACACACACACACACACACACACACACCCCAAGAAGAATGAAATATTTGGGGAAATATTAAAAAGGCAGAATATTATATTTCCCTAAAGGCGAAATGGAGAAACAAACAAAGACAGAAAGCAGCCCCCACCTCTTCTTAATGACAGCAGATGTCAGCACTTAAGAGAAACAGAGCTTATTGAAGGAGGAAGACAAGTATCTAGATAGCTCTATTCATAACCAAAGCAAATACTGCCGACAGAAATCCATTCAAGACAGGATATTTTGAAACTTCCTGTAGCAAAGTCTGAACAAAGGCAGAAGGGTAGGATTAGAAGCAGCCCCTCACCCAAGATCCAACACAGGACGAAAGCCATTAAGACACAATAGGAATTGGACAACTCCCTTTCAGAACACAAACCCCATCATTGCACACCACCCCCAGAGCAGTCCAAACTTCAGACAAATTAGCTCAGACAAACACCTAGGATTTGCATTTCATCTTTTGCCTATAGAGCCAGCTATGACCCCTTCATGACCCCTTGGGAATCTGACAACAGCCAATAGAATATTAAAGGACATATTCTTGCACAGGAACAGGAAGCTCAAATACAAAGCCCAAAGAAGGTATACCACCCCCCCTCTGGTGTTAGCTGCACCAGAATCACAAACCCTGGTGGTTCTGTTCATCTTTCCAATCAGCCTCCAGCCCAGAGGTGGGTTCCTGCCAGAGCTGCCCAGTGCACAGCTCCGGTAGGGGGTGGCTTATTGCACAACCGCTCCGGAGCCCTCTCTGCCAGTCCACCGCGTGCGTCGCCATTTTTTTCAGTGATTTTGGGTTGATTTTGCTTCTGTGCATGCGCAGAAAAAAAATCCCCCCCCAAAGCCGAAAACAAGATGTGCATGCGCAGAAAAAAAACCAGGAATAAAATTCCAAAAAATCCTTTTTTCAATTAAAAAAATCCCAAAAAATTCCCAAAAAAAGAGATGGCAGCATCCACGGACTGGCAATGACATCACTGGAACCGGTTCCGTGATGTCATCATGACATCACCAGAAGTTTGCTACCGGTACTACAGAACCGGTGCAAGCCGGAAGGAACCTACCTCTAGAGTGGTGAGTGAGTGTTATTTATACCCTCTCTTAGGCTTTGAACTTGAGCTTCTTGTTCCTGTGGCAAGGGCATGTATTAGGTGAGACTCCCATGTGGAGTCATGTTTGTCTGAATTAACATTGGTTGAACCTTGCTGGGTGATGTAATGAAGGAGCTTGGTTGTGCCATGTGGTGAGCTCTGCTGATAGATAATCCTATTATGTCCTGGAGGGTCATGTCTTAATCCCATCACCCTGGAGCTGAAGGTATAATTGTCTTGTAGATAGGCTGGCCCAGTCCTGCTCAACGGGCACCAAATATCTGCTGGGAGCAAGGAGCTGAGTTTCTGTCTCTCTTAAGATTTCTATTTCTCTTTTAGGGGAAATAATCTGCTTTTTTAATATTTCCTAAAATATTTCATTCTTCTAGGAGGGGTAGGTGCTATCTTTCTTCACTATCAATAAGAAAATCAAGGGAAAAATGCACAGATTTTAAATATATATTAAGGAAGCCACATAGAGGAAATGTATGGTTTGAAAAAAATGTTAAAGAGTTACTTGCTTTTTTGGCTCCGTAATCTGTTGGCTAAGTGACCCAAAGCGATTATGTATTTCAGAAAGTTGGGAAGAGTTTTTAAGTCCCTAGTTTGGGACAATAGCTATAGCTCAATACTGCCCCCTAATGCCCTGATCAATTAACTCCATACGAAGAGATCTGAATAAAAGGAAAATTGTTTTTTTATATTCCCCTCAAGTCTTTCCTATAAGGATGTATGGCTGTCAGAGTTGGAAACTAAGAATGGCTGATCGAAGAAGAATGGATGCCTTTGAAATGTGGTGCTGGCATAAATTATTGCATATACCAGTGATGTCTAATCTTTTTGTCACTGCATGCCGAAAATGCAATGCACGCGCGATACCCCCTTTGTGCGTTCCCCCCAGCACTACCCCCGCGCATACATGTGCGACCCCCCCATTTTGGGCCTAGCAGGCTCCCTGCAGCCTCCTGGGACCAAAAACAGGCCATGGGGGGTGCGCTGCACCCTCCACGCTCCCCCAGGCCCCCACGCATGCTTGCGTGACCCCCACACATTCGCACGTATCTCCCGCATGCGCCCTGCCCCCCACGCATGCGTGGCAGACACCCAAAATCAGCGGGCCAGCGGGAGGTGCTCGCACATACACGGTGGAGCTGAGCTGGGGCGACAGCTTGCATGCCCGCAGAAAGGGCTCTGCATGCCAACTGTGGCATGTGTGCCATAGGTTCGCCATCACGGGCATATACCATGGACAGCCAGAGTAAGTAGCAGAGATTTGGGGCTCCATTGTGGTCGTAAGTCAAGGAATACCTGTATTATTATTCGTAACTCTGGCACCCTTGTCTGGTCTACCTTGAAGAGATGACAACTGACCTGATTGAGCAGTTAAAAACAAAAACCCATAATTATTCGGCTTTTACATTGCTAAACCATGATTGGATATTAGTGTCCAATGTTGTGGATCTCCAGCTGAATAGTCTGATGCCCTAAACCATGGTTTAATCTATGTAGTAGTGCAGTGTTTCCCAAAGTGTGGTACGCGTACCCCCAGGGGTACGGGAAGAGTTTGGTGGGGGTACGCGTTGCACCAGAGTTTGGTGGGGATCACGTGGGAATATCCATTGCATCGTGCTTAGCTGCGCCCACAGAACAAGGAAAGAAACAGGCGCGTATCGCAGTTTTTACATGGGAACTGGGGCCATCGTACATCGTATCGCAACTCATTATGGCGGGAACTTCTGCGCATCCTTCGCGCAACTCAGGTTCAGCCATTTTTAAACTGCGGGAACATTAACAGTTGACGTTGAGCCGCAGAGCTGTTTAAACGCCGGAGAATTGCAGTGTTATCTAACGGTTAGACAGTCTTGTGAGGCGTGACACGGCATGAATATACTGCACTTTGTTACAGAGACAACTTACTTCTTTAATAGTTAGTTCCGGGCGCCTGTTATCGTGCTTTAGTAAGTTCCACTGATTTTGATTATTTATATGGAGAAGTAGTCTCGTTTCCCTCTCTTCATGAGTTTATAACAAGTTCGGCTACTAAAATTGAGGCTGATACTCTGAAATGCATAATACAGCATTTGGAGAGTTTGCAAGTTGGCTTGAAAAACTATTTCCCTGATTTAAACAAAAATATTGAATGGATAAGATATCCGTTCAACATTAACACAACATCCATGCCAGAAGTTTTGTCGCATGCGGAAGAAGAGCAATTGTTGGAGTTAGCTTCGGATGGATTCTTGAGAAATAAACATAAGGAGTGTACTTTAACATCATTCTGGTTACAAATGCAACATGTGTATCTGGTTTTAACAGAAAAAGTCCTGAAATACATCTTGCCTTTTCCAACTTCATATTTATGCGAAGTTGCTTTTACTGCATTTGTAGACATTAAGTCGAAAAAAAGGAACAGACTATTGGACGTGGAACCGCATCTCAGATTAAAATTAACAACCAGAGAACCAAATTATGATGATCTGTCATCTCAACATAAACAATTTCATCCTTCTCATTGAATCAAATAAATGTTCTTTATAACTTTCGTTTATTTTGCGTATGTACCAATATATATATATATATATATATATATATATATATATATATATATATATATATATATATATATATATATATATATATATATATATATATATATATATATATATATAATTTGATTTTTATTAAAGCATATGTTTTTTATGAGGGGTACTCAGCATTACGAAAATTATAGAAGGGGTACACATATGTCAAAAGTTTGGGAAACACTGTAGTAGTGGAATGTGGCGGCTCACAAAGTTAGAAAAACCAAGCTGACAATCAGCAGGCTTACGCTCGAGACCCATTACTGCTGCGGAGCAGGGTGAACTCCTGTCACATGCTCCAGCTCCTGTTGACCCAACAGTTCAAAAAGTGAGCGATCACGAGTAGATAACTGGGTACCACTTAAGTGGGAAACTTTATGGGGACATAAAATGAGCCACCAATTTGTTATCCCCCAAGCAATGGGGATGTCACCGGCAAATCCTATCTATGTAGTCAGTATTTGATGAAGAGCCGAGGTGGCGCAGCGGTTAGAGAGCAGTACTGCAGGCTACTTTAGCTGACTGATCATTTGAGTTCAGCTGTTCAAATCTCACCGGCTCAGGGTTGACTCAGCCTTCCATCCTTCCGAGGTAGGTAAAATGAGGACCCAGATTGTTGGGGGCAATGTAAATATATACATTGCTTAATGGTGTAAACCGCTTAGAGAGTGCTTGTACTATGAGGCGGTATATAAATATCATTAATAAATAAATAAATTTGCACATTTGTTTATCCTGTTTGTGCAACTCATCATGATCATGTTATCCATTGTCTATCCATTGCAGGATGAAGGCCTTTTCTATCTGTTTCCAACCAATAGGGTCCTGAGTTTTCTTTTGCCAATTGCGACCTTCCAACAAGCAAAGTCAATGAAGAAGCCAGATTCACTTAACAACCGTGTGACTAACTTAACAACTGTAGCGATTCCCTTCACAACTGTGACAACAAAGGTGGTAAAATGGGGCAAAATGTACTTATGTCTCACTTAGCAACATAAATTTTGGACTCAATTGTGGTGGTAAGTCGAGGACTGCTTGTACAATAGCAGGGAGAACTGTGAGGGAGAAATAAAAGAAAAATGTTATTTTTTTCAAACCAGCCAATTAAAAAGCGGATGTGGGCATTGATTAGCAGAAGGCGGGGACGCCGCATCCCGCCTTTTTTTAATAGATGTCAATTGGATGCGAGGAGTGACGCAGCGCTGAGCTTCGACCAATGGGCTTGGAGAATTTGTTTACGTCAGTCGCCCAAAGCTAGGGTCAACTCATCCCCTCTTTACTGTAGAGACCCCTTTGATATTATTGGTAGTTCGATAGCAGCCTATGACAATGTAGTTAAAATGATTGAAGGGAGTTCTAGCCATAGACAGAGCTAGCCTTGGATATGGGTGGGACCAAAATGAACACCCGACGAGGGAAAAGACTGCAGCTGAGGGAAACAGTTGATATGATAGTCCCGTGGTATAATCTCACCGCGAACAATAGCCACGCCATGCTGAGTGACAGCGAATATAGCCTATCCTGTTTTGGAGCCTCGCCTCATTCCTCTTCCCTCCCCTCGGTCTTATCGAACCAGCTTGCTTCGTCTTTCCCCCCCCTCCAGCCCATCCTCGCCGTGCGCTGATTGGCTTCGCGCATGATCGATTGTCCAATGAACGCTCCCGGGGTAAGAAGACTCTTACCTCAGAGTGTAAGAGTCGTGAAAAAAGAGTGGGCGGAGCTCTCGCAGACCCGGCTGCGCTGCGCAGAGGGCAGCTGGAGCGCCATTTTGTTGAGGCGTTCGGAGCGCGAATGAGGCGAGCGTAGCTGTGAAAAGAGGGAGAAGCGGTGTACGGTTACAAAAATTAGACATTAAGATAAGCAAAGCGGCGTCGTGCTGGATCTGTGGCCTCCCGGTGAGTTCGTTGCCTGAAGAAAAACGCCTCAGGGAAGAGTGGCGACGGTTCCTTTCCCCCGCTTGTGTGTGTGTGTGGGGGGAGGGGAGTTCGCATAATGGTATTGCCCACACGCCCCCTCAGGTTTGGTCTCCGCGGCGGTCTTTCTGGACTTGCACCTCCTTTCCCTCCCCCCCTCCATTCAATGTATTGGTGTCATCCAAGCCGATGATTTATTTGGGAGAGACCATTATGCTGGACAAAAAGGGGGGGGGAAGGAAGACTGCTTTCATGGTTCATCCGTTCTGCGAAAGAGGAAAACGTGTGTCCATCTGTGTGGGTGGGTGTGTTTGTGGTACGTTATGCGTTGATGGGGTTGTAAGAAATACTCAAACGTGTGGGAAGTGATAATTGTGTGCCTAGCCGCCTGGATGTATAAAAAGCGTGTGAGGTGCGCGCGCAGGTCCCATTCGCAGTTATGGCTGCCGGCTTAAGGCGAGGGAAACACATGCTTGGATGGGGGGGCGGGCGCTGCCTGACCTTTATTGGCCGTTCAGGGTCGGATCTCATTCGTCTAATCCGGATTGACAGTCAAGGAAGACAAGATGCCAAAGGCCTCAGCAGGTGGCACACAAGCAAAACTGGATCTCGGAAAGCTAAGCACGGAACAAATCCAGGGGGTGCTTGGATGGGAGACCACCAGGAGATCCCAGGGCTGTAAAACCGACTTTTTAAAACAACAACACCACCTTTGATGGTAGCGGCAGACGGTCGCCCTATTTGTTTAAAAAAAACCTACATATTTCTTTGTAAGGCGTGATATGAAGATTTTACCATTGATTGAATTGTGATTTTTTTGGAGGGGCAGATTTTTTTTAAAACGCACACAATTCATAGGCTAGCAAGGCTGAATTCAGATGGTAAAACGCCTAAAAGCATCAGAATTTGCTGTGTGTGTGTGTGTGTGTATATATATATATATATATATATATATATATATAGAGAGAGAGAGAGAGAGAGAGAGAGAGAGAGAGAGAGAGAGAGAGAGAGAGAGCCAATTGGACAGCTCTCTGACCTACATTTATGTTGGAGCAATACAAATAGGTGCTATTTCATGTATTACTACAATAGACATTTTAAGGATTTGGCACTTTTAGGAATGCATGTTCACTTTGAAATAAGTATATAGCATTTTTAGGAATAGAAATGTATTCCTTAAGTGTAAACAAATGCAGTTGCATTCAGTATGAATTTGCTCCCACAAAAGACTGACACAGCAAAATACTTTTTTTTAAAAGTGAGATTAGTTTTATTGGTGCTGATTTCTGTAAGTGACACAAACTTCAGAAGGGCCTGCTTTGTATTTTTATTTAGCAAAGGCAAGTTTCTGAATAAACTTTGCTAATATTTTTGCTAGAAAGGGACTGTGTGCTGTATTTGCCAACAAAAAATAACGCAACTTCTAATGCATTTCTTCATTGAGCTTGTGCTTAATGTTTTAAACTTGCCTGAGCCAGTTCGCACCAGTCAGATTTAGGAGGAGGTCTGTTATTTTTTGAAAAACCACTTGACGGGATATTTTGTATCCTATTCTGTCTCTCCGCTTTGCTTGCAGTCCCTGGTATGAAAAATGAAAGTTTGAAAAGCAGTTTGTATTGTAGGGCTGATAGATTAGTCTCATGTTGAAAGCCACAATGCCTTTTTTTCTTTTTGTTCTTGTTTCGTAACAAGACAGCGTCTCGGCAAGAAACCCATGCCAATCTTGACACTTTTCAAACTGTGTCGTCGTAGATTGGCCAGATGCAAGAATTCTGCATGTGTTAACAGGAGCCCGAGGTTACCTTGCTACCAATCCAGTTATTGAAGTTGTAACATAGGAGGTGGAACTGTTAATGCAAATAACTTAAGAACACTCTGGATACACAGGACAGATAACCCTCTACTTAAAGCCCATTTGAAGTTGCAACAGGAACTGAAAATGTCTTACGGTCATTTTTCACCCGACCCTTTGCAGCATTTTCATGGTCACACGATCCAGATTCGGACACTTGATAACTAGCATGTATTTATGATGGATGCAGTGACCATCGTGGGATCCCCTTTTGTGAACTTCTGACAAAGCAAAGTCAACCCAGTTAAACTGGGTTAAAATTCACTTGACCACTGCGGCAAGAAAAGCCGTAAAATGGGGCAAAATTCACTTAACTGTCTTGCTTGGCAATGGGCTCACCTGTGGTCGTAAAGTTGAGGACCATTTATAGTTCATAATTAGTTCCTGAATCTCATCATAGCACCATATGTAATCCTCAGCATGAAAAAGGCACAGATTCACCAGTCATAAGTTACACATTAAAAACACACACACACACAGAGAGAGAGAGAGAGAGAGAGAGAGAGAGAGAGAGAGAGAGAGAGAGAAATGAACCTTTCTAATATTACTGTACTGCAGTGGGTGAGTTATAACGGCAAGCATTTGTTGTAGGCCAGGATTTAAATCCACAGCTAGGCAATCCTAAGTGAAATATCTGGTCTTTGACCATCCACCAATACAGGTACAACCACAGTTAAGCCCAAAATTTAATGTTACTGAGCGAGACATTTATTAATTGAGTTTTGCCCCATTTTACAACCTTTCTTGTCACATTTGTTAAGTGAATCATTGCAGTTCAGTTAGTCGCATGGTTGTTAAGTGAATCTGCCTTCCTCATTGATTTTTCTTGTCAGAAGGTCTCAAAATGGGATCACATGACCCCAGGACACTGTGACCATCGTAAATTTGAGCCAGTTGCCAAGCATCTGAATTTCGATTGCATAATTGTGGGGGTGCTGAAACGGTTGTATGTGTAAAAATTTCTGGAGGCCGTGATCTTGCAGGACTCCGGGCAGCGAGATCACGGTCCCCCGTCCCCCCGAAGCTTCGCTTCTTCACGCAAAATGTTTGCAAACCGCCAGGACACTTTGAAGGGAGTGAAATCGCGCCTCAAAAGTATCCCATCGACTTGCAAATGTTTTGCATGGAGGCTGGAAGCTTCCAGGTGCTGTGATCTTACGCGGCAGAGAGGCTGCAGAGAAGACAGCTCGCTAGATCTTTGCAAGGTAAGTGACCCAGCGTGGCAGGATGGTGAGGTGAAACAATTGTGGAGAGCATGAGATATCTCATGGGTCGGGGGAGGCCTTTAGCAGATGGCCTGTTCCATCACTAGACACCCCCCCATGGCCTTGCCCACCCTGAGATACGTCAAGTGCACTTAACGACCTGCGCATTCAATTAGCGAATACATGGGAGCTTTCACATTCATTTTACGTTTATTCACTCCACCAAATCCTCGGGTTACGAATGCAATTGGCAGGCTCCATTACATTCATAACTCAAGGACTACCTGTAATTTAAATAGGTAAGGGTGAAAATATAGGTGGGTGACTTATCTGCCCCAGTTAGCTGGCATTTGAGTGGTTGGTGAGCGGAAAAGGTAGATAAGTGGGGGTGATAATCTGAATGCTAGAAATTTCTATTGCTGGGACTTTTACCACTGTAACGAGAACCTACCAGAAGACCAGCACATGTACTTTTTGTATAGATTTTGTTTCTTTTCCCTTGATCTGTGTGTGTGTGTGTGTGTGTGTGTGTGTGTGTGTGTGTGTGTGTGTGTGTGTGTATGGCGTCTATGCTTTAGAGATCTGTATGAGCTACCTATCACAAACTTACAGGTGACTTTGAAGTCGTCCAGCACGACTCGTTGGCAACAAACAGACATGGCAAGATCAAGGTGGCACCTAAATCACACCTGAGTGGCTGCTATGAGCTTGGAGTAGCCACATGGGACCGGAAGCTGGGATGTTCTCTGGGGTGGGGGGAAACTGGGAGATGTGGGCAAAGTTTCTGGGGTACCCTTAACTCATCCTGTCCCTTCTCCTTTCACAGGGCAGCAAGGAGAAAACCCCCAATCCTTCCTTCACTGGAGCTCAACTTGTTTTTATTTTATTTTTTTTAAAACCCCTACCCACCCCACTACACGCACACCCTCTCCCACTGTCTTAGTACAAGTTGTTTTAATAAAACGGTGCCTTGGTGGCCCAGTGTTGCCTTGCGGTCAAGCAAAAAATAAAAATTAAAAAAAAAAAGCTGGATTGAAAAATGTAATTTTGGGGGAAAAATCACCTTTTTTTTTTCCCCTGCAGCAGCTGGGTTAGAGGAAGAACCTTTTAGCCTCATATGAGCTGGCCTGTCTTAGGCCATTTTTAGAATGAAATGGTGTTCAAAAAGGGCTTGGAATTATTTTCTGCCAGGAACTCTCTCTCTCCTCTGCCAGGTTTTGCCGTAACTGTGGCTGGAATGAGAGCTTGACAGGGGGGGAAAAAGGACAGAAAAAGAAAAAAAAATCGTTATTGACTTTGACCTTTTTACACCTCCCGTTTTTCTAATCTGGGCTATTTTTATTTTTGTTTTTTTACAGCGAGATTTTTTTGATCTTCAGCTACAGTAAGTTATTCCAATTTTTTTCCATTTTTTTTCCTGCCTTTCCACTGATTTCCTTTTTATCGTTGTTGCTAGTTACTTTATTGATATTATTGCTGCAATAATGGTGGTGACTGTGACTATGATGATGTGTTGCTGATGGTGATGATTTAAAAAAAAAAATGACTGCTGATTTTTAACCAGATGAAAATGGAGTTTTTCTGAATGATCCTAACTGACTCTGGGCTTTTATATAACCCCTTGGGGAGGAAAAAAACCAACACATACCAGGTTTTTAAAACACATTGTTTTTTTAAAAAAGAAAGTGGATTGATCACATTTAACTCTTTTTTTCCCCTCCCTCACTGATCGCCTGGCTGCCAAGAACAGAACCTGATACCTCTCCAGAACTTACTTGAACAACTCAGGAAGTGACTACGCTTTTTTATTTTTATTTTTCATTTTTAATATTTTATTTCTATTCGATTTTTCAATTGTTGCTGCACTGTATCTGTGGGGCTGATCACTCTCTAGCAGTGACAGCCTCGCCCCGGTCAAGAGGCCCCCCTCTGCCCTTTCATGCCCCTCAGTTCCCATCCTGGTCTTTTCCTCTGCACCGTCCCCCGTCCCTCCCCCTTACGAGCGCCGTCATGGATGCCCAGTCTGGAGTAACAGAGGCAGCTACCAGCGGAGCCTTGCATGGAGCAGGGGCAATACCCATCTTGGCTGATGGTAAGGGGCTGCATTGGCTTCATTCCAGGCCATCCCCTCTTAAAGATCTTGCTTAAAAGTTGTATGCACCTGTATAGCAATATCTGATGGCACTGTTCAAACCCTGGCATCAAAAAAAATAAGTAAAATGTCCTTTTCTGGAGCGTTAATGGAACTGCATACAGGTAGACTTGAACTTACAAGTATTTGTTTCGTGGCCGTTCAAAGTTACAACGGCGCTGGGGGGGGAGTGGCTTACGACCGTTTTTCACGTTTAACGACCATTGCGGCATGTCCATGGTCACATGATCAAAATTCAGGCTCTTGGCAACCAGCATGTATTTGTGACGGTTGCCGTGTCCTGGGTGTCAGGCGATCCCCATTTGTGACCTGCCCAACCAGCTTCTGATAAGCAAAGTTAATGGGGGTGGGGATACCAGATTCAGTGACCGCACGCTTCACTTAACAGCTGCAGTGGTTCGCTTAGCAACTGTGGTCCGAAGGTCATAAAAAGGGGAAGAACTCCATAACTGCCTTGCTTAGCAACAAAAATCAATGGGCTCGATTGTAGTCGTAAGTCAAGGGCTACCTGTAATGTGTAGATCCAGCTGCTAACAGAGATGATTGGTCTTGGGGAAATGGCAAAATATATTGAAAACTAGTGGAGCTGCAATCTCTACTAGGTGCAATCTCTACTGCCACTCTAATACTGGGTTAAATGATTTTTTTTAAAAAAAATATTCCAAATTCAGAATTGTGTAGGATACATGTAATAAAAGTTTCTTTCTTGGAATTTCAGAGCACATAGCTATAAAACCATGCAACTGCAGTCCCTGAGGTTTTCTCAATGCTTTGCAAATATCACAAAATGCAGTAATTATCTGCTGTAATATACATAACGCTAAATAAAGGGAAGGAAACCTAGAGACAATTTAGGCACTCAGTTTGGGAAGTTGTGTAATAATAAACATAAGGTTATTAACAGATTAACAGTTGGAAGGGACCTTGCAGGTCATTTAGTCCAACCCCCTGCCCAAGCAGGAGACCCTACATCTGCCTCTACCTAGGATCGAACTCACAACCTCCTGATGGTGAGGCAAGAGCTCCACCTCTAGGCCACAGATGTTCACTCTGTAACCAGTATACTGTGGGAAACTTGCTACTCTAGAAATTTCAGAATGCAGGAACTCTATAATATAATACAGGGGTCTCCAAACTTTAGCAACATTAAACCTTGTGGACTTCAACTTCCAGACTTCCTCAGCCAGCCATGCTGGTTAGTGAATTCTGGGAGTTGAAGTCCACAAGTCTTAATGTTGCCAAGTTTGGAGAACCCTGATGTAGAAGACCAAGAACTCTATGGGAGGCTCTAAATGATCACAAAAAGTGAGTCAGTTTGTCCCTTCTTCGGGAAAGACATCTTAAAATAATATGATCTAACCATAGAACATTATGGGAATAAAGATTTATTTCTAAATAGGCCTATATCTTTCTCCATCATCTTCATTGACCAGTGGTAGAGGCGCTTTTTAGCATAAGGGGTACTTGTTAACAAATTGTGTGATACCTCTTCAAAACATTTAGCTTCTAATACGGTTTTCATGGATTCAATTTTACAATAGTTGAGGGATTACTACTTTCTTTGGCAAATGGAGTTACAGTGACCAGCAGCTTAACATTTTGCTTAATGGCCAAACTCATTTGCTCTTGTATCTTGTGAAAAGAGGCTGCAGGAAATGGGGTTGTTTAGTTTTTAGAAGATTAACATGTGGAAAATTAAACAGAAGGGTCTATATCAGCCCAGAATGTAGGATTTAAACTATCGGAAGGCAGATTTCTGACTGAATGTATTAACAAATAGGCATGTTTGGCATTATCATGTATGGAGACAGAAATTACTTATTTATTCCCCATTAAAAATGTTTGGCTCCTTGGGCAGAATTTCTTGTTTTTGTGTATAGAGAGTCCACATCAGCCACTGGACATCTATGAAGAGTAGTCACTCTTCAAACTTTCTTAGGGAAAGTTTGATCTACTTTGCAATTTTCAGCAAAACTTGGATGATAGAACTACCACGTAGGTCTCCTTGAAGTCCTAGAGAAAAAGCAAGCGGTGTAGACTCCACAAATAAATATTGTGAAAAAACTTTCCGGTAAAGAAACGGTTCCCACCACTTGAGGCTGGCTAGGATTTTAATTCATCATACAGATGTCAGGCTGACTTGCTAAAATTTGCAGCAAGGCATGCTTTAAAAGAAGAGGAGACTTTCCCTTTCCTGCCTGGGTTTGAATTCAGGCAGAAATGAAGATAAATCCCACCTTGCCTTTTCAGAAACGGAAGAGAAATAAGGGTTGTTTTTTTTAACAGAAGAAGGGAGGAGCAGTGAAGCAAACAACCCATTTCAAACAAAGCTTTTGCTTTGCTCTTCATTAGAGGAATGAGAATTTGGTTTCTTTGAAGCACGAGATATGGAGTGGAAGAGAGAAGCCTTAAGTGGATTTATTTAATCCTGTCTATATATAGGTAAAATCAAAACTGTGGCTCAGTATTTAGGGAGAAGTCCATATCAGGCAGCAAAGAGAAAAAAACCTTAGTCAAATGGACTAGCCACAGGGTTCAGTTGAATACTGGCAGTGAGAGTCATTCCTACTTTTAATCTTGTTTCACTCATCATCCTCAGTGCTCTTGCTCTTAGTTCTTGTGTGTGCATGTGCATTAAATGTGCGTATGTCCACTCCCATCTGGATAGATACCTGTGTGCTCATTAGCTGGGACTGAAGAGTTGGGATTGGCAGAGGCAGAGATTTGCAGTCTTCTGGGAACTTGGTTGCAAGAAAAAAGTTTGGAGTCTTTAAATAACCAAAGCCAATCTTCCATCCTCTACTTTGTTTCCTGCCCTTAAAAGTTTGGACTGTTGGCAAACAGATGCCGCCTTTGCATTTTATTGTCAATTCCTGTCCTGTAAGCAGCCTGAGGGGAAAGTAAGTACAGTGTATGGATAAAGAAAATGCTACTCTGGGCCCTTGCCAAAATTCGACTGTAACAAGAGAGGCCTCCCTCGAGTTTGCACAAGAGGGAAATTCCGGCAGCGATCAAGCCATTTGTTTGCTCAAATCATATAAAATACATTCTTTTCCATTAATGCATAAAAGCGATGGACAGGTACTTGAATCCAAAACAAGAAGGTGCTTTGGATCTCCGCACAGTCTCCTCAGCTGCACCTTAAAAAGAGGCCGCTCCCTTTTTCTGACCTTCACGGCTCCTGCATGTCAGCAGGAGAAGTCAAGGCTTTCAGAGTGCTACTAGAAAGACGGTGCACATGGCCATGTACAAAGCACCAGATACAAGTGCGGCGGCCTAACACCTAGCCTAAATCTCTGGACAGAGACTTGTGGTAAAATTAGTTCCTTCATGTAAATCTTCCCTAATTTGGATTTGGATTGCACTCTTTAAACTCTTCGAATTCCTCCCATTGAAGGTGGAGGTTAGAACGTGCAGAATCCCAAAAACTTTAGGCGTCCTTTATTTGTAGATTCATCTCAATTTTAAAGAAGAAATCGGGGAAGATTGCCCCTTGATAATAGGAGTACTTTTATTAATCGCCTCTCAGCTGAAGTCTGCTGGGCTTCCTGCATTTGTCTTCTCTATGCCGCTACTTGTATTGACCAAAGCATGTATTGAAATGGTAGATTGCGTTTTCCTGAGAATGCCGCTTGGAACATAACTAAGGTAGGAGTCGAGTTGACATTGTTCAGAAGATGCTTGGTGCTGGGGGAAAAAATGGAAATGGAAGCAGCTTGAGTTGACTTGTGATGAAGGCCATTGCATTCATTAGACAAAATTATTTTCACATATCCAATCCTTGTACAGCTTCCCCCCCCCCCCCCCGAGATAGTGGACTATGGTAGGCTAATGGTTAAAAATACCTCCCTTTTCTTTCTCTTTAATTTTTGCTTTTCAGGAAAGTGGTTTTTTTTTCCCCTAGTGGTGTTGACATTTTTTGTGTGTGTGTGCCAAAACTGCTGTATCTTATCCCTAGGAAGGATGCACCTGAGATTTCCCAGCATGCCTCACACTGGTAGCTTTTCTTTCTGAGAAAGTGCTACTTGGCAGATGATGCTCACGAAATGTGTGCGTTTTGTGTTTTTCTTTGCAGTTGGTTATATATTGTGTAAAAAGCTATGACATCTGACCGGTTTTTTCCTTTTGCTGACCCATTTTTTTCTCCCTTTCCCTGGCCTCGGCAGCAGGTTAGCCTTTCTGCTGCGTGGGTGAGCTATGGCCAGCAACGTCACCAACAAGACAGATCCCCGTTCCCTCAATTCCCGCGTCTTCATCGGAAACCTCAATACCCTCGTGGTCAAGAAATCCGACGTCGAAGCCATCTTCTCCAAGTACGGCAAGATTGTGGGTTGCTCCGTGCACAAGGGCTTTGCGTTTGTGCAGTATGTGAACGAGCGCAACGCCCGCTCTGCAGTAGCGGGAGAGGATGGCAGGATGATAGCAGGCCAGGTCCTTGGTAAGTAGGCGACTTCCAGGGTTGGCCCTTCTGGTCTTCATCGTCCCAATGAAATTGCCGGCATGGTTCTTCTAGCATAGAAGAACTTCGGCTCGTTTCCCTTTTTGCCCTGTTCAACCCGGGGTCTAACAGATCCCCAACAGTTCCCTGTGCGAAGAAGATACATGTTGCAGCCTGTGTGTGCGTGTGTGAAGAGATTTCTGGTATTGTAGGAATAGAAAATGGAGAGTGAAAGGAAGATGGAAGCAGTTAATAGTGGACGACAGAAGGACTAAATCAGACATCCAGCCCTTTGTTATCAATGGAGACCAAGTGGAGCAAATGGTCAGTTTTAAGTTTCTGGGTGTTATCATAAAAGAGGACCTGACCTGGGGCGCTCACATTGCAGCACTGGTCAAAAGGGTCCAGCAGAGATTATACTACCTGAGACTTCTCAGGAAACAACAAATGAATGGAAAACTGCTGGTGACCTTCTACCGCTGCACCATAGAGAGTATTTTAACTTACTGCACCTGTGTATGGTTTGCCAATTGCACAGTGGCAGACAGCGCTCCAGAGGGTTAACATCATTGCCCAGAGGATCATTGGTTGCCCTCTCCCCTCCTTGGAAGAGCTCCATAGCTCCCGCTGCCTTAAGAAAGTTCAAAACATTCTTAAAGATCCATCTCATCCTGAGCACCCCCCCCCCTTTTTTTTGAACTATTACCATCTGGCAGACGGTACAGGACAATAAAAACAAGGACAAATAGGCTGAAAAACAGCTTCTAACCCAGGGCTGTAAGTATATTGAATTCTACTGTATAGTGCAATATTAATGCAATATCAGAGGTTTTCAATTCAATTGTATAGAATGCGAAGGATGTGTGTGTTTTTGTTTTATTTTTTACAGTTTTCTTATGTATGATGTACACTGAAGACGGCATTTAATTTCGTTGTACGAGGTGCAATGACAATAAAGTAAAGTAAACTAATTAAATATATTGGGGAGGGAAGTAGTTTCAACCTTCCTACAGAGTAGATTTCTGGTCTGATCTACCTGATCGGGCTGACAAGCAGTCACAGAAAGCAGATTTTATGATGTAGAACTCTTATCTCTAAACAGAAATATTCTTGGCCTGTCTTTGCCTTGAGATCTAGGAGCTTTCTGCAACCTGAGAACAGGAAGGTAAATTGAAAGAACGTGCAATGTCCTACTTGATATTTACATCTTTCCTGGAACCAGACTTAGAGAAAAGCACACATATACTGTATATGTCGTCATTATTATTATTATTATTATTATTATTATTATTATTATTATTATTATTATTATTATTATTATTATTATTATTATTATTATTATTACTATTACTATTATTACTATTATTACTATTATTACTATTATTACTATTATTACGGTATATAAGCTTGTTGGCTTGACCGAGACAAGCTTAAGAGTGGTGAACTTTGTCTGAAACCGAATTACTAAAATGTCACCACCACCAGAACGCGGATTCATTCCTCTCCTGCCTATTTACAGCTCTGAAAATAAATGTCACAAGAATGAGTAGCTCGGGAGTGTTTTCAGATCATCCGGCCTGTCTGCTTGACAATAATAATAATCATCATCATAATAAAAAAGGTTGGAAGCCAAGAAGAAACTCAAGGTTTCCCCTTTCAAGAAAAGCTCCCCTTTCTTTCCCCCTTCTCAGCAGTCCTTGGGACCTGCCTGTTCATGTCAGATGCAAAAAAAAAAAACATGCTCTAGAGTTCAGATACGCTCAAACCTTGCTGGAGAGAATTTTTCCTTTATTTTCCGAAGGCAACATTTTTTCTCCCATGCCCCTGCCAGCAGAAGACAAAATTGCTGATGTTTTTCCCACTCAATATCCCAAATGTCCCCCCCACCCCTTCTAGGAAGATTTTTTTTAGCTTATTCTCTTGCTTCCCGCTTAGCCGGTTGTTTATGAAAGGTGATAGTAGGTTTTCTTCCGCAACAAAAGCGAAGGAGGGCGTGATGTGTTTTACTAGCACGCCACACACTTTAGATCCTCCTGCTGCTAGGTAGGCAGCTCTTTTAGCCCCAGACATCTCTGGGCTTTTTATAATGGCGTGCCGCAGCTTGCGAGAAAGTACAGCTAGTCCTCGATCTCACGACCACAAGGGAGCCGAAAACCTCCATCGTTAAGCGAGACGTTTGTTAAGCAACTTTCCTCCCCCCCCCCAATTTTACGACCTTTTCTTTCTTGCCAGCTGTTTTTAAGAGTTAAGTTGTTCAGCGAAGTGCTCGCAGGTGTTAAATTAGTAACACGGTTGTTAAATGAATCCGGCTTCCTCATTGACTTGTCAGAAGGTTGCAATCAAATGACCCCGAGACACCTCAAGTGTCATAAATAGGAGTCAGCGGCAAAGCGCCTGAATTTTGATCATGTGACGAGGGGGGGTCTTGCTGCCACAACGGTCGTTAAGTGTGACAAATGGTCATAAGCCACTTTTTCTTTTCAGTGCCGTGGCGACTTTTGAACGGTCCCTAAACAAACTGTTGTAAATCGAGGGCTTCTTGTATTTGTTTCTGCTTTCCATGACTGCTTTCGGATGGCAGGCCTGCAGCCCTGTAGAACTTCAGGTGGTTCACCTCTGTGATGGGGACATTCTCTTTCTCCCTCGCTGCTCCCGTTTAAAGCAAAGTGCCAAGGATATTAACTGGGTGTTGTAAGGAGTGTTGTAACAACATGTAAGGAGATGTTTGCAGGCATGTGTTGTGGCCCGACAGCGGAGCTGGCAGCAGAGTCAGATAGTGAGGAGGTTGGGGAGGAACATGGGCCAGTCCTGGAGGCTGGGGAAGGCTAGGAGAGAGGGGGCCAAGGCCGTCTGGCAGTTATCAGCTGCCTCCAGAGCTAGACAACAGTGAGGTGCAGAGCTGCCAGACGAAGGGAACAGCTGAGAAACAAGGGTCGACTTGGGAGTAAGGCCACAGGTGGACGATGAATGGCCCCTCCCATAGGGAATTAAAAGAGGAGCAAAAGGGGAGGGGAGTTTGCAGAAGACAATTAGTTCACTTAATTAGTTCATTCCTGCATTCTTGCTGTATTGTGGGTGTCTGAAAGATATTGGCCTGGCCACTCTCCAAGCCTGATAAAGGCCGGTAATTGTGAACTATCTTGAAAGACTGTGGGAGAGGAAAGACTGTGGTGGAGAGAAATTTACTGTACATTAAATAAAAGAGGTTTTATGGGGCGAGGAGTCTGCTTCGTGGTTTGGGAAAAGCCTAGGTCAGAACAGCATGCTGCTGTGTTTACCCAGGACAATGTTAGGCTCTCTCCTCCTATATTGGATGTCAAAAAAGAAAGAAAGAAAGGTTGGGCCATCCTATGCCAGACTACTTAGATCAGGGGTGTCAAACTCACGTCCTCACGTGATGTTTTGGAAACTCCCCCCCCCCCCATTTGCTAAATCGGGTGTGGGCATGGCCAGCGTGTGACGCATCTGGGCCGCAGGTCGGGAGTTTGACTGCCCTGACTTAGATGCAGTGTTTAGAAGGCAGTATTGCAGGCTAACTCACTGCCAGGAGTTCGATTCTGACCAGCTCAAGGTTGACTCAGCCTTCCATCCTTCCAAGGGCGATAAAATGAGGACCCAGATGGTTGGGGGAAATATGCTGACTCTAAACCAGGGGTCACCAACCTTTCAGACCTCAGGGACCACTAAATTCATAATTTTAAATCCCGCGGACCACTAATATGAATTTTTTAAAAAGATAAATAGTATTTAGTGCAATATAAAAAATGCAAATAATTTTTCTGCGGACCACCAAAATTTTCTCACGGACCACCAGTGGTCCACAGACCACTGGTTGGTGACCACTGCAGTCTAAACCGCTTGATAGAGGGCTGTAAAGCACTGTGAAGCGGTATAGAAGCCTAAGTGCTCTTGCTACTTTAATTTGGATTAGAATCTAGGGCCTCCAAGTCTTTCCTAGTTCTTATGATTTTATAAAATGTTTTCAATAACAGAATAAGAGTTGGAAGGGAATTTGGAGGTCTTCTAGTCCAACCCCCTGCTCAGGCAGGAAACCCTGTACCATAAGGGGACTGGAAACTAAAACATACGAAGAGCAGTTGCAGGAACTGGGCATGGCCAGTCTAGCGAAGAGAAGGATCAGGGGTGACATAATAACAGTGTTCCAATACTTGAGGGGCTGCCACAGAGAGGAGGGGATAAGGCTATTTTCCAAAGCACCAGAAGGCCAGACAAGGAATAATGGATGGAAACTGACCAAAGAGAGATTCAACCTGGAAATAAGGAGGAACTTTCTGACAGTGAGAGCGATCAACCAGTGGAACAGCTTCTGCGGAGGTTGTGAGAGCTCCAACATTTGAGACTTTCAAAAGGAGATTGGACTGCCATTTATCCGAAATGGTGTAGGGACTCCTGCTTGAGCGGGGGTTGGACTAGATGACCTACAAGGTCCCTTCCAACTCTAATAATAATCTAATTTCAGACAAACAATTATCCAATCTCCAGTATTGGAGCAGTCACAATTTCTGGAGGCAAGCGGTTCCACTGATTGATTGTTGGAACTGTCAGGAAATTTCTGCTTAGTTTTAGGTTGGATCTCTCCTTGTTTATTTTCCATTCATTGCTTCTTGTCCTGCCTTCATATAAAGCAATGCCTTCATCTAATTTACTGATGATAACAAGGTGGAGATGTAATGTGATTATGTTCAGAAAGGGACATGCTTGAATATATGCATTGAAACCCTAAAATCAACATCGCTTGTAGATTTGGGAAGAGCGGTTCGTTTGTATACATGGACAAAAGTTCTAGGCATCCATGGGATAACACATGAGGCGGTAATGTGGTTGTTTAAAAATGAGCATAAATAGATTGCCTCAAGGGAAGATTACTGGTCCAGATCATGAACAATGCAATTCTGCCCTGTTAACGGTGCCAGGCAAAGTATATTTGGAGTTTTGCCTTCGGATCAAGGCTCCACAATTTAAAAAGAATATTCACATAATGGTGGCCACTTACATAAAGGCAAATGTTTTAAACAGCTGGAATTGAACCAGGGAGGAGAAAGGTGTAACTTCCAATATTTGAAAAGTTGTCAGGCAGAAGACAGAGCCCAGTTATTCTCAGCACAAGAAACACTACAAATGGAAGGCATCAGGGGTGAAATCCTCCCGGTTCGCTCTTACCTGTCGTTTGCCGCAGAGCCGAAGAAGCTGGTGGCGTTTGCGGTGCGGGGCTGCCCCCGGCCGCTTCCCCCACCCGCCTGGACGCCGCCATTGGCGTTCTTTTGCCCTCTGCGCATGCGCAAAGCGTTCTGCATGCGCAAAGTGTTCTGCATGCGCAGAGGGCAAAAGAACGCCAATGGCGGCGTCCAGGCAGGTGGGGGAAGCGGCCGGGGGCAGCCCCGTGCCGCAAACGCCACCAGCTTCTTCGGCTCTGGGGCAACAGACAGGTAAGAGCGAACCGGGAGGATTTCACCTTGGAAGGCAGATTTGGGCTAAACCTTAAAAGTCTACAATACAACAACACTGTTTAAAAGTGGAGCGGAGACCCTTAGAAGTGGGTGGGCTTTTGCATTGTGGATTTGGTTTAAATCAACTCGGTTTAAATCATAATTTTTAAAGAGCAACTGCCATCTCTGTCCCGCAGCAGCTCTTCCTCTGCCCTGCTGTTGACTCACCGACAGTCCCAATATGGCAGAATATACAGCCTCATGCTACATAACTAAGCTCCATTTAGAATAGAATAGAATTTTTGATTGGACACACAAGGAATTTGTCTTTGGTACATATGCTCTCAGTGTACATAAAAGAAAAGATACATTTGTCAAGAATCATGAGATACAACACTTAATGATAGTCATAGGGTACAAATAAGCAATCAGGAAACAATCAATTTCATGCTGAATACACTAAATTATCAATGTATCTTAAGTAGAAAACTATCTTTAGATAGATTTTTACTCCAAAAGCATTTTATTAAAATACATTTGATTAAAAAAAACCTTTAAAAAATCATCAATTTTTATCTACGCTAGACTTTTGTGAGACTAGTCCGAAGCTGCCATAGCTAAAGATGAAGTAGGGAAGACCAAAAAAACCCAAAATCCCACCAGGAATGTTTACCAAAAGATCCCTTCGGGGAGCTAAGAAAACAAAGGGGGAATATGTCACCAGACAAAGGAAGTTGGGCCTGAGCATATGGAAACACCTATCTGAGATCCCATCAACAGCTACCAGACAGGGTGGATTTGATTAAATCAAGTCGATTGAAATCACGTTTTAAATGGTGATTTAAATCACTAGTAAAAAGGCTTGATTTAAATCAACTTGATTTAAATCATGATTTTTAAAGAGCAACTGTCATCTCTGTCCCGCAGCGGCTCCTCTGACCCGCTGTTGATTTACCGACAGTCTCATTCACTTTAATGGGACAGCTGGTGAGGCGGCAGTGACACAACAAGGTGAGGGACATGGTGGGCAGCAGTGGAGTGGATGCCCGCTAGCAGGCGCTACCTTGATGGACCTGAAATGACAGGTGCTCTTTAAGGACTCATTCTTGCTGGTAGTTACAATCTTTAATATTATTTTCAAGCAGAATGAAGGTTTCCTAACGTGTTTTCCCGAAAATAAGACCCTGTCTTATACTTTTTTGAACCCCGAAATAAGAGCTTGGCCTTATTGCCATGCACTCAAAATCCCGATTGGGCTTATTATCAGGGGATGTCTTATTTTGGGGGAAACAGGGTATTTAGCTCACAAGAGTTTGGATTCATTGAATAAGTTTACAAAAAAATGTAAATATTGCAGAATATAGAGCCTCATGCTAAGCTCATGTCAGGGTTCCGACGGATGCCCTAATTAATTCATGAGCTGAATAAGCCAAATTATTATTTTATGTTCATTGAACTAAATTATTAATGTAGCTTAAATAGAAAACTATCTTTAGATAGATTTTTACTCCAAAAGCATTTTATTAAAATAAATTTGATAAAAATGGAAAAATCCGATTTAAATTTTAAAAATCCGATTTAAATTTTTATCCACTACCCGATGTGCAAATTAAGGCAAGAGTAGCTGCCAGCATTGTGAATCAACGAAGTCGGGCCTGTGGGAGATAAAGGGGGTCTTGAAGCCCATCCACTCCTTTGGATTCAGAGCTTCCGATCCTTCATAGTTAGTGCCTGGCAGCCTATAGTTAACAAGCACGTAAGTGTGGACAAACGTGTGGGTGGCTGCGAGAAAGAACAAAGGCACAGTGTGTAACTGATGAAGTTTTGCTGTTAACTTGAAATTACCCCCGGGGGGGGGGAATGAATGTATTCCAAAGAACCAGTTGCGCCTCAATGCTTAGTTGAAAGAGATTTGAGTGTCTCTCTCAAATTAATTTCCCAGCCATTGACCAAGGTTGTGCGTTGTTTGCTCTTCGCCTCGCCTATCTGGAAAACCCAGGTAGGAAGCGAGGGGGGGGGGGGCTTACAAGACCCGTATGCCTTGACAGGCTGTGTGAATGGGTGACCATAAACTCAACCCTAGAACTTGTGTAACACTTTCCTTTTCCAGATATTATAAGTAAAGACAGCTGGTAGATAACAGTATTTTTGGCTAGTCGTCTTTCTGGTGTTCTCCAATTGTTGTAACCCTAAACTCCCAGATTCCTCAGCAATTAGCTAGAGACTTCTTTTTTCATTTAAAAAAATAATTATACATTTTCCTTTAACATATATAAGTATTTAATAGACAGTGTATTGTCTGGGTCATTTTACATATACATAATAATAGCAATAATAATAATATTCTTTACTTGTATATAATAATATTCTTCCAGCTTCTAATTTCTACCTTTATTATCTAACCATTGATAAAATAAATCCCAAGTTGCAAAATATTCTGTCTTCTTTATCCATTATCTTTAGCGTTAACCTATCCATTTCCGCACAATCTTAATTTTTTTTATTATATTTTCATCTGAAGGAGTTTCCTCATTCTTCCAGTGTTATGCAAATAACAATTCTCGCTGCTGTCAAAATGTGTCGTATTAAATATGCATACCCTTTATTATATATTTTTTCTGGCAAAATACCTAACAAGAATATTTCTGGGTTTAAATCTATATATTGCTTTATCATTTCCTCTTAACCATGGTATGTATTTTCATCCCAAAATATATATATATTGCCTTTGGGCAAGTTCACCACATACGGTAGTACGAGCCCGGTATCTAATTGCATGTCCAATATTTGGCGGACATGTTTTTAAGCATCTTAGCAATTAGCTAGGGACTTCTGAGAAAGTTCGTTCTCTTTGGGTGAGAAAAGTCGCATTACCCGTATGGCAGCAGAATTGTAATTTCTCCCAAGGGCCCAGGTTTCAAACGGAGCTTCTGTGTCTCGTTCAGATATTAATCTGGCTGCGGAGCCGAAGTTGAACCGGGGTAAAGCTGGGGTGAAGAGATCGGCCACAGAGATGTACGGGTCAGTAGCCGCACCACCTTCTCCGTCCCCTCTAGTCAGGTCGGGACCGTTACGTTTACATTATTTTTAACTTCTCTCTCTCTCTCTCATCTCTCCTCTCGCTCATCTCCCCCCCTTCCTCTCTCCCTCTTCTGTCTTCTCTCTTCCTCTCTCCCTCTTTCATCTCTCTCCCCCCTCTTCCTCTCCCTCTCTCTCTTTCATCTCTCTCCCCTCTTTCTCTCCACCTTCTCTCCCTCCCTCCCCCTTTCTCCCCTCTCCCCGCTTTCTCCCCCCTCTCCATCTCTCCCCCCTCTCTCCCTCTCTCATCACTCTCTCTCTCTCTCATCTCCCTCCCTCCCTCCCCCTTTCTCCCTCTCTCATCTCTCTCCCCCTTTCTCTTTCATCTCTCCCCCCTCTCCCTCCCCCTTTCTCCCTCTCTCTCCCCCTCTTTCTCATCTCTATTCCCCCTTTCTCCTCCTCCCTCTTCCCCCTCTCTTTCCCATCTCCTCTCTCTGTTTTTAATTTCCTAATTTAATTTTGGAATGAGCAATGCCTCTGTCTGCTGTACTGTCCAGCTTGGGTGCAAGATGCAATATCCGATTGTGTTTGCGGATGGGTGTGCCTGTGTGTCTGTGCACACACTTTGGAGCAATCCATCCGACAGTCGGAAACTGCAGTGTGGCTTTAATGTATTTGGGGGAGGATGAAAGGGGGGGGATCAGAGTTCCAAGCAGCAGATGGCTTTTTGAAGCATGGGGTGGCGGCAATGTGGGGAGGGGGAATTGGGTGGGAGCCTGCTTGCTTTCACTTTTGCATTGTAACTAAACAGTTTCACTATTTGCTAAAATTGGGCTGTGAGCCGACTCCTCGTGCTAGTAGTTTAAAGGATTGTTTTGTTATTCCCCCCACCCCAGCCCTTTAGAAGGGGGGTTGGGGTCCCAGTCTCCCTGAGACCTGACCATGTGTTACATGCTTTGTCTTTCAGGTCTTCGTTTGATCTTGATTATGACTTTCAGCGTGACTATTACGACAGGTATGTGGGGTCAAATTGCTCTGCTCCGTTTTTGTGTTTTTCATGCTGGTGGGAGAACCCAGCTCTGAACTGAGATCACAGCCCTAGAAAACAAACATCTTAAGAGCTCCGTTCACCCCTTCCCCAAAGCCTTCAGTGTGGACCCCACAAAAGTCCCCAAAGTTGCTGCCCAATTTACACAGGCTAAATTGTGTATGTGTTTGAGAGAGAAAGAGAGATGTTTATCAGACACATGACTGGATAATAGAAATACTTGTATTCAATTTTAATTAAAACTTAAATTAGATTTTTAGCTTAGCTCCGCAAAATAGCTTTTGTATGAACGCCTTCAGGACACACAACTCAAAGATGGCAGTTCTTTGCCAGAAAAAAGTATTGCGCTTCTGGCTGGCAGTCGTACCTTCTTTTCAACTGTTCTACTAAAGAGCAGCACGATGTCCTCTCTATTTCTGGAGGTCAGTTGTACTGTATAGCTCATTCTCAGAAGTGTATAATGTTCGCTCCTTGAGCAAGAGCCAGAGGTTTGGCAGTGGTGTAGCCACTGCCAAAGCTGCAGAGGGATGGGGGAAGGGTGGGGGAGGAAGAAGATGGAGGCAGTGCATTATCAAAGGGATGGGTGCTTGGTTCATGGACTGCTCCTGGAGGGTTCCCGTAGTAAGATGCCTGCAATGCTGAATTTCCTGCAGATTTAGCCAAAGGAAAGAGGCTGAGAAAGAACCCCAGCTCTGAGGCAGGATATAAATTACCGTATTTTTCGGAGTATAAGACACACCGGAGTATAAGACGCACCTTAGTTTTGGGGCAGGAACGTGGAAGAGGAGCCAGTGAGGCCGCGCGTCCCGCGCAGGATGGCTCTGCGTGCCACTTCCTGCACGCGTTCCATAGGTTCACCACCACGGGGATACATAATTCTGAGTTGGTAGATGGTCTCAATTGGCACACTGCCATTTTGTAATGGTATAAACGATTCTCTAGGGTGTGATGGTTTGAGACAGAAGTTTACTGGAGCATTGCACGCACACACACTCACTCACCAGTAAAGTGTTGCTGTAGAACAAAAGTACAGAACTAAGGTCCCTGATGGTCTGCATGCAGGCTCCCAAACTCTTGGTCTCAAATTCCAGATCCAGTGAATCAGATTCGAATTTATAAAACGACACGGGGGGAAATTGTTGGAACCTAAGCATGTTCATTCCATTTAATTCATGGAGTGTGAGCTTAACGCTCCCATCTCCTTTTTATTCGTTAAGGGAAAAAAGTCCTCCTGTGACTTCGTAGAGGGTATCTGTGCATGCCCCTTACCTCCCAAACGTTTAGATTAATGCGAATTAAACTCTTGAGATCCCTTGTCCTCCAAAGTTAGGAAGGAAATGGCTGTCTGAAACTATAGGGCAGTGATGGTGAACCTTTTCGGCACCGAGTGCATGCGCTTGGCGGGGCTGCGCTCCGGAAAAGCTGAACTTCCGGGTTCTAGCGTGCATGTGCACCCGACAATTAGCTGGCTGGCGTGCATGCGCACACTGGTTTTTGGCACTGCCACGCACATGAAGGACAGCTGATTGTCGCGCGCGCATGCGTGCCAGAAACCCGGAAGACAAACAGGCAAGGCCAGGGGTGCCACAGGTTCGCCATCACGGGTTTAAAGTCTCCTTGAGCAGGGGGTTGATCTAGAAGACTTCCAAGGTCCCTTCCAGCTCTATTCAGATTCTAAAATAGTTCTGGACCGTCTTCTTTAGCCAAGGGATATATTTCTGAGATGTGGGTGTTGCAGAAAGAGCCAAGCTGGTTCAAAAGGAGGACATCATTCCCTCAATTAGCTTATCTAATTAGAAGAAAGGTGTATTTTGAGAAACCTCAGAAGAGATTTGCAGTGCAATGCCAGGCGGTGGATTCGCAAAGCGGTTTTGAAGCTAAGGTATATATATATATTTTCCCCCTTTTCGGATTCTCCTTAAGGATGTACACCTACCAAGCACGAGTGCCCCCTCCGCCCCCCATTGCCAGGGCCGTGGTCCCTACAAAACGCCAGCGGGTTTCTGGCAATACCTCTCGCAGAGGGAAGAGCGGATTCAACTCGAAGAGCGGGCAGCGGGGATCGTCCTCCAAATCTGGGAAATGTAGGTGTCGGAACGTCGAGCAGGGTCTATAGCAAATTGTGAAGGGGTTGGGGGGTGGGGAGAGATTTTGTGTATTATTTAAATTGGGTTATTCCAACGTCTGCCCTCCTCCCTGTTTCAACCTGGCTGCAATGCCTCTTTGAAGTGGGAGGAGGGCTTTTAGAAGAGAAGGTGGGGCGAAAAGAATTTTTTAAATCTTCCTTTTATGCATTTTCTTGAGTATTTTATGCTTATTTAATAATGCATGCTGAAGCTTCCAGTTAATTGAGCTTCCCCTTCTATGTTGCAGTGAAAGGAGATGACTTGCAAGCCATTAAGAAGGAACTGACCCAGATTAAGCTGAAAGTGGATTCTCTGCTGGAGAGCCTTGAGAAGATAGAGAAGGATCAAAGTAAATAGTGGGCGGGGAAGGGAGGGGAGGGGAGGGAGAGAGATAAACTGCCTAGAGAGCCGAGTGGGATGCGTGCAGTGGCTTGAAACATTTGTTTAGGGTTCAGTCTTTGGGGGGAGAGGGAGAAAGAAATCAAGGGCCACAAGATTCATGTTTGAATGAGGACAAAGCTTAGGTCAGGAATGGCCAGTTGTCTGGGCCATAGATGGAATTTGGGACATCTTGTAGGTATAGAGTGGGCTTCTCTAGTTATAGTGTGGCTTTTTATGCTGTAACCTCTTCCAGTCCCCCAAGATACTTGTTAAGGTGAGTGCAGAGCTACCCTTCAGTTATCAAGGACATGCACATAGAAGCGGAATATTGCAGTAGATATGAGTCACACATGCAGTAAATATCCAGTCACACATACAGATACGTTAAAGTGCATATAGTGTTTACTTTAAGAAATAGCACAGTCCAAATAAACAGTCCAGGTCATACACGTTCAAATCAGTCAATATCTAGAAGTACAATAATCTTCTTACCAGCTTGTCTTTGTCATACACATTCAACAAAGATATTAAAGCTTACAAACACAACAGAATATCAGAGTAACTGAACATAACACAGAGATCATTATCAAGTCAGAGAGTCAATACAGAAATGAAACAACAGAGAGAATAAGCCACGATCTCTAGCTCCCTCTTATGGCAACCTGCAATACTACAGCCAATCAAAACAGCATACAGTTTAAAGCTAGATTACATCAATACATACAAACACATTATTGGCTTGTTTATATATTGCCAACCCAACCGTTTGGACAGAGTACTAACAATAGTCTTACCCCATTGTTAGAAGCACATGCCTCACTAGAATCTTCCATTATCCTCTTAATGACCCCATAATCCCTTGTGAGGTGGAGTCTGGGCAGCTGAATGGTGCTGAGGGTTTACTGGCCGGATGCCCTTCCTATCGCCAGTGCGAAGTTTTTCCTCCAGCTGATATATTCTCATTGTGCTTAGAGAGAGAGGGAAATATCTGTCTCTACCTAGGATCGAACTCACAGCCTCACCCTCTAGGCCACCGCATCACTCAAAACCCATGCAGGGAGGAAAAGCTTTCTACAGCAGCCTTTCAAGCAGAAAGAAGCTGCTTTCTCCCAAAAATATTGCTAACTATTGGCCCATTTTGTGGAATGGTTGAGGGGGGGGGGAAAGGTTGGATCATCTTTCATAACGGTTAAATCCCCCCCCCCTGCCAAAAAAAACTTTGGAGTTTTCACTGCTACCGTGTTTCCCCGAAAATAAGACTCTGTCTTATATATATTTTTGAACCCCGAAATAAGCGCTTGGCCTTATTTTTGGGGAGGTCTTATTATTTTGGGCCCGTGGAGCAAGACGGGGCTCCTCTTGCCATCTTAACCTGATTTCCAGCTGTCTTCCTAACCTTAACCAGAAGAAATTGTACTTTGGGGGGAGGGCTTATTTTCAGGGGAGGGCTTATTTTCGGGGAAACGCGGTAGGCAATAGGCCCAAATGATCGTGAACCCCAAAACTGTCCCAGCGTTCTGATTCTCTTGCCCGTCCTCCTCCCTTGCCAGAACTGAAGAACGACAAGTCGGAAGAAGAGCAAAGCACCAGCTCGACCAAGAAAGAAGAGAGCAATGTGAAGATGGAGTCCGAGGCCGGGGCAGATGACTCGGCCGAGGAAGGGGACCTGCTGGATGACGACGACAACGAAGACCGGGGAGACGACCAGGTACGAAGCTGGAGAAGGCAGAGAGCCTCGAGTGAGGATGGCGGCTCTCCCCGTTTGCTAACTCAGCTCTTCTGCCTGTCCCCTTCTCTCTCCCAGTTGGAGTCCATCAAGGGCGACGATAAGGAACCGGAAGAAGGGGAAGACGACAGAGACAGTGCCAATGGCGAAGATGACTCCTAAGAACCTAACATTACCTCTCTTCCCCTCTCTCTCTGCTCCTTGGCCCCACATGGCGTTCTTCTGATTGAGCCTCTCGCACTCTCCTGTCTCCTCCCTCCCCCCCATTTGCTGGCTGCTTCCTCACTGCCCTCCTCCCCCCCCCCTCTCGCAGCCCTGTGTGTTTTACAATGTTTGTGTCTTCTGTTGGCATCCACCCTTCGTCATCACCGTCGTCCCACCTCCCCTTTCCCTTCATCCGCTCCTCCTAGTTCTGTTCCATCCCTTGTAATTTTTCCACTCTTTTAATTTTGATACCTCTTTATTGACTTAACAATAAAAGAAAGACGTATTGTTTTTAGACGGCTGGTTTGATGTGTGTTGGTGCGAACGGCGTTTGGGCTGGGGGGGGGAAGAAGTTGTACCTCAAGTAGCGTTTTGGCAAATGTGTGTTTTTATGTATTTATTAAATACATAGCTGCCCATCTTATAACCTAACTCTGGATCGCAAGGGGGGCTGGCAGGCGGCACCCAATCGAAATCCCTAAAGCAGCATAAAAATCATTAAAACTATAAAAAAGCAACATTGAAAATAATAAAAACCTGGTGCTAAGTCAGACTTCTGATGTGCAGCAACGTCATGTTATATCCCAACCTAGGTCTTCAAAGCTTTATGGAAATTCAGGAATGTAAGGCCTGCCAAATTTTGGGGCGGGAGGGGGAGGTATTCCGTAGGGCAGGGTCTGCCACCAAAGAGGCAGGCTCCCATCAGATGACAACATTTGGGGGAAAGGACCCGGAGTATGCCCCCACCCTATTTTGACCCCATTAGGATGATCCCACCGATCGCCGGACTCCGGTGTTGGCCACGTTTTGGGCTAATGTTGGCTTAACCAGCAGCAAATGAGCCTGTAAGGAAAGTTGGTAGACTTGAGGACAGATCTGTGGCGGGGTGGAGGAGAAGCTTATTTCCAAGAGTACCCACAGAAAAGAGACAACTACAAGTTTCCACCTGTTTTCCATCTCGCAAAAGTTCTGGGGCATCTGAATTGGGCAGGAGAGGAGTCCCTGTAAATATGCAGATGTTCGGCCATGTATGGGCTTAACGCTCAAAAGAAGCACTTTGAATTGCGCTGGTAATGGGGGTGCCAGCACAGAACCCCAAAAAACACTGTACGGGTAAAGTCCTCGACTTACAACCGGTTTTTTTTTAAAGTGACCATTTGAAGTTTTACGACGTCACTGAAAAAAAGCGAATTGTGGCCATTTTTTCACATGCCGTTACAGCATTCCCCGAGGTCACGTGATCCAAATTGAGAGGCTTGGCAACTGACGTACTTGGGACGGTTGCAGTGTCCCCGGAGTTGAACAAAGTCAACGGGGGAAGCCGAGATTGACTTAACAACCGTGTTATTAAATCACCGCAGTGATTCGCTTAACCGTGGCGAGAAAGGTCATCAAACGGGCCAAAACACAAAAAACAAATATTTTTGGCTCGATTGTCATTAAGTCGAAGACAGCCTGTAAAAGTGTGAAATGTATCTTCCAACATCCAGCTGTCTTCTGGACCAGTTGAAAGCTTCTTCAATGGTCTTCCAAGGCAGTTCTGCCTCCATTGCAGGAGTTTTATTAAAGTTTGTTGCAAAATCAAAACCAGAAGCATACACAGATGACTGATTCAGCTGGATTCAATAACTTCTTTATAAACATAGTAACATGAATTTACAATACCATTAGCAAGAGTTGTTCTTCCATGTAGCAACAGTTAAAAGTAAAACAAGCAGCTTCTAGTTAGTTTCATTTCAGCAGAGTTCAGAGTGGAAGAGTACAGGGTGGAGACTGGAGCCACGCCCAACCTTAAGCTTAAGTTCCAGTTTTGATTCTCTGCACAGACTCAGAAGTGGTTAGCTCCCATTGACTGATTCAGTTGCTATGCCTATTCATTGGCTAACCTTGTTAACATGACTCTCCCAGTCATGAATATTCAAACAAGTTTGAAATCTTGCTTCGGGGAGGTTGCACTTTGTGTATATATACACACACACATACACACACACACCCTTGACCTCATTGAAGGCTTCCCCTTTCTAGCAGCAGCCATGGGTTCCAGGAAAACCCCCAAATCATGGAGTTGCCCACCTATAGACACAAAAGTTCAAATAAGCAATTTTGTCAATCTCCAACCAACCAAAACCTCTGTTAACACGCGTGCTCTGGGTTCGACTTAACCGTGGTCATTCACCCCCACTCAGTCCTGGAAAACAGCCATAGACAAATTACTTTGAGCTGAACCCTGAAGCACAGGTTTTTTTTTTAAAGAATTCTATGGAGATTCTCCGTCATCCAGGGTCATGGTTGTCCCAAAGGTGCGGTGGTTTTTCAGGAAGCAATTGGACTTTTCTTGGGTTTTTTTTCTTTGAAGACGTTTCGCTTCTCATCCAAGAAGCTTCTTCAGCTCTGACTGGATGGTGGGAAATGGAAGGATTGATATTCCTTGCAGACAGCTGGTCGTCTGCATCCTTTTTAGAGAGTCATTGAGGCCACTTGGAGTCCCAAAGGTGCTTTTTCAAGAGGCAACTGGACTTTCTTGTTTTTTTCCTTTGAAGATGTTTCGCTTCTCATCCAAGAAGCTTCTTCAGCTCTGACTGGATGGTGGGGTGACAGAGATGATAATTAATCTTACAAAGGAGAAGTTTGATCTTTTCCTGGACATCAGACATTAGAAAAGAAACCGCAGTTTAAAAGTCTAAGTAAAAATGTTTATTTCGGTACAAAAACAATAAATCCTCATTAATCTACATCTGATATAAAAAGTAGGTCTTGCTTCAGTAGAAGCCAGGAACAGAAGGAAAGAATGGAATGTACAGATGCGTACAAGAACATATCAATCACGTGCTCAGGAATAAACCATTATAATGAATAGGGATGCAGCTCCCTGCATATACATATAACAGGCAATAAAAATAACTGCGTGACAGCTTCCTTTTTAGAGGGTCGTTGAGGCCACTTGGAGGTTTGTCTGGGTCAGTGGGTCGGCAACCTTAAACACTCAGAGAGCCATTGGGACCCATTTCCCACAGAAAAGAAAACACCAGGAAGAGCCACAAAACTCTTCCCGTGCCTGAGTATTTCCTGAGTGGCAACAAAACTAGCATATATAGTTGAATTAAAGATTCTGTTTTCTTCTGAAACTTTTCTTTTCTTGGATTTATCCATGGTTGGCCTATCGGGGGTCGAAAAGCTTAATAATAGCAATAGCAATAGCACTTTTCTTATATACCGCTTCATAGTGCTTTACAGCCCTCTCTAAGCGGTTTACAGAGTTCAGCATATTGCCCCCAACAATCTGGGTCCTCATTTTACCCACCTCGGAAGGATGGAAGGCTGAGTCAACCTTGAGCCGGTGAGATTTGAACTGCTGAACTGCTGAACTAGCAGTAGCCTGCAGTGCTGCATTTAACCACTGCACCATCTCGGCTCTTGCGCGTCGGTGGGTGTCGCACATTGGCAGTTGTGACGCATATTTTGAGCGATGGAGCCGCAGCAGAGTGATGAAAGTGCCACATGCGGCTCCAGAGCCGCAGGTTGCTGACCCCTGGTCTGGGTCCTCAGGCTCACCAGAGTGGTGCAAATGGTTCCTGTAGTCTGCAATTTTTTCCCCCCTGGAAATCCGTTTATACTCCCACACCCATTTGAAGGATGTTCATCCCAAAGTGCATGGCTAAAAGTCTATGGAGATTCTCAGTCATCCAGGTTGTCGTCGTCCTAAAGGTACTTTTTTCAAGAGGCAGCTGGACTTTTCTTGTTTTTTTCTTTGAAGACGTTTCGCTTCTCATCCAAGAAGCTTCTTCAGCTCTGACTGGGATGGTGGATAGAGCAGAAGCAGCTTCTTGGATGAGAAGCAAAATGTCTTCAAAGGAAAAAAAAAAGCAAAGTCTAGTTGCCTACTGAAAAAACAAAAGAAAAGTACCTTTGGGAGTTAGTTCTTTAGAATACACAAGAGACCCAGTGAATTTAAAATAACACCCCAAAACTTTTACCAGTTACAATGTGTATCCAGTATAGTTGCTGTTCCAAATATACACACACATTCTCAACTAGACTGGCAGGAACTAACCAGAGGGACGGATGTTACAATAGTGAATATTGTCAGTTGTATATATATGCAGGTTGATGCATCCCTATTTTACTTTATGGTACATTCCATTACAAGCAGGACATGTGATGTGATCTTATGCGCATGTGTGCATTCCTGATTCTCCATTATTCTTCTTGTGGTTTGGCTCTGACCGGGAGCGGTCGCATTTAATTAGCAAGAATGTAATTATTCAGAATTTATTGTTTTTGTACCGAAATAAATATTTTATTAGACTTTTAACTTTCGGCTTTATTTCTAAACGTCTGAGCTCCAAGAGAAAGATCAAACATCGCCTCTAGGGGGATTTATTCTCCCTCTAACAGTTACAAAGTCTGGATCCAAAGATGGCTCAAAAGAGTGGGTGGGCTTCGGGACCCCTCCCCCCCCCAAAGTCCTTGCTTTGTTGATTCACAAGACTGGCAAATTCCTCTTGCCTTGTTGATTATCAAGTCTGGTACCCTGTTTCCCCCAAAATAAGACATCCCCTGATAATAAGCCCAATCGGGCTTTTGAGTGCATGGCAATAAGGCCAAGGGCTTATTTCAGGGTTCAAAAAAATAAAAATAAGACAGGGTCTTATTTTTTGGGAAACACAGTGGCTGTTGATGGAATTTGGGGAGGGTTTACAACAATTCTGAAAACAAGTGACTTATGGCAGTTTTTCACACTTGAAACCACTACAGCATCCCCCAGGGTCACGTGATCGAAATTGGCCAAGTGTGATTGGACACGCAAGGAATTTTGTCTTCGGTGCATAAGCTCTCAGTGTACATTAAAGGCATGAGTGATAAATTATGATCATAGTCAACATAAATATTTATCATAGTCATCATAAATAAAAAATATTTACTGACCCCTCGCATCCTGGAGATAAATGGTTTCAACTCCTACCCTCAAAACGACGCTATAGAGCACTGCACACCAAGACAACTAGACACAAGAACAGTTTTTTTCCCGAACGCCATCACTCTGCTAAACAAATAATTCCCTCACCACTGTCAAACTATTCACTAAGGCTGCATTACTATTACTATTAGTCTTCTCATCGTTCCTATCACCCATCTCCTCCCACTTATGACTGTATGACTGTAACTTGTTGCTTGTATCCTTACGATTTATATTAATATGGATTGTTTCCTGATTGCTTATTTGTACCCTATGACAATCATTAAGTGTTGTACCTCATGATTCTTGACAAATGTATCTTTTCTTTTATGTACACTGAAAGCATATGCACCAAAGACAAATTCCTTGTGTGTCCAATCACACTTGGCCAATAAAGAATTCTATTCTATTCTATTCTAAATACATTGCTCATGAATCATAAGATACAACACTTCGTGATAGCCATAGGATACTAAATAAGCAATCGAAATCATACTAGGAAACTAAATAAAACAATATAAATTGAAAAGATACAAGCAACGAGGTTATAGTCATAAGTAGAAAAGGAGATAGGTAATAGGAAGTATGAGAAGCCGGATTCACTTAACAATGGTTTTACTAATTGAACAACCGTTGGTGATTCACTTAACAACCGTGGCAAGGAAGATGGTAAAAATGGGGCAAAACTCGCTTCACAAATGTCTTGCTTAACAATCAAAATGTTTGGCTCAATCGTGGTCGTACGTTGAGGACTACGGGACTTGTACATTGAGGCGTCTCTGTGGCTTGGGTTAACAGGATGTCACCAGCATCTTGGTGAGAACTGATGCTTAAAATGAAAGGTGCATTTTATGAAAACGGTAAAAAGCAAGGGAGATATGACCAAGTCCTTGTGGCACCCTACAAGCCATCAACTCTTTGGCGGATCCCATCACCAGCACTCTTGATCACCTGCTGAGGAAGGAGCAGAAGAACCACCAATCTTGTATCCATAATTGTTGTGGCCTGTCGGCTGCCGGCCCCTCCGTCAGCCAAATCGGAGGAGGAGGAGGTGTTGGAATCAGGGTCAGCATCGAAGCAACCTGAGAGCTCCAAGGGGGAAGAGGGAATGGAGGTGGCAGAGGGGGGGAGGGAGGGAGGGACGGAGACGGAGACGGAGACTGGACCGTCCGTCAGCCCTCAGATGGGAGAGTCAACAGCCCCCAGGTCTGGAGGTAGCTGATGAAGAAGAGGAGGAACAGCTGGGTCCAGTGCGGATACGCAGAAGGCAGAGGAGAGGAGAGCAGTGGAAATCCGTGGGCTGATCCTTGTGAAGGAAGAGCCACTGCTCTTAGCGAAGCTCCACCCTAGCTCTGGGGATAAAAGGCAGGGGGCGGAGATGAATAGATGTGGCAGACAACTATTCGTCTCCCTGCCGGACGGACTTGTTAGCCTGGGGTGAGAGAGAAACTTTTTGCTGGGGCTTCTGGCACTCCTAATAAAGGAATCTTTTGAGTTCACTTCAGAAGGTTTGTCGTGTTTGGGGAGCTGGGTCAGAACAATAATCCTTGAAGGTGGAATGGTCAATACAGCCCACCAAAGGAAAAGTGGGTGTGACAAGCACCTCAGAAATTAAGGGGCCCTCCCTAATTTTTGGGGTTTGTAAAAATAATGGGAGTGAAATGTCCTTTTAAACTTGCAAGATTCTGTTAATGATAAAATAGGTGTAGTTTATTGGTGTATGCATTCCTCAATTTACAACAGTTTATTTAGTGACCGAAGTTACAACGGCACTGAAAAAAGTGACTTACGGCCGTTTTTCATAATTTGCGACCGGTCATGTGGTCAAAACCAGACGCTTGGCAACTGATTCACATTTATGACTGTCGTAGTGTCCCGGGGGGGGGGGGGGTCCTGTGATCACGTCTGACAAGCGAAATCAATGGGAAAATCACGGCGAGTGATGGTGAGATGACATCCAGCACAATGACTACTAAGAGTGTCTTGCTTTGACAAAAATCAGAAGTTACAGTTCCCAGTGCATGTAGGCCTCGACTTACGACCACAATTGAGCCCAACGTTTCTGCTAAGCAAGTGTCAACTCGCAAAGCATCCCTGGCCTGCTCTCGAGTTGCCATAGGCAAGGGGGATGGGAAACCGATGAAGCAGCGTGGCAGCCAAAAACAGCAGCACATTCCAGACAAATATCTCTCAAGGCTGTCTCCCAGGGTTACCCACAGCAGCCGGAGGGGAGTAATCTCTACAACCCGCGAAATTGCTCCGTTGGCGAATGTGATTGATGACACACCCTGGGGGGAGGGGGAAAACGGTCATGATTGGGTCGTAAATCACATGGGGTCACTTAGAGTTGGCTTAATCTAGAACGTGCCGACATGAAGCTCCTAATAAATAAATGGATTTCATTTGAAGCTTGGCTCGAGGCTCATGACTTAATAGGGCATCCGTTGGAACCCTGACAGCGAGCACATTGAGTTTTGCTCCATTTTATCTTTTTTTTGTACACTGTTGTTAAATGAACCACGGCAGTTGTTAAGTTGGCAAAGGCAGTTAGTTGTTCAGTGAATCCGGCTTCCCCCATTAACTTTGCACGTCAGAAGGTCGCAAAGGGGGATCACGTGACCCCGGGACACTGCAACCATCATAAATATGAGCCAGTTGGCAACTTCGAACGGTCAGTAAACAAATAGTTCTAAGTCAAAAACTACCTGTATGTTTTCTACTGAACCAGAGTGATAGTTTGTGCATTTATCTAATTGATATAAGCAATATGTTTCAGTTGTTGTTAGTTGCAAAGTCGTGTCCGACCCATCGTGACCCCATGGACAATGTTCCTCCAGGCCTTCCTGTTCTCTACCATCCTCTGGAGTCCATTTAAGCTCACGCCTACTGCTTCAGTGACTCCATCCAGCCACCTCATTCTCTGTCGTCCCTTTCTTCTTTTGCCCTCAATTGTTCCCAGCATTAGGCTCTTCTCCAGTGAGTCCTTCCTTTTTGTTAGGTGGCCAAAGTATTTGAGTTTCATCTTCAGGATCTGGCCTTCTAAGGAGCAGTCAGGATTGATCTCCTCTAGGACTGACCGGTTGGATCGCCTTGCAGTCCAAGGGACTCGCAGGATTCTTCTCCAGCACCACAGTTCAAAGGCCTCAATTCTTTGGCGCTCAGCCTTTCTTATGGTCCAACTTTCACAGCCATACATTGCAACTGGGAAAACCATAGCCTTGACTATACGCACCTTTGTTGGCAGGGTGATGTCTCTGCTTTTTTATATGCTGTCTAGATTTGCCATGGCTTTCCTCCCCAGGAGCAAGCGTCTTTTAATTACTTGGCTGCAGTCCCCATCTGTGGTGATCTTGGAGCCCAGGAAAATAAAATCTGTCACTACCTCCATTTCTTCCCCATCTATTTGCCAGGAATTCAGAGGGCCAGATGCCATGATCTTAGTTTTCTTAATGTTGAGTTTCAAGCCAACTTTTGCACTCTCCTTCTTCACCTGCATCAAGAGGCTCTTTAGTTCTTCACTTTTTGCCATTAGAGTGGTATCATCTGCACATCTCAGACAACTTGGCTATAAGTGAAATGTATGTTGTTTCACATTCATTTCAACCTTAGTATGTTTATCTAGAAATGACCCATTTTTCATTTCTCTGACTTCTACTGAGGAAGTGCCTTCTTTCCTTTCCTTACTGATTGTCCCAAAATAGTCCAGCCTCCATTTGAATGACTAGCAGAAAGTTTCATTCTGCAGCTGTCAATTCCATACATTAAAGCTAAGATCTTTCGATTCTCAATTCATACATCTTTATTTACCCGCCCAAATATTCTGTCTTTATTTGTTGCCCAAAAGTAATTGTTTGATATGCTATTTCAGACCTTCCCTTTAAGAGAATAATGGTGGGGGGGGAGTATATACTGTATAAAGGGCTCCGAACTGGAAATCGATGAGATTAGTTCTCTCACCATGAAATCCATTAATTTCTGCGGGGCTAAATTTTACATCCAACACCTTTTGAATGTGGGGCTTGCTCATTCAAACACGGAGGGGGGGATAAATATTTTAAAAGAACAATTTCACTGAGAAGCGTTCCACAAAGAATAAAAATGCAAAGATAAACGTTCTATCGAATTAAGCTTTAGCACTTATATTTCTATAGGTGCTAAAGCAAATTAAGCTTTAATTAATTAAATTAATTGGTTCTCATATAGTTTAGAATCTTCTAAACTATATAAATTAAATATAGTTTAGAAGATTCTAAACTATATCAGAACCGCTCCCGGGAAGCTAACAATGGCGCCGAGAAGGCTTTTTTCGGCTTGAAGTCTAACCATACGCTGATTGGCTAATTTGAAACGCGCTGCGCAGCCTGGATTGGATAGCCTTTATTATGCAAAATAACCATGGCAATTAGCTTATCTTCCAAGTTTTCCTTCTGGTCGGATTAGTCGCTATATAAACCGTCCGCCGGTTCAGCCGCCTAACAGTTCTTGCTCTGAACTGGTAGAGCTGTGTCGTTTTTTTCTTCACTCTCTCTTTCATCGAGATGTCTGGTCGCGGAAAAGGAGGCAAAGGCTTGGGGAAAGGAGGCGCCAAGAGGCACCGGAAAGTCCTTCGCGATAACATCCAGGGAATCACCAAGCCTGCGATCCGCCGTCTGGCTCGTCGCGGAGGGGTGAAGCGTATTTCCGGCCTGATCTACGAGGAGACTCGCGGCGTCCTGAAGGTTTTCCTGGAGAACGTGATTCGCGATGCCGTCACCTACACCGAGCACGCCAAGAGGAAGACGGTCACCGCCATGGACGTGGTCTACGCCTTGAAGCGCCAGGGCCGCACCCTCTACGGCTTCGGCGGTTAAAACCTTCAACAAAAAACTCAACAACAAAAAAGGCCCTTTTAAGGGCCAACCAAATTTTCTTTAAAATAAGCTGTTAGTCGCGATCAGAATTTTAAAATGAGACTTGGGTGTTAAGAGAGGGGTGAATAAGCTAAAAAAAATAAAAAGGGCAGACTCAGTGGACCGGTAAGTTTTTTTCTGCCGTCTGTTTTTTAACTTCATTACGGGTGCTTTAACTCTGGTTACGAGTGTTTTTCGCGTCGTTTCCCGTGGTCTGAATCTTAAATGACTCGTTGGAAAAAGCGTATCGGTGCTGATATTTACTATTTTATGAATAAACTGACATTTCCGGGATAATTTAAAACATTTTAAAAACAGATAGAGGTTAAATTATATGTAAATCGGGCAGTAGAGATTGCTTTCCTACGAGATGCTGTGTTTTGAGGACTGCAAAATTGAAGCGAATGGCTTTTTCAGAACAACCAACATGGTATTGGTATCAAAGGTAGCTTGGTGTATCGTGGCTGGGTTAAATGATTAGGGTGAACAGAGACTGAAAAAAAACCTTCGAAATAAAAAGGAAACATCCCTGCCGAAACCCGGGATCGAACCAGGGACCTTTAGATCTTCAGTCTAACGCTCTCCCAACTGAGCTATTTCGGCTGGCTTGAAAGCGTGTCTTTTCCTTTGTCATTTGACAGCTTAAAACTCCCCCCCTTGAGAAATATTTGCAATGTTAATTTAATTGTAGCATAATTATCTTAAATAATTTGTATTTAACCGGTTATGCAGGATGCACACAGGAAGAAAATAGGAAAAAAAAAGGGGGGGGGAAACACGCTTAAAATCTTCAGCCTTCTGCAAAAGAAAAACCCTAACCCAAAACAGGTAAAGGTATTACGAGATTTCTAGTTGGCCCTACTAGCCAATAAACAGCCGCTATTTTCAAATTGGGCCAATGAGACGTTCAAACAAAGCACCAATGGGAATGGCCAAGATTCGATAAAATTGAAACTTCGTGGCTTCTCTTCCAATAGCGTAAAGGGAGGGCGCTTTTCCACCAATAGCGCATAAGGATTTTGAAACCGCTCATTTGCATATGCGCCCTATAAATAAAGGAAAGGTTATCTCCAGTCCCTTCATTTTTTTCATCGTTCTTCTACGGAGATTCTCTCGCTGACCAGGATGCCTGAACCGGCTAAATCCGCTCCGGTGCCCAAGAAGGGCTCCAAGAAAGCCATCACCAAGACTCAGAAGAAAGGGGATAAGAAGCGCCGAAAGAGCCGCAAGGAGAGCTACTCCATCTACGTCTACAAGGTGCTGAAGCAGGTCCACCCCGACACCGGCATCTCCTCCAAGGCCATGAGCATCATGAACTCCTTCGTCAACGACATCTTCGAGCGCATCGCGGCCGAGGCTTCCCGCCTGGCCCACTACAACAAGCGCTCCACCATCACCTCCCGCGAGGTCCAGACGGCCGTCCGCCTCCTCCTGCCCGGAGAGCTGGCCAAGCACGCCGTCTCCGAGGGCACCAAGGCCGTCACCAAATACACCAGCTCCAAGTAGCTTCTCTTTTCCCGCGGCGACCCCCAAATTCCCTTTTAATTGCACCAAAGGCTCTTTTAAGAGCCACCCACTTTCTCAAAAAAAAGAGCTACTCCACTTGAAAAGTTTTTTAAAGTTTTTATTGAACATTTTTCACCTTTGAAAAGAAACAAAAACAAGACAAACATAAAGTAAATTAGTTTTACAGCTTTCTGTATCGTTATAATAACAATACCAGTTATTCAATAATAATTGGTGACTGGTTAATATTTAATACTAATTCCAAACTACTATTTCTTATTTTGACTTCTATTTCTCTAACTACTTATACATTCTATTCCAAACTTTATAATAATCCGATTCTTTTCTCCTTTAATTCAATGATCATTTTGTCCATTTCTGCACATTGGAGTATCTAATTACTATTTCATCTGAAGGTGTATTAGCTTGATTCCAATTTTGTGTGAAGGCGATCTAGCTGCAGTTAATATGTGTAATGTTATATATTGCAAACTTCTATCCATTTTTGGTTCTAATATTCCTAATAGGAACGCTTCTGGTTTCATATAATGTTCTATAATTTCTTCCAAGCCATTTCTTGATTTTGCACCAGTATTTCTTTGTATCAGAAAAAAAAGTTTTAAGCAGATTGTTAAGATTCCTTTGGCTTGTATAGCAACCAAAGCATTCCTAGGAAATTCTAAAATCCGTAGGAAAACATTATTAGCTGCCTTATATGTAAATTATGCCTTAGCAAATTCTTCAACTCAGCTGTTTCCCAGTATGGGCCAAACAAAAAAAGCAGGCATGATTAACCAGGATAGGCTGGGAAAAAATTGTTGACTTTTCAAAGGTAAGCTACTTTAAATCCTAAGGGAATGGCACAACTCTTGAATGCAAGAGCGTTTGGCTTTGCTTTTGTGTCCTTGATGTGCAAGACTACACTGAGTTGAAAGCAAGTAAACACAACAAGGAAAGGTGGGAATGGAGAGTGGAGTAGAAGGCTAAGAAGGACGAGGAGAGGAGAAGAGAGGAAAGGAGAGGGAAAAGAAGAAAGGGAAAAGGAGAGGAAGAAAGGGAGGGGAAATAAGAGTAGGAGAGAGGGTTGGAAGGGAGGAAGAGGGGAGGAGTGGGGGAAGGGAAGGGGAAGTAGAGAAGGAGAGGAGGAAAGAAGAAAGTGGAAAAGGAGAGAAGAAGGGAGGGAAGGGGAGAGAAATAGGGGAAGGGTTGTGGAATAAGGAGAGAATATGGAATGGTAAAAGCAACGCCGATCATATGTTTTAATTTTAGGAAAGAAGGTAATTGATCATTAATGGTTAAGAGTTTGTATATTTGTGTATCTGCATGAGAAATGAAAAATTAAAAAAACTTTCAAAAAAAGAAGTGCAACATGGCTTGCTTGAAATATTTGCTCATGGGGCCAGACACATTTTGCTAAATGATTCTTTTAACAGGGTTTGACTTACAGGGAAGTTTCAAAGTAAGGGACTTTTCTCAAGATCTATGCAGGTTCTCAATCAACCTGGTTATGCCCCAAAGGTGCTTTTTCAGGAGGCAACTGGGCTTTCTTGTTTTTTTTTTCTTTGAAGACATTTCACTTTTCACATAAGAATCTTCTTCAGCTCTGACAGGATGGTGGGGAATGGAAGGATCGATATTCCTTGCAGACAGCTCGTCATTTGCATCCTTTTAAAACAGCAGTTCTCAACCTGTGGGTCGCGACCCCTTTGGGGATCAAACGACCCTTTCACAGGGGTCGTCTAAGACCATCGGAAAACACATATTTCCGATGGTCTTAGGAACCGAGACACCACTCCTCTATCCGTCTCCAGGTGGGTCCACCCACATGCAAATAGACTACTGCAAAAAAAAAATCTGTACCATGGGAACTTCTGAGTATGCGCAGAAGCCGAATTTCCGGCACTGCAAATCGTACCTTTGTTCACACCTTGCTGCAGGGAATTTCAAAATATCCTGTCTTGAATGGATTTCTGCCTGCAGTATTTGCTTTGCCTATGAATAGTGCTATCTATCTCTTCATTTCTTAACTGCTGACATCTGCTCAGAGCTATTAAGAAGGGTGGGGGCTGCTTTCTGTCTCCAAGAGAAATTTCTCAATTTCTCCTCCAGGGAAATATAACATTCTGCTAACTTTCTACAACCCTTGGAATGGGGTGGGAGCAGGAATGGATTTCCAGAAGAAAAATTGCAGACTACAGGAACCAGGAGCATTAACTCAGATGACTCTGAGGACACAGATAAACCTCCAAGTGCTTCAACGGCCCTCTAAAACAGGGGTATCAAATTCGGTTTCATTGAGGGCTGCATCAGAGTTGTGTTTGACCTCAGAGGGCCGGGGTGTGTGAGTGTGGCCAGGGTGGCCGTGGGCGGGTGGGCATGACACGGGACTCATGTTGCGGGCATCTGTGGTGGCCAAGTGCTAAGGCAGGACTTCCCTGAGACCCTCACTCACTCATAATCTCTTCCCTTCCTTCCTTCCTTCCTTCCTTCCTTCCTTCCTTCCTTCCTTCCTTCCTTCCCCTCTTTCCTTATTTTTCATTCCTTGCTCTCTTCCCCTCTTTCCTTCTTTTTCTTTGTCTTTCCTCTTTCCCTTTCTCCTTCCCTGTCCCTTCTTGGATGCTCAAATAGAATAGAATAGAATTCTTTATTGGCCAAGTGTGCACACAAGGAATTTGTCTTTGGTGCATATGCTCTCAGTGTACATAAAAGAAAAGATACATTTGTCAAGAATCATGAGGTACAACACTTAATGATTGTCATAGGGTACAAATAAGCAATCAGGAAACAATATTAATATAAATTGTAAGGATACAAGCAACAAGTTACAGCCATACAGTCATAAGTGGGAGGAGATGGGTGATAGGAACAATGAGAAGACTAATAGTAATAGTAATGCAGCCTTAGTGAATAGTTTGACAGTGGTGAGGGAATTATTTGTTTAGCAGAGTGATGGCATTCGGGGGAAAAACTGTTCTTGTGTCTCAGTCTTGGTGTGCAGTGCTCTATAGCGTCGTTTTGAGGGTAGGAGTTGAAACAATTTATGTCCAGGATGCGAGGGGTCAGTAAATATTTTCACAGTCCTCTTTTTGACTCGTGCCAAAGCCCCTTCCCCCCTTGTGAGCTCCATTTTCTCTGGCAGAGGGCTTCAGGAGGCTGTCGCAGCTGAAAATGGGACATGGGGGCTCAGTTTTCGCTGGCAGAGACATCGCGGGCCGATCCTTTGCTGTTTCTAGGCCGGCCCCGCGGGCCAGATCTAAGCACCCTGCGGGCCAGGTTTGGCCCGCGGGCCTTGAGTTTGACACCTCTGCTCTAAAAGGACGCAAATGACCAGCTGTCCGCAAAGAACATAAATCCTTCCGTTCCCCACTCTTCTGTCAGAACCGAAGAAGTTTCTTGGATGAGAAGTGAAATTTCTTCAAAAGAAAAAAAACAGTCCAGTTGCCTCCAGAAAAAGCACCTTTGGGTTGGTGTAACCCCTTTGATTGCCTTGGGTTTTTTTTCCCTTAAAGGACAGTTAAAAAAACGAAAATATGGTTCATTTCCCCATGTTAGAATTGTGCCTTCAAGAGGGTGACTTACATTTCCCCAACACCCACCCACCCACCCACCCCTCTATCTATCTATCTATCTATCTATCTATCTATCTATCTATCTATCTATCTATCTATCTATCTATCTATCTATCTATCTATCTATCTATCTATCTATCTATCTATCTATCTATCTATCTACCTACCTATCTACCTACCTACCTACCTACCTACCTATCATCTAATTCGCATACTGGGATGGGAAATCAGTTCCTTTTTTGGTCTGAGTTAAAGATTTCAGGAACTCAAAGGGAGTCATTTAGAAGCGTTTTTCAGCCCCTTCCTCGTTAGTATAGTGGTAAGTATCCCCGCCTGTCACGCGGGAGACCGGGGTTCGATTCCCCGACGGGGAGAGGCAATTTTTTTCCCTCCATTAGCTTTTTGCAAAATTGAATGCAGCCAAGGCGTCTTTCTCCAAGGAAAGCAACGGGGTCTGGCTTGTGGGGTTCTGGGAATTGAAGTCCAGCCGTCTTAAAGTTGCTAATAAAGGTTGAGAAATCCTGCTCTAAACCATAAAATGTTGAAGCTCTTTCTGAAGAACGTTTGAGTGCCGAGCAGAGAGAGAGAAAAAATCTTTTCAGAGCCAGTAAGTTATTGCCAGGAAGAAGAAAAAAATAGGTTTTGCTCTTATTTTGATTCATTGGCATGATTTGGCATGATTTACTTTGAAATTCACAATATTGTCACATTTTTAATCCTCTTTCAAATCTCGGGTAAAAGTTCACGCTAAACGATCGCCTATCTTTTCGGAGGGGTCTCTGTGGCGCAATCGGTTAGCGCGTTCGGCTGTTAACCGAAAGGTTGGTGGTTCGAGCCCACCCAGGGACGCGTTCAGCTTTTTTTATTCTTATGAAAAATTAAAACGATCATAAATAAACTGGCAAGCCACTGGTGTTAATGTGTGAGAATTTATGGAATGTGATTATTTCATTGTGAACATATCAATTAATGAATATAATATTGATAATGAAGAGGTTTTATAGTTAAAGAATCGGTACATGTGCCATCAGAGGGAAGGAAATTATGATGTAAAACGGAAATGAAGTATGATGCGGAATTTTGAAATTTATTACCCTCCCTAATGTATACGTTACTACCTTGTAGTAATATTCAAATAATTCATAATTTGACGTTTTATTTGTTAAAATAAGTAAATGTGGAATTCCCCTTATGAAGTTTCATTGAAGGTATATGACTTTATATGTATGTTTTTGACTGTGGAGAAAAAAACAAAAAAAAACCTTTTACTGAAAAAAAAAGATCAGAAATAACAACGGCTTCTTTATTAGATAAGCCCACTGGATTTCATTTTTACACTCTCGGGTTTTAAAGCAATTATTCCAGCATCAGCATTTGTGAACAAGAGTCATACACTGCAGGTAGATGTTTATACATCTGAATAAACATCTGTATGCCTGTAGTTTTATATACTGTATATTATCTCTCTATGCCTATAGTTTAATTTTTATCTTTTATTCTCTGTGGGAGCTCCCTCTCTTTGGAACCAACTCCCACCAGAGATCCGGACTATCCCCACCCTACTGGCCTTCCGTAAACATGGCTCTTCAAGCAGGCGGGCTAAAATAAGACCAATGAGAACATCTGTGGTCTTCCCATGTATGAATGATGATAATATTTTTAAATTTTTATAACTGTTTTTAAATTATTGTTATTGGGTTTCTTTTTAATAAATTGTTCATCTTGCATGTTGTACGCCACCCAGAGTCCCGCGGGAGTTGGGCGGCTTATAAGAATGAACAAATAAATGAATAAATAAATAAATAAATTACGTTTTATTACATTCTGTTGTAATTAATATAATATACACTTTCTCTGCCTGCACTGAATGCCTTCAGTTTTCAAAGGCTCATACTGGGATAAATGTATGTAATTATGTATGTATACACACACACACACACACACACACACACAATTTGTGGTCCTGGTGTGAGCCTGTGGTCACCTTGAAGAAACTGCAAGGACCTTATTAGGAATAAAACAAAGTGAGAAAGGGAGGTACTGTGGCTACCATCCTGAACATTTCAAGATTTGCACCACAAAATAGCTTCACTGTGGTAAGCCAACTTAATTGTTGTCTACCAACAATTAAGGCAGGGAATGCAAATAGAATAGAATAGAATAGAATAGAATAGAATAGAATAGAATAGAATAGAATAGAATAGAATAGAATAGAAAATAGAGCTAGAAATTAGGAGCAGGGAAAGTATTACTATGTAAGCAAATTGACCCAGACAATATGCTGTTTACAAAGCACTTATGTTAAATGAAAATGTATAAACTGTTAAAAAAAAAACACCACACACTTGAGTAAATTTGCCATGGTTGGAGTACAGAGAGTCCTTGACTTACAAGTTTGTTTAGTGGCCGTTCAAAGTTAGGTCACTGAAAAAAAGTGACTTGTTGACCTTTTTTCACACTCACGAGTGTTGCAGCATCCTTATTGTCACCTGATCAAAATTCAGACGCTTGGCCACTGACTCATATTTGTGACTGTCGTGGGGTCATGTAAATCACCTTTTGCAACCTTCAGAAAAGCAAAGTCAATGGGGAAGCCAGATTTACTTAACAACCATGTTACTAATGACGACTGTAGTGATTCACTTAACCGTGGCAAGGTAGGTGGTAAAATGGAACCAAATTCAACCAATTTCTCACTTAGAAAACATTAATTTTGGGCTCAATTGTGGTCCTAAATCAAGGACTATCTCTAAAAGAATCAAACAATCTAAACCAATTTAAAATTTAAACCCCAATTTCACATATAAACCATAAACTTATTGTTCAGAAATTGAGAAATTTAAATTTAAGATTTCGTTTAGGAATTTAAAAATACCAAAAATTGCCTGCTCCTGTCTGTTTAGGAAATCGAAGTAATAGATGTTACACATATTTCATCTGTCATTAATGGTAAGCTGAGGCAGGCAACTGGTTTTTAAAAATTGTGTCTACAATTTTCTGTATCGCTTAATGATAATGGCAATAAGCCAGCTCTAGCCTGAAATTAAGAGCCTCACACACTTCTTGGCAGATTAAAATTAAAGGGAATTCTTTCTGCATTTGGAGTCTAAAAGCTAACACTGACTGTGTCCTCCTCACCATAGCAATATTTCAACTGTGGCTAACCTTTAAGTGTCTAATCCACCATAGCTAATTTATACAACAAATGTGGCAAACCCTGCTTATTCCTTTCCCTTTTAGTATTAAACTGACTATAGGCCTCAGTTTATGGACTGTAATTTTAGTAGTGTAGACCATGTGTAATTGACAGACTGGATTTTATCATAGATTTTATCTGTTATTTATTATTTTATTTTATAACTTTTAATTGTATATTTACTGAGTGTTTTTATTTGCTCTAGTCTCTGGTCTATGACTGTAATAAACTGAATTTAATTGAACACTGACTGAAAGAACATTTTTTATAATTTGTTAAGAAGAAAACTAGAGACACAACTTCCCACAAACCTAACCTCCTTTCAGGAACCGGGGAAATGTTAGGGCTCTTGGTAAAAAAAAACTAAATACTTTTGCTCATGAAAAAATGCTAAATTAAGGCAACGAATAACATGTTTTGGATTTAATTACTGAAATATTCTAAAGAACAGCATTTGAGGATTTGCAGGGTGCTGAAAAAAAAAACCCAACCTGAAAGCCTGACACAGTGGGGGGAAAACAACCCTAAGGCTAAGCAACATTAAACAACCCAAGCAAGCTTCCCCTCCCCCCCATTCCCCTTTTCAGAAGGATAAACAAAGCCTTCAAGCACAATTTGGAGGAACATTTTTGCTACATACATACTAGACTACTTGATAACTATGTAGAGATTGTGCTCACTAAATGCTGTTTGCAGGATTTGGGGGTGGGGGAGCTCCCCAAGACAAAGGGAAAATTAAAAGTGGATGGATCTTATCAGCCAGTAGGAAATGCAAGGCTGTCCCAGAAAAATCTTAATTTAAAATGGAAGTCCTATTAACCTTAGTGGAATTAGCCCTTCCATCTCCCGCCTTAATAAGTCACGATTTAGGTATAAACCTGCTATGTATATCGCACTTATTTTTCAAGTAAAGTAAAAAAAGCCAAGAGAACAGCTCTTCCGTTGAGAAAGTGGGTGGCTCTTAAAAGAGCCTTTGGGTCTTTTTCGTCTGAAGCTCGATTTACTTGGAGCTGGTGTATTTGGTGACGGCCTTGGTGCCCTCGGAGACGGCGTGCTTGGCCAGCTCTCCGGGCAAGAGGAGGCGGACGGCCGTCTGGATCTCGCGGGAGGTGATGGTGGAGCGCTTGTTGTAGTGGGCCAGGCGGGAAGCCTCGGCCGCGATGCGTTCGAAGATGTCGTTGACGAAGGAGTTCATGATGCTCATGGCCTTGGAGGAGATGCCGGTGTCAGGGTGGACCTGCTTCAGCACCTTGTAGACGTAGATGGAGTAGCTCTCCTTGCGGCTCTTCTTGCGCTTCTTGTCGCCCTTCTTCTGGGTCTTGGTGATGGCTTTCTTGGAGCCCTTCTTGGGCGCGGGAGCAGACTTGGCCGGTTCGGGCATCTTCAGCACTTTCTCTATCTTACCCCTCAGAAAGTGTGGCGGCGAAGCAGAAGCTCCGCTATTTATAGGCCGCCGACGGCTTCACCCGGCGAAGCGCAGCGTTGTTATTGGCCCAGAGGTCCGGCCTCGTCACGCTCCCGCGCGCCAAGTATGCAAATAAGTAGGATTCAAACTCGGCGAGGTGATTGGTCCGCGCGTTAGCCCAGAGGCTCGTTCGAGCATTCTTCTCGAGGCGCTACGGGAGGGAGGCGTGAACCACGAAGCGCCAATGAACCAAGGCACCCACGGCGTTTACTTAATGTGAGCTGAAACTTTCATTTAAAGCCATTCCAGAGAAAGGATACCGAACAATCCCGTTCATCCTTTTTCTTTTTTTTTTGGAGGGGGGAATTAACAAACTTCTGCATTTCCTCTGCCGCGAGGGAATCCATTGAAGAAAGGAACAGAATCCAATCCCTGAAATTTCTTCTCTGACAGAACAATTAATCAGTGGAACAACTTGAAGTTGTGGTGTGAACTCGCCTCCAAAAGTTGTGGGCTCCAACATTGGAAGATTTCAAGAAGAGATTGGATAACCATATGTCTGAAATGGTATAGGGTTTCCTGCCTAAGCAGGGGGTTGGACTAGCAGACCTCCAAGGGTGTTATTCTATTCTATTTTCTATATTCCATTCCATTCTATATTCCATTCTATATTCCATTCTATTCCCTATTCTATTCTTCTATACTCTATTATATTCTATATTCTATTCTATTCCTATTGTATTCCATTCTATTCCCTATTCTATTCTATTCTTCTATTTTCTATATTCCATTCTATTCTATTTTCTATATTCCATTCCATTCTATAGTCTATTATATTCTATATTCCATTCTATTCCTATTGTATTCTATTCTGTTCCCTATTCTATTCTTTTATATTCTGTATTCCATTCTATATTCCATTCTATTCCTATTGTATTCCATTCTATTCCCTATTCTATTCTTCTATATTCCATTTATTCTATTTTCTATATTTCATACCATTCTATACTCTATTCTATTCTTTTATATTCTATATTCCATTCCATTCTATATTCTATTCTATTCCTATTGTATTCCATTCTATTCCCTATTCTATTCTATTTTCTATATTCCATTCTATATTCTATATTCCATTCCATTCTATATTCTATATTCCATTCCATTCTATATTCTATTCTATTCTTATTGTATTCCATTTTATTCCCTATTCTATTCTTCTATATTCCATTCCATTCTATATTCTATTCTATTCCTATTCTATTCCCTATTCTATTCTTCTATATTCCATTCCATTCCATTCTATATTCTATTATAGTCTATATTCCATTCTATTCTCTATTCCATTCCATTCTATTCTATTGCAATGAACCAGAACCGAACACTACTCTTTACCCTCCTCTTCAACCTAATGAGAAATATGTGCAGCTTTTCCTGCATAGCAGCCTTCTCCAATCGAGTGCCGTTCCGCCTGGGTTGGATTCTGGCTCCCATCAGCCGCAGCCGAGCTGTGAACGATGAAAGTTGCTGCTGCTGCTGCTGGCAGGTTCCACGGTCAACCATGGTTAACCCTTCCTTCAGCTGATGTCCTTTCCAGCCCACCCATTCCCACGGTCCGGAGTCCATTAACCCTTGGTTAGAAAGAGCCCTTTCGCCTCCCCCTTTCTCCCGCCCTGAAATCCATTACTCTCCAATACACAGTATTGGGAGAAAGGACATCCCATCAAACCTAGATTAGGGTTACATCAAAAGAAGTCACCGAACTGGGATCCTGGGAAACGGCAGGACGCGGAAAGAATAATAAGAATTGGAAGGGACGTGGGAGGTCCTCTAGTGACTAGTCCAACCCGCTGCTCTAGTAAGAGCCCCTCTACCTACCTACCCACCTTCCTACCCATCCACCCACCCACCTACCTTCCCATCCACCTACCTACCTACCTAAGTATATACATATATAAATTTCTTTTAAAATGTAAGAATTTTTTAAAAACAAAAATCATCCGGGCGCTCCCGTGTTTTCCTCCGGGGCTGTGTTTCTTCCCCGCCCCTTCTCTCTCTCTTCCCCCCTCCCTTCCCTCTCTTCCCTCCATTCCTCCATCCAATTTTCATTTTTGAGCCTGTCCCTTTAAGCGCGTGCCCGACCGACCGCTTTGGGCTCCGCGGGAGGCGCGCGTGCGCGGCCTTCGCCCACCCTCTTCCGCAAGGCGAGGTGGCGTCTCGCGCGTTCGCGGACGGGGAATCGTTTTCTCGGAGCATCCCGGCTCAGGGAGTGGCGGAGATTGAGGAGTGGGGAAGGGTTGGGTTTTTTTCCTCTCTCTTTTTTTGGGGGGACGGAGCATTTTGCAGTGGGGTGAGTCTGCTTCGCCTTATTTGGGGAGGGGGCGGCTTGATTCTATCTTGTTGTTGTTGTTGTTGTTGTTATTATTATTATTAATTATTATTATTATTATTATTATTATTATTATTATTATTATTATTATTATTATTATTATTATTATTATTATTATTATTATTATTATTATCATCATTATTATCATCATCATTATCATTATCATTATTATTATCATCATTGTCATTGCCATTTATTATTGTTTGTTGTTTGTTTTGTTATTGTTATTGTCATCATTGTTTTGTTTTGTTATCATTGTCATAATTATATTCATCGTTATTGTCATTGTTTTATTTGTTTTATTATTATTATTATCATTATCATCATAATTGTCATTATCATTATTGTTTTGTTGTGTTGTTATTGTTAGCATTATTATCATCATCTTTATTATCATTTTTGCCATTATCATTATCATTTTGTTTGTTTTGTTATTATTGTTACTGTCAATCTTGTCATTTTCATTCTTGTTTGTTGTTTTGTTATTATTATTATTATCTCCTTTATTCATTAAACGTGAAACTCAGGCAACTGAACATTTAAAAATGTATCACAAATACCATTTACTGGCGCTGATGGTTGATATGGGTTGCTGCCAGCATCCTAGGTATCAACCAAGTATCATCATCATCAACATCATCATCATCATCATCATCATCATCATCATCATCATCATTATCTCTTTTATTCATTAAACATGAAACTCAGTTAACTGAACATTTAAAAAAGTGTCACAAATACCACTGACTGGTGCTAATGGTTGATATGGGTTGCTGCCAGCATCCTGGTATCTATTATTTTTATTTTTATTTTTATTATTTTTATTTTTATTTTTATTTTTATTATATTTTTATTATATTTATATTTTTATTTATTTATTTATATTTTTATTTATTTATTTATTTATTTATTTATTTATTTATTTATTTATTTATTTATTTATTTATTTATTTATTTATTTATTTATTTATTATATCTTGTGTTCTTCTGAGAATCGCTCATTTTCCCCTTAAAAGGAGGTTAGTGGAAGAGTTAAATGAAGGGTACCGGAATGACTTGAATTCTTGGCATCTTTAAACCAGAAGAAAGATTTCATTATTCTGTTTCTTTTCTCCTTGTTTCATGTGATTAGCATATTTTAGCATGTTTTGATGGGCAGGTAGTCCTCGACTTACGACCATTCGTGTAGTGACCGTTTGAAATTCCAACGGCGCTGAAAAAAGTGACTTATGACCGCTTTCCACACTTAATGACCGTTGAGGCGTCCCCGTGGCCATTTGGCAACTGATTCATATTTATGATGGTTGCAGTGTCCTGGGATCATGGGATCGACATTTGCGACCTTCTGATAAGCGAAGTCAATGGGGAAGCCAGATTCAATTAATGACCGTGTTGCTAACTTAACAACTGCAGTGATTCATTTAACAACTGTGGCCAAAAAAGGTCGTAAAATGGGGCAAAACTCACTTAACGACTGTCTCGCCTAGCAAGAAAAATGTGGGGCTCATTTGTGGTCGTAAGTTGAGGACTATCTGTAATACACAGTCAATTTTTTTTTCACTGCATGTAATTTTCTTAACTATCCCGAGATTGTCAATCTAATTTTGGATAGTGGAATGCCAACTCTCCTGTGCCGTTTCATGACCGCAATAAAGTTAAATGGAAAGTGCCGGGCTTTGTTTGTTTGCCGGGAAAAGGGGGTTACAACCCTTACATCCCACTTCTTTGTGTGACACCTTGTCTCCAGAGGGTTTCCTGGGAAGTCTGCCATAATTTCATACTTCCAAAGAACAACCCTGTGAGGTAGGCGCACTTGTGAGAGAGAGAGAGAATCTGGCCTGAAGTCACTAACAGAGTAACAGGATGGAGATAAGTGTCAGGGTTCCAAGTAACATACCCACAGCAAACAAAACTCCAAGGCAGGTAGATTCCTCAAAGAATAGCTTTATTGGATATGCCATATTGGCACGGACTGGTGAAAACCAACTCTAAACAACAAACCCCCCCCCGTTTTCATCTAATTAAAAGTAGAAGTTTTTCACTTTCTCAAAACAATCAGTCACGTGGTCCAATCAGGATACAGTTCAGTTGCTAGGTGACCTCAGTTCCCTCCTTCCAAGTACCTGCTCAAATGACCTTGGTTCCCAAGAGAAAGTATTTTGTTTTGGCTACAAACCCCCAGCTATCTCTACTCCACCCTCCCTATCCCTTAGCTCCAGTTGTGGCAGCCCTAAGGCCTCAAAATGGCCTCAGTCAGGTCAGTGTCAGGGTTGTCCATAGGATTTGAACTTGGCTCACCTTCGTCCAAATTATTACATGCCAAAAATTTGAAATGTTTCAAATCCAGCCTTACCTTAAAAGGATAATTCTCATCATCTATGTGGCAGCTGACTGGGTTTAACCTCTTTTGTTCCTTATCTGTCCCCTAATAACTTTTCTTTTTAATGAATGATTTTAGTGTTTCCCAAAATTGGGATTGTTTAAAAGGTGTGGATTTCAACTCCCAGAATTCCCCAGCCAGCTTACAGGTAATACAAGTAGTTCTTGAGTTACGATCACAATTGAGCCCATGTTGCTAAGTGAAACATTTCTTAGGTGAATTTTGCCCCTTGTTACGATTTTTTTTTTGGCTGCAGTCGTTAAGTGAATCATCGAATTTGTTAAAAACGCGGTTGATTAGTGAATCTGGATTCCCCATTGACTGTGCACGTCAGAAGGTCGCAAAAGCGGATCACATGACCCCCTGGACACTGCAACCGTCGTAAGTACGAGTCGGTTGACAAGCCTCCGAATTTTGATCATGTGACCACAGGGATGCGGCAACGGTCGTAAGTGTGAAAAGAGTCATGAGCCGCTTTTTTCAGTGCTGTTGTAACTTTGGACGGTCACTAAATGAACTATTGTAAGTCGAGGACTATCTGGAAAGAATTATAAAATTGCTTACTTCAGCTATTTATGAGTGGCTCTGGTTGCCTGTGCGTGGGAGGGAGAGCTGAATCAAGTCAGTACAGGGTAGTCCTCGACTTAACGACCACCATCGAGCCCAACCTAAGGGAGACCTTTGTTAAGTGAGTTTTGCTCCATTTTATGACCTTTCTCACCTCAGTCATTAAGTGAATCACTGCAGCTGATAATTTAGTAACCCTGTCGTTAAGTGCATCTGGCTTCCCCGCTGACTTTGTTTGTCAGAAGGTCGCAAAAAAAGGGATCGCATGACCCCCACCCCCACGACACAACAACGGTCATAAGTATGAACCAGTTGCCAAGCATCTGAATTTTGATCACGTGATCATGGGGAATGCTAGAAAGGTTGCAACTGTGAACTGTAAGTCACTTTTTTCAGTGCCACTGTAACTTTGACCGGTCACTAAATGAATTGTTGTAAGTCGAGGACTGCCTGTAATGACATTTAGGAGTTTAGCCAGCATGACCAAGAGTGATAGATGCCAGAAGCTAAGAAACACGGGGTGATCTTGTGGCAGATCTGGGTTGGCTTCTGTAGAAGAAGCTACAGGAAGAAGGTTGCATTCACTCCAACAGTAGACTAAGCTTTTCAACTGTATAGGTCAGGGGTCAGCAACCCGTGGCTCTGGAGCCGCATGTGGCTCTTTCATCCCTCTGCTGCAGCCCCCTGTTGCCAGTCGGTAAAAGGAAAAGACGCCATGCTAGGAGGAGACTCTATGGTGCGGGAACTGGACTTCCATTCAGCAGAGGAAAAAGGACGCAGCGCTAGGAGGAGACTCTATGGTAGGCCTTCCGGTCGGCTCCAGAACTGAACAGGAAGCTTTCGGTTAGGATTTTTGTGGCTCTTTGAGTATTTAAGGTTGCCGACCCCTGGTATAGTAGTCCTCAACTTACGACCATTTGTTTAGTGACTGTTCAAAGTCAAAACGGCACTGAAAAAAGTGACATACCACCGTGTCTCACACTTATGACTATTTGCATAGCATCCCCACGATCACATGATCAAAATTTGGATGCTTGGCAACCGGCTCATGTGTATGACGGTTGTAGTGTCCCAGGGCTCATGTGTCACCGTTTGCGACCTTCTGAGGAGCAAAATCAATGGGGGGGGAGGCAGATTCACTTAACCGTGTTCCTAACTTCACGTCTGCAACGATTCACTTAACAATTGCAGCATAAAGCCGAGTTGGTGCAGTGGTTAAATGCAGCACTGCAGGCTACTGCTAGTTCATCAGTTCAGCTGTTCAAATCTCACCGGCTCAAGGTTGACTCAGCCTTCCATCCTTCCGGGGTGGGTAAAATGAGGACCCAGATTGTTGGGGGCAATATGCTGAACTCTGTAAACCGCTTAGAGAGGGCTGTAAAGCACTATGAAGCGGTATATAAGTCTAAGTGCTATTGCTATAAAAACATTTGTGGAAAAGGGGCAAAACTCACTTTAAGAAATGTTTCACTTAGCCACATAAATGTTGGGCTACGTTATGTCCGTGACGCGAGGACTCCTCATATGAACATTGTACAATAGGGCCAAACTCACTTAACGACTGTCTCGCTTAGCAACGTAAATGTTGGACTCGACGGGGAATCGTGAATTGAAGATGACCTGTAAAGTTAGAACTATTTCCCTTGGTTCTTTCTGATAGGGAAAGCAGCTGGCTTTGAGGCTGCGGAAACATTAAAAAATATTCTGTATCTGGGTTTCCCGTTGCAGGATTCCACCATGATGCCACGGCGTGGCCGGGGGAGGCGACTCCAACTGGCAGCGTTCAACAGGAGGGCTCTACCTGTCTCTCTTCAGCGGTCCCCTTTCCCTCATGCGATGGAAGGAGGTGTATCTGAGGAGCCATTGGCCATGTTGGTCGCTCCTGTTGGTTCCTTAGAGCCCGGGATGAAAGAGGAGAGACCCTGCCCATCCTCAGCACATGACCTGTTCTCCTACTGGAAGGACAAAGAAGAGGAGGAAGAAGAAGAGGTGGATGCTGCTGACCTGGGCAGCTTTTCACCCATCCCTTTTGTCCCAATGCTGGTGAAGCAGCACCACCCTTCCGAAGTCCACGAGATGCTTTCCTACTTAAAAAAGGAGGAAGAGGAGGAGGAGGAAGATGTGGCTGAGATAGCGTCTCTGTCTCCTCTACGTGTTCTTCCATCCCCTGCTCCCCCTTCCGTTCTACCAGCCTATACGTCCACGGCTACGCTGGGTAGGTCCATCCTTCCGGGAGGAAGAGAGATGTTCCATTTCTTCACACCCATAACCCACACCCCTGCTTCAGCTCACGCCAAGCGTGGCCGTGACCGGGAGATATTAACAGCGGATGGAGTCCCACCACCCGTGCAGAAGAAAACCACCTCAGCTGTTTGGGATTACTTCACTCTGGACCCACAGGAACCCTGTGTGGCTGTTTGTAGCATATGCCAGAAACGGGTGAGGAGAGGGAAGGACGGAGGCACCCGACCGGGCACCACAGCCCTCCATAAGCACTTGAAGGTCCACCATGGACTTCACCTGCCAGGTGTCGCGGTGGTTCCTCCATCCATGCTGATGCCCCTGAAGGAGAGGTCCCACAGCACACCCGTGGTGGTCCCCGAGCCATCTCCTCCAACCTTCCCATTTGCCCGGCAAGAGAGGAACCAACCCTTCTACCCTCCCACCCACCCAACAGCCATCCAGTTGGCTTCCGATACCGCGTGGATGCTCGCAGTGGACATGCAGCCCTTCTCCTGCGTGGAGAGCGAAGGATTTTGTCGGCTTATGGCCACCGCCCAGCCTCGTTGGATGATCCCTAGCCGGGCATTCTTCGCCATCAAGGCAGTGCCTGAGTTATCCAAAGTGGTGTCCCGGGCCGTGCGGCAAACCGTGGCCCGCAGCGTCGGCCGCACGATCCATATCACAATAGACACCTGGGGCGACAGGCAAACAGCCACATACATGTCGGTGACGGGACACTGGATCGCAGAGTTAGCAGGCACCCTCACCAGGCAACACGCCACTCTGTCCGTGTGCACCTTTGAAGGCTGCTGTGCCCCAGAGGACATCTGCCACAAACTGCAAGAAGTCCTCCAGGATTGGCTGTGCGATCTGAAGACGGGCGGCGTAGTGTCCGATGGTGGGACCAACGCAGCAAGGGCGGTGCGAGAACTGCGCCTCAAGCATGTTCCTTGCCTGGCACGTTGTCTGAAGCTGGTCACCAAAGTATTTTTGGCCGGGGATGCTCAAGTCGGACGTCTCCTGAAGACTTCCAGGAGGATATGCAGCTGCTACCACCGCTCAGCCACCGTCCGACGGCGTCTTCTGGAAGTGCAGGCCAACTTGGGCTTGCGTCAGCCTCGGGGGCCAAATGCTCAAGCGAGGTCCAACTCCACCTTGCTGATGTTGGAGTGCCTGTATAGGCAGCGCCAAGCCATTGGGGCCATGCTCGATGAAGACGAAGACGGTTCCCACCTGCTCTTGGCGCCCGCAGACTGGAAGGTGATGAAGTGCTTGGTTGAGATCTTGAAGCCGTTTGAGGATGCCGCTGCGCTGGTTATTCGGCCCGACGCAACTCTCTGCCAAGCCCTTCCTCTCCTGTGGTTCTTGGAGGAACAGCTCAGGGCGTTGAGGACCAGATACTACCAAGAAAATAATAATACCGCAGCTCGCCTGACCACACAGGCGTTGGACTGCCTTGAGGCTGACAATCAGCTGCAGGAAATAAAGGACAATATGATGTATCGGATCGCGGCCTTCCTTGACCCCCGATTCAGAGACATCACCACCATGAAGCTGGGTGGGACAGACCTGAGTGACGCAGCCCTGCTGAAGGAGCACATCGTTGACTTGGCCACCAGGTCCTACGTGCCTCCTGGAGGAGCTGATACGGAGTTCTCGCCACTCAGTCGCTCTTCTCAAGACCAAAACGCCAGTTTTGGCAGCTCTCCCGGCTCAGCAGCTTGGCAGTTCACCATGAAACGCTGGAGGGCCATCACCAAAAGTGATCCTGCCTCCAGTTTGGCTTCTGAAGGGGGAGCAGCCGCAGCCCTTCGGGAAATGGAAGAATATCTCCACGACAACGTGGACCATATTGGAGAAAACGCTGACCCCATGCTGTATTGGCAAGGGAAGATGGCGATGTGGCCAGCTCTCTTCAAGGTGGCCGTGTTCCACTTTGGGTGCCCGCCAACATCTTTGTCATCCTCTGAAGATCTCTGCGGTGCACCCAGTTCATCGGGACCAAGAGACCACCCCAAGAACCTTTCCCCAGCCAACGTTAAAATGTTCACGTTCATCCGTAGGAATCGCCACCTCATCCCTCAAGATTGGAGGCTCTCCCTTGGAGATCTTTCCTCCCAGAGTCCCCTGGGTCCAAGAGAAGACCCGAGTGTGGAAGAGGAAGATGACCTTCTAAGACTGGATGAAGAGCATGAGGACATGTGAAGAAAAAAACTTCTGGACGTGGGTTGCTTTAGTGGCATACTTATTTGTTTGTTACAGCTGGAATAACTGTCTTCTCATACCTTATAGCAGTGATGGCGAACCTTTTTTGGTTCGCGTGCCAAAAGGAAGTGTGTACGCGCGCTAGCATGCGCGCACGTACCCACACCCATTCCCTCCCCCCACGCATGCGCACAACCCCCCCATGCTGCCCCCTGTGCATATGCATACACCCCACTCCCGCGCAAAGGCCTTACTGAAGCCTGGGACAGTGAAAAATGGCAAAGCGGGCAAAACGGAAGTTCGAGAAAACGCACTTTCGGTTTGCCCGTTGGGCTGTTTTTCGCACTCCGGGGCTTCAGGAAGCTTCCCTGAACCCTCAGGAGTGTGAAAAACAGCTCAAAAGCAAACCGGAAGTGCGTTTTTCCAAACGTCCGGTTGGCCCGTGGAGCTGACATAGGGCAACACCTTGTGTGCCCTCTGATATGGTTCCACGTGCCACAGGTTCGCCATCACTGCCTTATAGAGATTCTTAACACTTGTTAAAATTGATTGAAGGTTCCAAATGGCACCTTTGAATCAGTAAATGAAGACTCAATCATCCAGGCCCAAAGTATCTAAAAATGGTTACTGTATTTTTCAGACTATAAGACCCTCCCCAAAAAAGTGGGTGGAAATGTCTGTGTGTCTTATAGAGCAAATGTTGCCGAATCCCCGCCTACCTGCTGGCCCCCACCCTTTGGCCTCTGCCTCCCAGCAATTTGCCTCCTTGCAGCAAACAGCCTGGTCAGCTTCAGCACAGCCTGATTTAGCACGAGCAGCTGATTGGCAGTTGGATTGGCCTCCCGTAATAACGACGATTAGCTGTTCCAGGTTGCGGGGATCGCCACTGCCGTCGCCACCTCCATTCACCCCATTTTCAGCCTCTGCGCACCCCATTTTTGGCCTCTGCATGCCCCATTTTCGGCCTTCCTGCATCCCATTTTCGGCCCGTTCCAGGTGGCGGGGATCGCCGCGGATTGCCACTGCCATTTGGTGGCGATAGGCAGCGTGAGCAATGATCCCCACCACCTGGAACGGGCTGAAAACGGGACACGCGGAGGCCGAAAATGGGGCAGGTGGAGGCGGTGATAGGCGGCAATGGCGGCGATCGGTGGCGGCGAAACCCGCAGCCTGGAACAGCTGATGGTTGGTATTCCGGGAGAGCGATCCAATCGCCAATCAGCTGCTTGTGCTAAATCAGGCTGTGCTGAAGCTGACCAGGCTGTGTGCTGTTTGCTGCAAGGAGGCAAATTGCTGGGAGGCAGAGGCAGATTTTTTTTTCTTGTTTTCCTCCCCAAAAGCTAGGTGCGTCTTATAGTCCGGAGCGTCTTATACTCCGAAAAATATGGTAACTCGTGGCAACTGGACCGAAGTTTGTTAAACTGAGACGTTTTGTTACCCATCCAAGTAACTTCTTCAGTCCAAATTTAAAAAAATTAGAGAGCTGTTGGAATGTACAAAAACTCTTGCCATACCAACTGCAGGAGTTTCTCCCCAAAATGTATTTCAATATGTAAATGAAGACTCAATCATCCAGGCCAAAAGTATCTTAAGAAGGTTAAATCATGGCAACTGGACCAAAGGTTGTTAAACTGAGACTTATGGTTACTCATCCAAGTAACAAGAGTTAGTACGTTCCAACTACTTTCTGACTCTCCACCTAAATTTTTTTTATTTTGACTGAAGAAGTTACTTGGATAAAGCTTCCTTAAACACCTTTTGAAAGCCTAACCCTGCCCTACCTCCTACCCTTAAAAATTGTTGGTCAAATGGAAAAGTCATTTTGGACCATAACACAAGTAGCCCTCAGGTTACATTCATTCAGCAACTGTTCAAAGTTAGCACGGTAGTACCTACAACTAATCCCTGGAGTTCTGGCTGTTGCAGGATCCCTGTGGTCCCATGATCGCGATCACGGAAAGCCACAGTCCTGTGATTGTGATTTCCAACATTTTCCAAGAGAAGTCATTGGGGAAGCCAGCAGGAAGTCAGAAGTTAATTGCGTGAGGTCCTCACTTAATGACTCACGCTGTCCTTGCTTAACAAGGGCAACTGGGGCTGTTGGAATTGCGGTCATTAAGCAGCATGGTCTTGTGGCACTGTGCTTTATGATCACGGTCCAGTTCCAGTCCTATGTGCCGTCATAACCTGAGGACTACCTGTAGACTTTTGTTAGGTTTTACTCTAGAATAAGGTTTGGTTTGAATTTAATGTTGTGTGTGAATTATAAACAAGGGTCCAGAGCTTTAAATTCTACGATCTGATTTTATATATTGTACCAAACTACAGTTTGTTCAGCCAAGGTTCTTGACTTAGCCACAGTGCCTGAGTTCACCATGGCAAGCTAAGCCTAACCCTGGCAAAACAGCACACTGTAGGGTTTTAACCATCGTGTGGAAGCAGGTCACAACATTAACCGGATCCTGATTAAAGCAAAACCATGGCTTAGCATGTGTGAACTCAACCTAAATTATACAAACAGCTATGTCCTGCTTCCAAAAAGCTTCCATGTCCCTTGCTTTGGGAAACTTTTACAAATTAATTAACACTGTCAGGAGTGTGTTAGTTTGTTGGTTCCTTCCTCCCCTTTGCTTCCTTTTCCTGTTGCAACACCCTGGAAAATGTCTTGTTTGAACTCGGTGTGTGTGTGGTGTGTGTGTGGTGTGTGTGTGTGGTATGTGAGTGTGTGTGATGCATATACCGTATTTTTCAGAGTATAAGATGCACCTGAATATAAGATGCACCTTAGTTTTTGGAGAGGAAAATAGGGGGGGAATCTACCTACCAGGTATTCATCTGGCTAGCGTCCTTAGTCCGGTCAGCTTCAGCACATTATTTTATCCCCTGGTTAGGGCTGAAAAAAATCTTCGGAGGGAGTAGCAATGAAAACAAGCCTGCAAAGACTTAGGGCTGGAAAAAAAACTTCTACGGAGGGAGTACCAATGAAAATAATCCTGCAAGCCGGGAAGATCATTAGCACCTCCTTATTGCTGAAAAAACTTTTTCCGGAGGGAGTAGCAATGAGAAGAGCTGGAAAGATCGTTAGCACCTCGTTAGGGCTGGGGAAAAAAAGCTTCTTTGTAAAAGCCTCATTCGGAGTATAAGACGCATCCAAATTTTCAGCCTCTTTTAGGGGAGGGAAAAGGTGCGTCTTATACTCCGAAAAATAATGTATATGATGTATGTATGTATATATATATATATATACACACACACACACGTTTCAAAGCAGTTTGATTTTTCCAGAGGCAGCTAGAGGTTTGGGTATCCAATTAGCAGTGCATTGCACACTTGGAGTAGTTTTATCTCGGGGTTTTTTAAGATAATAAAGAGTCCCATGAAGAAGATCAGAAAGTGCTATATATTTTAAGACAGCGTTCCCCAACCTTAGCGACTTTAAGACTTGTGGACTTCAACAGAGTTGACTGGGGAACCCTGGGAGTTGAAGTCCACAAGTCTTAAAGTCGCCAAGGTTGGAGACCTCCTGCTTTAACAGATAAAGCTTTGGTGGCAATCGTTACCGTACAATATCTAAGAATATAGCCTTTTCATGTTGTGTTTGGAAACCGTGGCTAATTCAAAGAAACAAACGTCTATGAAAAAGTAATATTTGTCTGATATTTCTCTGGAAAACTAACAGCGACTTGTGCTTAGCTAAACTTTAATTGAATTGTTCTTGGGACTTTTTTCCCCCTTTCAATTTTCAGGAAAGGCTTGTGAAACCACCTCAGAATGAAACAAGCCACTTTAATAAAATATCCTTAGAGCATCTGAAAGATTGCCATCAGTTAATCTTTAAAATCTTTTCAATATTTCTTCCGTACCAATCAATTAATCTTTAAAATCTTATAAATATTTTCCCCCATACCATTGGAGATTTATGTTCTTTTAAGGAAGCTTATCTGAAATGAGTTTCTTTGTTGCTATGCAAATTGTAATATCTTTAATTGGCTTTCCTAAAAACAGGGAGATTGTGGGCTGCAATTACATACATTTGTTGCCTTTAATCTGTGCATGGATTCTGTTGGAAGAAATATCCAGGTCCAGGTCCAAGCCGGGAGAAAGGCACTGGAGACAAAATGGAGGCTGGAGGCTGATTGGAAAGAGGGTCCATTTATTGATGAACAGGTCCACATAGGTTGTGGTTCTGGTGCAGCTGACCACATGGAGTTGAGAGTGGGGGTGTTTTATACTTTCTCTTGGACTTTGCCCTTGAGCTTCCTGTTCCTGTGCAAGAACATGTGTTCTATTGGCTGTTGTCAGACTCCCATGGGCCCATGTAGGGGTTATGTACGGGTCATAGCTGGCTCTATAGGCAAAGTACAAAACCTAGCTGTTTGTCTGAGCTACGTTTGGTTGAACTTTCTGAGGGTGATGCAACTGAAAGGGTGTTGGGCAATTCCTATTGTGGCTGGTGGTAAATCGTACCTTTGTTCAGACCTTGCTGCAGGGAATTTCAAAATATCCTGTCTTGAATGGATTTCTGCCTGCAGTATTTGCTTTGCTTATGAATAGAGCTATCTATCTCTTCATCTCTTAACTGCTGACATCTGCTCAGGGCTATTAAGAAAGGTGGGGGCTGCTTTCTGCCTCCAAGAGCATGTTTCTCCATTTCTCCCTTTAGAGGAATATAATATTCTGCCTTTTTAATATTTCTCAAAATATTTGTATGGCTGTGAAAGTTGGACCCTAAGAAAGGCTGAGCGCCAAAGAATTGAGGCCTTTGATCTATGGTGCTGGAGAAGACTCCTGCGAATCCCGTGGACTGCAAGGCGATCAAACCGGTCAGTCCTAGAGGAGATCAACCCTGACTGCTGTTTAGAAGGCCAGATCCTGAAGATGAAACTCAGATACTTTGGCCACCAAATGAGAAGGAAGGACTCACTGGAGAAGAGCCAAATGCTGGGAACGATTGAGGGCAAAAGAAGAAGGGGATGACAGAGAATGAGGTGGCTGCATGGAGTCACTGAAGCAGTTGGTGTGAGCTTAAATGGACTCCAGAGGATGGTAGAGAACAGAAAGGCCTGGAGGAACGTTGTCCATGGGGTCGCGATGGGTGGGACACGACTTCACAACTAACAACAACAACAAATATTCTGCCTTTTTAATATTTCTCAAAATACTTCATTCTTCTAGGAGAAGGATGGGTGCTAACTTTCTACAATGCTTAATTTAGAATTTCGAGGACGGATAGCAATGAACAAAAACACTAAGATGCCAGGAAGGTAACAGATTTTGAAAAAGAGTTATTAAAAAATTGCCCTTGAACATACTTACCTGGCTGCTGGAGAAGGCTTCCAAAAAACAACACAAAAGGGTTGCTTTCATTGGGCAAATTTTATAGCTTGGCAATGTTTCCCCCTCAATTTAGGGATCAACAAAGTTTATTTATTAATTAGGATTAGGTGTCGAGTAGGCTCACTAATGACAAGAAGGAGATTATTATTTGTTTGGGGTTAACAGGTGGAAATGTGTTATCTCATGCTTCGGAAAATAAATAGAAAGAGCTATTATGTAGATCTAGCTTGTATAATCAGCCTGTCCAACAGGTGTTAGTTGAAAGATGCAAATCAATCACAGGGCAATATATAAGGTACAGGTAGTCCTCAACGTACAGCCACAATTGAGGCAAAAGTTTTGTTGCTGAGCCAGACAATTGTTAAGTGAGTTCGGGCCCATTTTACGACTTTTCTGGTCACAGTTGTTAAGAGAATCCTTGCAGTTGTTTAAGTTAGCAACACGGCTGTTGAGTGAATCTGGCTTCCCCACTTACTTTGCCAGAAGGTTGTGTCAAGATATTCATGAACTGGGAGAGCCATGTTAACAAGGTTAGCCAATGAATAGGCATAGCAACTGAATCAGCCAATGGGAGTTAAACACTTCTGAGTCTGTGCAGAGAATCTAAACTGGAACTTAAGCTTAAGGCTGGGTATGGCTCCAGTCTACTCTCTGTACTTGTCTGCTCTTCTGAAATGAAACTTAACTCTCCTGCTTGTGTTTACCTGTAACTGATTGAAGAATAATTCTACTTGTGGTATTGTAAATATATATCTTATTATGTTTATAAAGAAGTTATTGAATCCAGCTGAATCAGTCATCTGTGTGTGCTTCTGGTTTTGATTTTTGTAACAAACTTTAATAGGTCGCAAAAGTTGATCCTGTGACCCCTGGAGATTGCAACCATCCTCAATACATGCCAGTTGCCAAGGGTTTGAATTTTGATCACATGACCCATCAGGATGCCGCAACCCGTTGTAAGCCTGAAAAACGGTCATGAGTCACTTATTTCAGTGCCACTGTAACTTAGAGCGGTTACTAAACAAATAGTTGTAAGGACCACCGGTAACTTGATTGGAGATGAGAGGTCGGCCTTCCAGGTCTTCACAGAATCGCTCATCGTAAAAAGATGGCGTGATCTGTAATTATTTGGAGCAGTTATCCTACTGAAGTTTGCAGATGATACAACAGTGATTGGTCTCATTCGAGACAACGATGAAACCTCATACAGATGGGAGGTTGAACAACTAGCCTCGTGGTGCAACCGCAACAATCTGGAACTGAACACACTCAAACAGTAGAAATGGTGGTAGACTTTAGGAGAAACCCTCCCATACTACCACCTCTTAACAATACTATTCAAATAGTATAGACCTTCAAATTTCTACATTCTATCATATCTCAAGACCTAAAATGGTCACCTAACATCAAAAACGTCATAAAAAAAGAATGTACTTTCTGCGCCAACTCCGGAAACTCAAACTGTCCAAGGAGCTGCTGATACAGTTCTACAGAGGAATTATGGAGTCTGTCATCTGCACCTCTGTAACTGTCTGGTTTGGTTCTGCAACCCAACAAGACAGACACAGACTTGAGAGGATAATCAGAACTGCAGAAAAAACAATTACTGCCAACCTGCCTTCCTTTGAAGACCTGTATACTGCACGAGTCAAAAAGGGGGCCGTGAAAATATTTACTGACCCCTCACATCCTGTACATAAATTGTTTCAACTCCTACCCTCAAAATGACGCTATAGAGCACTGCACAGCAAGACAACTAGAAACAACAGTTTTTTCCAGAACGCCATCACTCTGCTAAACAAATAATTCCCTCACCACTATCAAACTATTCACTAAGGCTGCATTACTATTACTATTAGTCTTCTCATCATTCCTATCACCCATCTCCTCACACTTATGACTGCAGGACTGTAACTTGTTGCTTGTATCCTTACGATTTACTGTATTTTTCGGAGTATAAGACGCACCTTTTTCCTCCCTAAAAGTGGCTGAAAATTTGGGTGCGTCTTATACTTCGAATGTAGCTTTTTTTTCCAGCCCTAACTAGGTGCCAACAGATCTTCCCAGCTCTTACCTTGCAGGCTTTTTCATTGTTACTCTCCAAAGAATGTTTTTCCAGCCCTAAGTCTTTGCAGAATTTTTTTTCATTGCTCTACTTGCTCCGAATAAGTTTTTTTCTAGCCCTAACCAGGTGCTAACTATCTTCCCAGCTCTTACTGGCTTGCAGGCTCTTTCATTGTTACTCTCTCAGAAGAAGGTTTTTTTAAGTCCTAACCAGGGGATAAAATAATGTGCTGAAGCTGCTCCGAATAAGTTTTTTTCTAGCCCTAACCAGATGCTAACAATCTTCCCAGCTCTTACTGGCTTGCATGCTCTTTCATTGTTACTCTCTCCGAAGAAGGTTTTTTTTAAGTCCTAACCAGGGGATAAAATAATGTGCTGAAGCTGACCAGACTAAGGACGCTAGCCAGATGAATACCTGGTAGGCAGATTGTTTTCCCCTATTTTCCTCCCCAAAAACTAAGGTGCGTCTTATACTCTGAAAAATACGGTATATTAATATGGATTGTTTCCTAATTGCTTATTTGTACCCTATGACAATCATTAAGTGTTGTACCTCATGATTCTTGATAAATGTATCTTTTCTTTTATGTACACTGAGAACATATGCACCAAAGACAAATTCCTTGTGTGTCCAATCACACTTGGCCAATAAAGAATTCTATTCTATTCTATTCTATTCTATTCAAGCAAAGAGGACATTTTCTGCCTGAAGGCATCCAACCAAGGGCCTCCTCCCGTTTTACTTCTGTTGAGGCCACCCAGTTCCAGATGAGTCAGACTGGATTGTACTTTAAGGAAAAATAAAACAAAAGTGATTTTGTGTATCTAGGACAAGAGTGTCAAACTCAAGGCCCGTGGGCTGGATCCGGCCTGCAGTGTGCTTATATCCGGCCCAGGGGGCCGGCCTGGAAACAGCAAAGGACTGGCCCGCAATGCCTCTGCCCTGCACCCCATTTTTGGCCTGGATAGCCTCCTGCAGCCTTCTGCCAGCGAAAATCGAGGCCATCCCCCCCCACCAGCTCCATTTTGCTGGCAGAGGCCCATCAAAACAAACTAAAAACAAAACAGAAGGAGAACCGTTTCCCCTTTTGAATTTGAGCATGCAAGGAGGGACTGGAAAGGAGAAAGGGAAAGAAGAAAGACAAAAAGAAGGGAAGATGGGAAGAGAGCAAGGAAGGAAAAAAGAAAAGAATGAAGAGGGAAGGAAAAAAGGAAGGAAGATTTATAATGAGAGTGAGGGAGGGCCTCAGGGCAGTCCTACCTTAGCACTTGGCCCCCACAGGTGCCCTCAGCACGAGTCCCATGTCACACCCACCATGGCCATGCCCATGCTGCCCCTCCCCCGCCTGCCCTCTGAGGTAAAACAACCCTGATGTGGCCCACAATGAAATCGAGTTTGATACCCCTGATCTAGGACAAATCAATTGATCTGGGGGGAAAAACAATCCGAATAGAGCTGGAAGGGACCTTGGAGGTCTTCTAGTCAGCCCTCTGCTCAAGCAGGAGAGCCTCTAACCATTTCAGACAAGTCACTATCCAGTCACTTTTTTTTAAAAAAAATAATTTTTATTAAGTTTTTTGGTTAAAAACAATATAACAACAACAAAAAAAAAACCAAAAAACCCCAGAAAAATACGTAAACACATAAAATACAAGCAAACATCGCAAAAGCTAACCACTTTTACGGCTATTTCATTTCCAAATATATTTACATTTCACTATATTACTATTTTAACTGTAGTAAGGAGCCGAGGTGGCACAGTGGTTAAATGCAGCTACTGCAGGCTACTCCAGCTTACTGCTAGTTCAGCAGTTCAGCTGTTCAAATCTCACCAGGCTCAAGGTTGACTCAGCCTTCCATCCTTCTGAGGTCGGTAAAATGAGGACCCAGATTGTTGGGGGCAATATGCTGAACTCTGTAAACCGCTTAGAGAGGGCTGTAAAGCACTATGAAGCGGTATATAAGTCTAACTGCTATTGCTATTGCTATTTAATTTAAACAATCGCTATTGTTTATTCAGTTCTATATTTAATGGATTGAATCTCCTCTTATATAAACAGTATATATTTCATTTTATTTACATAAACCTCTCCTTATATACATAAGGGATTGAGAACATTTGTAATTTCTTTGTAGTTCCCCTTTTATAACCACATTTGGAATTTCCTATTATGATTTAACCATTGATACCAGTTATTCCAAGCGTCGTAAAATTCTGTGTCTTCCTTTTCATGAATCTCCATTGTTAATTTACACATTTTGGAACATTCCAAAATTTTCCTAATGACCATTGAAGAAGTGGGTGTAGTATCATTTTTCCAGGGCTGGGCATAGGCAATTCTAGCGGCAGTGGTTATATGAAGTATTAAATATTTATCTTCTTTTTAAAAATTTCCTCTGAAAATTCCCAATAGGAACAATTTGGGTTTCAAATTGATCACTTCTTAAAAACCTCCAGTGACGAAGCACCCATAAAGATGATATATATGTTGTGGCCCGTTCGCAGCGTGTGCAGCCTGGGCCTTTGGAACCTTCAGTGCCTCTGGCAGTGCTGAGAAAGGAGGGGCTACTACTCCTTTCCTAAATGCAAGAGCACGCAGGGCTGCCAAGAGGCAAAAAGGTCTACTCAAGAGTAGGTCTACTCAAGAGTAAGACTTGGGGCTAATTGGCCACTCCCCTAGTCTATTTAAGACGAAGCTGGGAAGCTGCAGAGAACAACTTGGGAAAAATCCGTCTGAATCATAGTTTGTTTTCATGATACCTGTGTTGTGTTTCTCTGTCAGTGTCTTGTGATCAGAGACTGGACTCTAGGAACTTTGCCAACGTTAAGAAGCTCCGTAAGATAACTGGACTTAATTGGCTCATCATTGTTTAAGAACTCTTTGAACTAATCTTTGAACTAATGAAGTAATTAGTAGCTGGTTGTTTGCCAAGAAAGACTTTGTAATTTGGTGTGTGCATTCTTTATTGATAACAGTTTTATTAGTAAAAGTGTTGCTTTAAACCTGTTCGTGTGGCTGTGTGCTTCATGGGGACAGAACAATATATAAGTCAAGATGATACCCTGAAAAAGACAGTTGGAAGGGGGTTTAACTTTACCCCAGGCCTGGAAGCAAAGCAAAGATTTGTCAAAGACTTTTAGAACGTCAGGGTGGGTGGAAACCAGAGGTGGGTTCCTGCTGGAGCTGCCCGATACGCAGCTCCAGTAGGGAGCGGCGGATTTTGCAACCGCTCCGGAGCCCTCTGCCAGTCCACCCGGCGCATCGCCATTTTTTTCGGTGATTTTCGGGCGATTTTGCTTCTGCGCATGCGTGGAAGCAAAATCGTGCCGAAGTCTCATGAGGCGACGCCCGCGCGCGTGAGATTTCGGTGAGATTTTGCCTCCGTGCATGCGCAGAAGCAAAATTGCGCCAAAATCTTGTGTGCGCGCACGTCCCCTCATGAGATTCCGGCGCGATTTTGCTTCCGCGCATGCACAGAAGCAAAATCGTGCGAGGGGGCGCATGCGTAGCAAGCGCGCACGCCCCCGAAGCGGGGAGATGCACGCGCATGGCTCCAGCAGTGAGGTAAGTGAGCAACCCGCCCCTCATGGAAATCCTATAGATCAGTGGGAAAATGCTATTACCCGGGGGGTAGCTGCCACAATAAAGGAATTTTGCTTCCTAGGTTCCCCCATAGATGGCATTAATTGAAGGGTTGTGGAATGAACTTGGACCAATCTTAGTAGGCAGGCAGAAATAAGGGAAGGTTCCACTATCTGTTGGCTGGAAAACCTTAAGCCCAGGTTCGAGACCCCCAGTTCCATGCGAAGGACGAGTTCCCGTCTTCGCCTCAGCTCCTGCCAAACCTAACAGTTCGAAAACATGCATATGCAAGTAGATAAACGGGTACCATTTCAGTGGGAAGGTAACATCGCTACATGATGTCAGGCTGGCCACATGACCGTAGAAATATCTTCAGACAGCGCTGGCTCAATCGCCTCGAAACGGAGATGAACATTGCGCTCTAGTCGGCAACTACTAGCGGAATAAAATTCTCAGCGAGTCCTTTACCTTTTACCACTCGACCTGCTGCATGATGGCCCTCTCCCAATGAAATCACAACATCTTGAATGACTGGAAATACAGGCCATAATATGGATGAAGAAACAGCTTTTTTCAGGGGTGGGGGGTTGTTTCTCCCCCAACAGAATTCAGCAAGGCTGTGAATTAGGTTATTCGGAGTAGAATGGCAGTGTTGTGCCCTGTCGGCCACCGCCTCCAGCAGCTGAATCAGAGGAGGAGGAGGAAGTGTGGGAATCATCAAGGCAACCTGAGAGCTCCGAGGGGGAAGAGGGAAGAGGGAATGGAGCTGAGAGAGAGAGAGAGAGAGAGAGAGAGAGAGAGAGAGAGAGAGAGAGAGAGAGAGAGAGAGAGAGAGAGAGAGAGAGAGAGAGAGAGAGAGAGAGAGAGAGATTGGGGGCAGGGCATGTGCGGGGGGTGCGCATGAGTGGCAATGGGGGCAAGTGCAGGGGCACATCCATGCATGCGCGGGGGTCAGGGTGCAGGCGGGGGGCTGCACACGCATGCGTGGAGACGGGGCACATGCACGGGGCAAGGCGCATGCGTGGGGTGGGACGCATGCATGGGGCCACGCGCACATTGAATTTTGGGGGTTTGGGCGCAGGCGCACATTCGCATATGCACGCTTGTGCTTTGGGCACAAGGTTAGCCATCACTGATCTACAGCTATACAGCTCAAATGCCATTTCCTGCATAATTAAAATAAAGCAAACTTAATAGAAATAAAGACCGTCTTTTTTACTTCCTCTTTGGGTATCGAGAGAAGAGTCACAGTAGGTGTGCCTTAGAGAATGTTGAGAAGGATATTTTAGAGATGATCGTGCAATTCCTCCATTATCCAGTTAAGTTCCTACAGGTCAGTATTTGAAAGGTTAAGATTAAAATAAATAAATCTTAAGCCAGCTGCAGTGTTACCATCATATTTTCACTTGACACCAAGTAAACATACAGTACATCAGCATGTCCAAAGTTGCTTTTTTTAAGAGGCAACTGGACTTTCTTGTTTTTCTTTGAAGATATTTCGCTTCTCATCCAAGAAGCTTCTTCAGTTCTGACTGGATGGAGCCTTCCATTCCCCATCATCCCTGTTAGAGCTGAAGAAGCTTCTTTTTGATTGTCCTTTTTATAAAGGAAGGCTGGGGGTTGTCACTCTTGCTCTTGACAATAAATATTAAGAAACAAGCAAATAGAATATGTTTAGAACACATCTTAGGGGAGGTATTACAAAGCACTTGAATATGCACTGCTGGGTGCTTTTATATCTCATGTAAATAAAATTTAAAATAGGTAGCCCAACACACGTGTGGTGATAATTCCTGTTTCGACAACTTCTGTTTTTTCCCTTTATAGGAAAAGGACCAAAAGAAGCTTCTGCCGAAACCCGGGATCGAACCAGGGACCTTTAGATCTTCAGTCTAACGCTCTCCCAACTGAGCTATTTCGGCGGCTATGCTTCCACCGTTTGGTCTTTTTCCCCAGATAGAACAGCTACATTTTAAATATATTATTAATCCCCTTTAAACCAGGGCTGTAAAAGTTAAGATCCACCGATATATATATTTTGTAACCAGGTTGTAGCACCGTCCCCTTTGCAACGTTGTTGCGTTAGTGTGGAGTCCCTTAGCAAAAAACATAGTGTCAAATAGTGTCAAATAGAAATTAAACCGGAACTGTTTCTCCTGGGGATATTTAAGGCGAACTATAATAAGAAGATAAAGTATTTGATATTACACATATTAACGGCGGCAAGGATTGCCTTTGCGCAGTATGGGAAGAAAGATTGTATACCGCCAGAGGGATTAGTTATTCAAAAAATATTTGACTGCGCAGAAATGGACAAACTCACATTAGAATTAAAGGGAGATTCGGAATATTGTGCAGTATGGGAGAAATGGTATGAATTGATAGATAATAGAAATAAGAAATGGAAATGTATAGAATGGAATGGAATGGAATGGAATGGAATGGAATGGAATAGAATAGAATAGAATAGAATAGAATAGAATAGAATAGAATAGAATAGAATAGAATAGAATTCTTTATTGGCCAAGTGTGATTGGACACACAAGGAATTTGCATCTAAGAAGCTTATTTGGTTGAAACTTCTTCAGGAGAACCGAAGAAGCTTCTTGGGAGAAGTGAAGATTTTCAAAGGAAAAAAAACCCCAAGGAAGTCCAGTTGAGTTCTGGGGGGGAAAGCACCTTTGGAACAACCATGATGAGGATAATTGAAAAATCTCCATAGAGACTGGGTGGAATGTATCCAGTTTACATCTATTCAACCTGGATGGCTCAAATGTCTCGTTTTTCGTTGTAATTATATCCCCAATAAGATGCATTTTATATGTTATAGTGTAACCTTAAAATTCTTGGACAGGAAGCCAAACGTTTTCAAAGAAAAATAAACACCCCAAGGAAGTCGTTGCCTTTTGGAAAAAGCATCTTTTGGGACAGCCAGGACTGGGACGATTGAGAAACCCCACAGATTTGATGGAATAGTTTAGATCTGTTCACCTGGATGGCTCAAATGTCTTATTTTTCATTGCAATTATAGCCTAAGAAAGATGCTTTTTTATATGTGTCGTGTAACCTCAATGCTTTGGTAGAGGAATTTTTTTTTAAAAAGTATCTGAGGATACTGTTTCACTTAGCAAGTTGAGACAAGCTCTTTCCATGAAAAGGTGGGTGGCTCTTAAAAGAGCCTTTGGGTGTCGTTGTTGGCAGCCGAGAGTGAGCCTGCAGGTAAAGAAGGTGGGCTTCTACTTTCCTTTGGCCTTGTGGCTCTCGGTCTTCTTGGGCAGCAGGACGGCCTGGATGTTGGGCAAGACGCCTCCCTGGGCGATGGTGACTTTGCCCAGCAGTTTGTTCAGCTCCTCGTCGTTGCGGATAGCCAGCTGCAAGTGGCGCGGGATGATGCGCGTCTTCTTGTTGTCCCGGGCCGCGTTGCCCGCCAGCTCCAGGATTTCGGCCGTCAGGTACTCCAGCACCGCGGCCAGGTAGACGGGCGCCCCGGCCCCCACTCTTTCCGCGTAGTTGCCCTTGCGAAGCAGACGATGCACGCGGCCCACGGGGAACTGCAGCCCGGCGCGGGAAGAGCGAGTCTTGGCCTTAGCCCTGGCTTTGCCTCCTTGCTTGCCGCGTCCAGACATAATGCTTCCTTTTTTTTCCTTTGCAAAAAAAATAATAAGAAGAACTTTCTTCTAACCCGAACAGGCTAAAAAAAGAGAATGGCTCAAGAAAGGCTCCCGCTCCCTTTTTATTTTCTCCCGGAGATTCAAATCGGCGCTTGCTATTGGCCGACGCGAGAAACGAAGCGACGTGGCCAATGAACGAGCGGCGCCTTCTCCGCGTCCAATGAAAAAAGGCGGAGGCGTGTCAGTGTGTACGTTGTTCTGTTCGAAGGTGGCCGACGCGGGAAACGAAGCGACGCAGCCAATGAACGAGCGGCGCCTTCTCCGCGTCCAATGAAAAAGGCGGAGGCGTGTCAGTGTGTACGTTGTTCTGTTCGGAGGTGGCCGACGCGAGAAACAAAGCGTCGCAGCCAATGAACGAGCGGCGCTTTCTCCGCGTCCAATGAAAAAGTCGGAGGCGTGTCAGTGCACGTTGTTCTGTTCGGAGGTCGAAAGCGGCCAATCGCGGAACGCCAAAAGCTTTCCTCGTTCTCAAAGAGTTGGTTAAATAGAAGAGCGGCAGAGTTGGAACCCGAGATCGCCTTTTAGTTTCTTTCTCTATTATTTTTTTCTGTCCCAGCTTCAAATTCTCTCTTGAGAAGGATGCCTGAACCGGCTAAATCCGCTCCGGTGCCCAAGAAGGGCTCCAAGAAAGCCATCACCAAGACTCAGAAGAAAGGGGATAAGAAGCGCCGCAAGAGCCGCAAGGAGAGCTACTCCATCTACGTCTACAAGGTGCTGAAGCAGGTCCACCCCGACACCGGCATCTCCTCCAAGGCCATGAGCATCATGAACTCCTTCGTCAACGACATCTTCGAGCGAATCGCGGCCGAGGCTTCCCGCCTGGCCCACTACAACAAGCGCTCCACCATCACCTCCCGCGAGATCCAGACTGCCGTCCGCCTCCTCTTGAAAAATGTGCGATATTCATAGTTAGCTATATGCAGGTTTATACCTAAATCGTGACTTATTAAGGGGGGGGGGAGATGGAAGGGCTAATTCCACTAAGGTTAATAGGACTTCCATTTTAAATTAAGATTTTTCTGGGACAGCCTTGCATTTCCTACTGGCTGATAAGGTCAATCCACTTTTAATTTTCCCTTTGTCTTGGGGAGCTCCCCACCCCCAGAATGCTTGTATCCTGCAAACAGCATTTAGTGAGCACAATCTCTACATAAAGTTATCAAGTAGGCTGGTATGTATGTAGGAAAAATGTCCTTCCAACTTGTGCTTTGTTCCCCTTCTGAAAAGGGGTGGGGTGGGGAAGCCAGCTTGAGTTGTTTAATGTTGCTTAGCCTAAGGGTTCCCCTCCACCCTCCCGTGTCAGGATTTCTTTTTTCAGCACCCTGCAAATCCTCAGATGCTGTACTGTACTGAGTATTTCAGCAATAAAATCCAAAACATCTTATTTGTTGGCTTAATTTAGCATTTCTTTCATGAACAAAAGTAGCTTTACTCTTTTTTTTACCAAGAGCACTAAATATTTATAATAAATATTAATAATAAATATTTCCCAGTTCCTGAAAGGTTAGGTTTATGGGAAGTTGTCTCTAGTTTTCTCCTTAGAACTTTTGTTCTTTCAGTCAGAGTTAGCTTTTAGACTCTAAAAGAAGGCAGAAAGAATTCCCTTTAAAAGTGAGCTTTTTTTAACCTGCCAAGAAGTGTGTGAGGGTCTTAATTTCCATTTTAAATAAGATTTTTTTCTGGGGCCCTTTCTCCTATTTCCTCCTAGCTGATAAAGTCCATTCACTTCAATTTTCCTTTTGTCTTGAGGAGCACCCATGTCATGCAAACGGCATTTAGTTAGCACAATCTTTTGCATAAAGTTAGCAAATAGGCTGGTATGTAGCAAAATGTTCCTCCAAACAAGGAAGTCCAATTGACTCCTGAAAAAAGCAGCTTTGGGTTCCTCCAAATTGTGCTGCCTGAAGAATCAAGCCCACTTGAGTTGTTTTAATATTGCCTGGAGTTTAAACTCCCCCTTCTGTTAAGAGCCACCTACTTTGTCAAAACAAAGGACCTCAAAGTTTCAAAAAGATATTAAGTGTCTTGCATCCAATAATGGGTTGCTAATATGTATCCTTCCTTACATTAGCCTTATCACATCACCTCACATTTTTTTTGTTCATTTGTTCATTTGTTTCTGTCCTCTGTGTCAGTATTAATTTTGCTCTGTGTTTAGAAGGTGCACAATACACATAGTTTGGAAAGTAAAGCATCTGGTCTTTACAACACATGTGCAGTCCTGAAGTAAGCAAGAATGCACAAAGTTCCAATCAAAGATCTGAAGGAATCAATAGAAAATATTGTCTGTACATCAATGCATTGAAAAAGCATCTAAAAGACCATTTTCCTTATTCAAACAGTGAGGTTGTATTGTAAGAGTTGCAATAAAATAAGGATAGGAGTTTCTGGTATTTTTAGCATCCATGAGTTGTTGTTGTTGTTGTTTTTAAAAAATGGTTCCTCTGTGGCTGAATATTTCTGAATCTGTAGGGCTGTAGTATAATATAGTAATAAACTCTAGAGCACACAATAAAACTGCATGCAGTAAATAAAAAGATTATTTTAGGAGGTATGAATAAGCTATATAAAATCACATTACATATACATACAGTATATGTGAACAAATTTGATATGTAAATACCAATTGATCAGTAATACTACATAGAAAATGAGTCACAAGAAAGGGACAAGAAATAACACTGCAAAAATATGAAGAATTTAACTACTGAAAATCAGGACAGTTAGAAAAACCTTTTAACAAATACCACTGGCAATACACACTAACAAACATAAATAAGAACTTAACATTACAAAGCATATACAACATCCAGATATATTCTTAACCTTTCTGTTTCTTGGCCATTCCACTACCAGAACAATTTACAGCTAATTTTTTATTAGAATCTAATAGAGCCAAGGGTAAGGAGAGTGGGGAATAAACCACTTCTTCTTCATTCTGCCTCTAGTAAAATGTACATATTTCCTTCGCCCTGATTAATTTCTAAAAGGAGCATGTAAGCAAAACCAGTGTTTTGGCAGGTAAAATGAATAAAGTCAGGAGAAAAATAGACCTATTTAGACCAAAGTAGATCAATTTTGTGGGATCATCCACACATCCCAGAAAAAGTTCCCCCTCAAATCCAAGCCCTATTTACATGTAAAGTAATACAATGTAAATTCTTTGTAATATGTTGTGATTTCAGAAGAACAATTAGAAATTCTCTCAAATATGCAAATTTGGGGCTCTCTGTCCAATGTTTTGATTCCCCCCCCCGGTGGAAATTTGCTCTCCTAAAAGCTATACTGATTTAATACTTTAATATGGGAACCATATTCCGGGAATCATCTTAGTATAAGAGATATATTCAAGCCCCATTCATAGCTGTCTAGGAAGAAATAGGGGTGTATTTATTTTGTCAGTTATTCAAGAATTCAAGATCGATTCTGAGGTGCGATCTATGGGCTTTTTTTCAGCTGTCTTGGAAATAATATGAAAAGCGTATTAAAAACTGCGACTCTCAAATATAATAAATGAATGTTCCGAAAGAAACCCACCGCTCTTGACAATAGCTTTACTTCGCGCCAACAGAAAATATACTGATTGGCCTGTTTGAAACCCGAGAGGCTTTTTCTGATTGGACGAAATCGAATTAACCGGCCAGAGCTTCAAGGCGGGAAGTGATTAACGTTCATTCTCGTAGTTTTCCTTCTGGTCGGATTCCTCTGTATAGAAGTCGCCAGCGCACCGTTGGTAAAGTCAATAGTTCTTCTGCCTAAGCAGGAGAAATCGTTACAGTCATGTCTGGTCGCGGAAAAGGAGGCAAAGGCTTGGGGAAAGGAGGCGCCAAGAGGCACCGGAAAGTCCTTCGCGATAACATCCAGGGAATCACCAAGCCTGCGATCCGCCGTCTGGCTCGTCGCGGAGGGGTGAAGCGTATTTCCGGCCTGATCTACGAGGAGACTCGCGGCGTCCTGAAGGTTTTCCTGGAGAACGTGATTCGCGATGCCGTCACCTACACCGAGCACGCCAAGAGGAAGACGGTCACCGCCATGGACGTGGTCTACGCCTTGAAGCGCCAGGGCCGCACCCTCTACGGCTTCGGCGGCTAAGTTTCCTTTGCCATCGACTTCTACAACAAAAGGTCCTTTTAAGGGCCCCCACATTTTTCGAGGGAGGGCTGTTCCACTTTGTGTTAAAGCTTTTGCCTTGTTTTATTTGCAGATATATATTTATATATATATATATCTATATATCTATATATAACACTGTATGTATAATGTGTTTATATATATATAATTGTGTATGTGTATATATAATGTATACATCCTGCTTGAGCAGCGGGTTGGACTAGATGACCTACAAGATCCCTTCTAACTAACTTAGATAATTAATCTAAATCTAATCTAAATAATGTGTATATAATTGTCTGTATATGCATGTATATAATATACATATTGCAACTGGTCCTTTTTAATAATTTAAACACAATCTTCCTCCTAAGATTAACACCTCAGTGGGCTTGTCATAGCCTTAAATTTCCAAAATGAATGGGTGAAGCTAACCCTTTAAAGACCAGACTATAATTCCAGTGCTGGGATTTATCCCATTCTCCCCTCCCTCCTTCCTTCTCTCCTTCCTTTCTAGAAAACAACTTCCATGTTTGTCTTCCTCCATCGTCTTTGTGCCTTCCTTCCTTCCCTCCTTCCTTCCTTAGCCAGCGGCTAAGTTTCTTTTTCCATCGAATTCTAAAAAGGTTCTTTTAAGGCCCCCCCACATTTTTCGAGAGAGGGCTGTTCCACTTGTGTTAAAGCTTTTGCCTTGTTTTATTTGTGTGTGTGTGTATACATACATACACATACACATACTCATATACACATATATACATATATGAAGTAATTTATATAAATAAATTATTGTATGTATATAGTATGTGTAGATTATGTGTGTATATATGTGTTTATATATATAATTTTGTGTGTGTATAATTGTATGTTTATGTATGTGTATATAATGTATATATATCTTGCTTGAGCAGGGGGTTGGACTAGATGACCTACAAGGTCCCTTCTAACTCTTAATAATAAATCTAAATCTAATGTGTGTACAATTGTCTCTGTGTATATGTATGTATATAATAGACATATTAAAACAACTGGTCCTTTTTAATCATTTAAACAATACAGCCAAAAGACGAACAGAGGTAGCTGCAAGCGTTTGGTATTGACTCACCAGTACCTCCATTCCAATGACACGGCTAAAATCCGCCCCGAAATATTAAGATCTAGCAAGAGCATTACGTAATTAAGCCTGTAATGTTATGTAGGAAAGCTATGGCAAGCCTTAACGCCCACGGGAGGCGTTGATTGACAAGACATACTTTCGATATACAAAGTTGCAAAAGCATGTTTTCTGCCTTCGGTATGCAGGGTGTGGGTGTAGTGGTTTCCTGTATAGACGGGGGAAAAAAACCCGCATTTATTTTTTTTGTCAGTTATTCAAGAATTCCAGATTGACAATTGTGTCAAGGCAGGGAGTGATCAACGTTCCTCCCTCTGTATATAAAGGCACCCGCAGGGACCAAGACATTCAAACTTCTACAATGCCGATCACGATTAACATGGATCCAGCGCTCTCTCTTTTTCTCCCATCTCTCTCTTTCTTTCTCTCTCCCTATCTCCCTCTCTCTCTCTCTGTCTCCCCCTTTCTCTGTCTCCCTCTCCCTCATCTCTCTCTCTGGGTTTCTCTCTCACATCTCTCTTTCTCCCCCTGTCCCTGTCCCTTTCTCTCTCTCTCTCTCTAATCTCTCTCTGTCTCATCTTTCTCTCTGTGTCTCCATCCCTCTCTCTCATCTCTCTCTGTCTCTCTCTCTCTCTCCCTCCCTCTCTCATCTCTGTCTCTCCCTCTCTCACACAAATATATATCTCTCTCTCTCTATCCCTTTCTCTCTCTCATCTCTCACTCTCTCTCATCTCTCCCTCTCTCTCTCTGTCTCTAATTTCTCTCTCTCTGTCTCTCTCTCTCTCCCACCCTCTCTCTCATCTCTTTCTCTCTCTCTCTCTCTCTCACACACACACACATCTCTCTTTCTCTCTCTGTTCCTTTCTCTCTCTCTCTCATCTCTCTCTGTATCTTTCTCTCTGTGTGTCTTTCTCTCTGTGTGTCTTTCTCTCTTTCTGTCTGTTTCTCTCTCTCATTCTGATTATCCAGTGCTCTCTACGTCTCGTGGGTGCTTCTTGCTACAACTACCATTATCTCGTTCTGCCTGGTGAGGGCTGTGCTACTCCTTGCACGTTGCACCAGTTGCACGGACCACCCTCTATGGCAGAGATTTCCAGCTGCACCATGAGCTTCCTGGCCGGTCCCATATTCCAATGTCACAGGACTGGCCATTGGTCATCCTGGAGCAGCTCTGCTACCTGGGTTTTTTTTAATCCCTACCCAATTTTTATCTCCTTCCTAATTTTTATCCCTACCTAATTTTTATCGCGTACCACCACCGGTTGGTGACCGCTGATTTAAGCAATGCAGCTAAGAGATGACGAACATGAAGATGTATTCGTTTCGTATGAACTTATGAATAATGCGGTTACAATTGGCCTCACATAAAAAATAAACGTATAACCTACGGGGGCAAGCAGGCAATAACAAGCCTTACTGATTTAAATGATGCAGCCAAGAGACGAGCAGGAAAATACAATCATTTTGTATGGACTCATCGATACCTACATTACAATAATGCAGTTAAAATCGGCCTCACATAGATGATAAACGTACCACCCTCTATGGCAGAGATTTCCAGCTGCACCATGAGCTTCCTGGCCGGTCCCATATTACAATGTCACAGGACTGGCCATTGGTCATCCTGGAGCAGCTCTGCCACCCGGGCTTTTTTTTATCTCTACCTAATTTTTATCCCTACCTAATTATTATCACGTACCACCACCGGTTGGTGACCGCTGATTTAAGCGATGCGGCTAAGAGATGATGAACAGGAAGATGTATTCGTTTCGTATGAACTTATGAATAATGCGGTTACAATCGGCCTCACATAAAAAATAAACATAACCTAAGCGGGCAAGCAGGCAATAACATGCCTTAATGATTTAAACGATGCAGCCAAGAGACGAACAGGAAAATACAATCGTTTCGTATGGACTCATCGGTACCTACATTACAATAATGCGGTTAAAATCGGCCTCACATAGATGATAAACTCATGCCCTCATCACCTCACGGCTGGATTACTGCAATGCGCTCTACATGGGGCTACCCTTGAAGAGTGTCCGGCGACTGCAATTGGTGCAAAATGCAGCTGCGCGAGCTGTGGTGGGTGTACCTAGATGCACCCACGTAACACCAATCCTCCGCCAGCTGCATTGGTTGCCCATTAGTCTCCGGATCCAATTTAAGGTGTTGGTCGTTACCTTTAAAGCCCTACATGGCTCAGGGCCAGGTTACCTTCGGGACCGCATCCTGCCGCATACCTCCCTACGACCGGTCAGGGCCCACAGAGTCGGCCTCCTCCAGGACCCATCGACCAAACAATGTCGGTTGGCGGGGCCGAGGGGGAGGGCCTTCTCTGTGGGAGCTCCCTCCCTGTGGAACCAGCTTCCCCCGGATATCAGGACTATCCCTACCCTGCTGGCCTTCCGGAAAGCAATAAAAACCTGGCTCTTCCGGCAGACGGGGTGAAAGCGAGACGATACTCTTTTAACTTTTATATGTTTTTAATTATTGTATTTTATTGTATTTATATTGTTGTAATGGATCTGAATATGTTGTGAGCCGCCCAGAGTCCCTAGGGAGTTGGGCGGCATACAAATCCATTAAATTAAATTAAATTAAATTAAATTAAATTAAACGTATAACCTACGCGGGGAAGCATGCAATATCAAGCCTTACACCCATGGGAGGCGTACATCAACAAGATAATACTTCGATATATAAAGTTGCAAAAAAAATGTGCAGTGTGTGTGTGTGTCCTGTTTGTGTGGTGGTTTCATATATAGAAAAAAAGTGAAAAAGACAAACGCCAACTTGCAGTAGGAAGGAGCATACATCCGAGTAGCAGAGTGGCGCAGCGGAAGCGTGCTGGGCCCATAACCCAGAGGTCGATGGATCGAAACCATCCTCTGCTAATAGTAATGCTCCTTCATCTTTTGTCTGATAGGTGCCAGAGATAGCACTTAACCTACCATCGCCATCCAATGCTCAATGCGCTAATTTTTCTATTGCACACAACTTTGGGAGAAAGGGAGAGAACGAGAAAGGTTCGTGAACGATTCTGATCAAAAGATGATTGATGGGTGCAGCCTGCTGTTGCTCTTTAGGAATTAAATCAATTTCATGAGTGTGACATACGCGACCGGAAGCTTAATATATGCATACACTTACCGGTATAAGAATCTCCGCAGATGGACAGCCTTTTCCTGGTTCTGGGCACACCAAATCGATGGAAATTAATCTGAAATGAAAATAGAATTGCCATCTCAAATGCCATTTTGACATTTCCTGATGCAATTTCACAAACACAACCCCAGCCTTCATGTCAAACATATACATACCGTATTTTTCGGAGTATAAGACGCACCTTTTTACCCCCAAAAAGAGGGTGAAAATTTGGGTGCGTCTGATACACCGAATGCAGCCCCCCCAGCCCCCACCCTTCGGAGGTTTTCCCCGCTGCCGCCGCTGCCGCCGCCACCGCCGCTTGCCCCCCCCGCTGCTTGCCCCCGCCGTCCCCGCTGTTGCTTGCCGCCGCCACCACCGTTGCTTGCCCCCGCCACCCATTCCTGAGCTAGCATGAAATCTAGCACCCCAGTCCTTTCGAGGTGCCACCGCTCCGCTTCGATCCCCGCCGCTGCCCGCTTGCGAGCGAGCGGGTGTGCGAGCAGGCGAGGCGCGGCGGCAGGCAGGTGTCTTGGAAGCGCCGAGGGCAGCACACGCGTCCGGGATGCCCCTCTCTGGGCTTTCTGCTTAGGCGGCGGCAGCGGGTGCAGCGAGTCCCGTCCCCACGCGCATCTCCGGCGCTTGCTGTGGCGACGCTGTTTTCTCCGAGACCTTTGTCTCGGAGAAGGAGCAGTAGACAAAGGTCTCGGAGAAAACAGCGTCGCCACAGCAAGCGCCGGGGACGCGCATGGGGACGGGACTCGCTGCGCCCGCTGCCGCCGCCTAAGCAGAAAGCCCAGAGAGGGGCATCCTGGACGCGCGTGCTGCCCTCGGCGCTTCCAAGACACCTGCCTGCTGCCGCGCCTCGCCTGCTTCCTCAGCTGCTCTTCTCTAGCGAGCGCTCTTTGGCCGGGAAAACCAGGAGCCGCCGCTTTCGCCGCAGATCTGCTCAGCTCAAGTTGCGGCCCTTGAAACTTCAGGAGGGAACTGGCTGCAAGACCGGGAGGACTTGTGGACTTCAACTCTAGCTAGCATGACTGGAGGAGGAATTCTGGGAGTTGAAGTCCACAAGTCTTAAACTTGCCAAGGGGGTGCAAGGGTCTTCAAACTTGTGGACTTCAACTGCCAGAATTCCTCCTCCAGTCATGCTAGCTCAGGAATTGGAGTTGAAGTCCACAAGTCTTAAAGCTGTCAAGTTTGAAGACCCCTGGGTTAGGGGTTAGGGGTGCAAGGGTCTTCAAACTTGGCAAGACTTTTTACAACCATGTACACTTTTTACAAACTTCAAACTTGACAGCTTTAAGACTTGTGGACTTCAACTCCCATTCCTGAGCTAGCATGACTGGAGGAGGAATTCTGGCAGTTGAAGTCCACAAAGCTGTCAAGTTTGAAGTTTGTAAAAAGTGTACATGGTTGTAAAAAGTGTACATGGTTGTAAAAGGTATTCTGCTACACTGGTAATTTATTAAATAATATATTACTACACTATTTGGTTCAGAATACTTTTTTCCTTGTTTTCCTCCTCTAAAATCTAGGTGCGTCTTATACTCCGGTGCGTCCTATACTCCGAAAAATACGGTATGTGTGCTTGTAAGTACGTATACATCCCTGAAACTAAAACACACACACACACACACACACACACACACACACACACACACACACACACACACACACACACACACACACACACACATATCTGTCATACTGCACAACATCTCAGGACAGCAGATTTGCAGTGTGACCCCCATCCTATTTACCATCATAATGACATATTTATCTTTGCCACGTTGAGTTCTTTATAAAAACAACAACAAAAGCAGGATTTAAAAATTAAAATATGAAAGAGAAAAGAGATAAGGAAGAGGAGGAGAATTATTATTCCATATGGCCTATTTGGGCTGCAGAAATCATGGTACCCACTAGGTGGCAGCAAAGAGTCACCACTTTTTTTACCTCTTTTGTGCCCTCTGGTGGTTGTCCAGATTTTTCTAGCCAAAATTTTGCCCCAATCTTCCTCCTGAGATTAACACCTCAGTGGGCTTGTCATAGCCTTAAATTTCCAAAATGAATGGGTGAAGCTAACCCTTTAAAGACCAGACCATAATTCCAGTGCTGGGATTTATCCCCTTCTCCTCTCCCTCCCTCCTCCCTCCCTCCTTCCTTGTCTTCTTCCTCTTCTTTCCTTCTCTCTTTCCTTTCTAGAAACCAACTTCCATGTTTGTCTTCCTCCATCATTTTTGTGCCTTCCTTCCTTCCTTCCTTTCTTCCTATCTAGAAATCAACTTCTGTGTTCCTCTTCGATCGTCTTTGTGCCTTCCTTCCTTCCTTCCTTCCTTCCTTCCTTCCTTCCTTCCTTCCTTCCTTCCTTCCTTCCTTTCTTCCCTCCCTCCTTCCTTCCTTCCTTCCCTCCTTCCTTCCTTCCTTCCTTCCTTCCTTCCTTCCTTCCTTCCTTAGCCGCTGGCTAAGTTTCTTTTTCCACCGAATTCTAAAACAAAAGGTCTTTTTAAGGGCCCCCCACATTTTTCGAGAGAGGGCTGTTCCACTTTGTATTAAAGCTTTTGCCTTGTTTTATTTGTGTGTGTGTGTTTGTGTGTGTGTGTGTGTGTGTGTGTATATACATATACATATATATACATATACATATACACACACACACACACACACACACACACACACACACACACACACACACATATGTATGTATGTATGTATGTATGTATGTATGTATGTATGTATGTATGTATGTATATATACATACCGTATTTTTCGGAGTATAGGACGCAACGGAATATAGGACGCACCTAGATTTTAGAGGAGGAAAACAAGGAAAAAAGTATTCTGAACCAAATGGTGTAGTAATATATTATTTAATAAAATACCAGTGTAGCAGAATACTTTTTACAACCATGTACACTTTTTACAACCATGTACACTTTTTACAAACTTCAAACTTGACAGCTTTAAGCCTTGTGGACTTGAACTTCCAGAATTCCTCCTCCAGTCATGCTAGCTCAGGAATGGGAGTTGAAGTCCACAAGTCTTAAAGCTGTCAAGTTTGAAGACCCCTGGGTTAGGGGTGCAAGGGTCTTCAAACTTGACAGCTTTAACACCTGTGGACTTCAACTCCAATTCCTGATGACTGGAGCATGACTGGAGGAGGAATTCTGGGAGTTCAAGTCCACAAGTTTGAAGACCCTTTCCCCCCCTTAGCAAGTTTAAGCCTTGTGGACTTCAACTCCCAGAATTCTTCCTCCAGTCATACTAGCTCAGGAATGGGAGTTGAAGTCCACAAGTCTTAAACTTGCCAAGGGGGTGCAAGGGTCTTCAAACTTGTGGACTTCAACTCTCAGAATTCCTCCTCCACTTGGCAACCTTAAAAAAAAAACCTTAAAAAAACCCTTTAAAAAAAAGTTCTAACCTATCGGCTTTCTTCGGATGGCAGCAGTAGCTCCTCAGGTGCTTGAGGCGATGGGGGGGGTTGGGCAGTAGCGGAGGTGGCAGCTCGCTTCGGGTAGCAGCGGGGACGCCGGCTGAGGCAGCGTGGACAGAGGTAGGGGCGGCAACAGCGGGGGCAGCGGAAACAGCGACAGCGTGGACAGCAGGGGAAACGCCGGCGGTGGGAGAGCGGGGGCAGCGGAAACGGTGATAGCGGGGGCAGCGGGGGCAATGGCGGCGGCGGGACAGCGGGGGCAGCGGAAACGGCGACAGCGTGGACAGCGGGGGAAACGGCGGCGGCGGGACAGCGGGGGCAGCGGAAACGGTGATAGCGGGGGCAGCGGAAACGGCGATAGCGTGGACAGCGGGGGAAACGGCGGCGGTGGGGCAGCGGAAATGGAGATAGCGGGGGCAGCGGGGGCAGCGGAAACGGCGCTAGCGGGGGCAGCGGAAACGGGGACAGGGGGGGCAGTGGTGGCGGCGACCACGGAGGCCGAAAACCTCCGAAGGGTGGGGGCTGGTGGGTGGGTAGGGCTACATTCGATGTATAAGACACACCCAAATTTTCACCCTCTTTTGGGGGGTAAAAAGGTGCCTCTTTTACTCCGAAAAATACGGTATATACATATACATACATATACAAAGTAATTTATATAAATAAATTATTGTATATATATAGTATGTGTAGATTATGTGTGTATATATGTGTTTATATATATAATTTTGTGTGTGTATAATTGTATGTTTATGTATGTATATATAATGTATATATCCTGCTTGAGCAGGGGGTTGGACTAGATGACCTACAAGGTCCCTTCTAACTCTTAATAATAAATCTAAATCTAATGTGTGTATAATTGTCTCTGTGTATATGTATGTATATAATGTACATATTAAAACAACTGGTCCTTTTTAATCATTTAAACAATACAGCCAAAAGACGAACAGAGGTAGCTGCAAGCGTTTGGTATTGACTCACCAGTACCTCCATTCCAATGACACGGCTAAAATCCGCCCCGAAATATTAAGATCTAGCAAGAGCATTACGTAATTAAGCCTGTAATGTTATGTAGGAAAGCTATGGCAAGCCTTAACGCCCACGGGAGGCGTTGATTGACAAGACATACTTTCGATATACAAAGTTGCAAAAGCATGTTTTCTGCCTTCGGTATGCAGGGTGTGGGTGTAGTGGTTTCCTGTATAGACGGGGAAAAAAACCCGCATTTATTTTTTTTGTCAGTTATTCAAGAATTCCAGATCGGCTTGACAATTGTGTCAAGGCAGGGAGTGATCAACGTTCCTCCCTCTGTATATAAAGGCACCCGCAGGGACCAAGACATTCAAACTTCTACAATGCCGATCACGACTAACATGGATCCAGCGCTCTCTCTTTTTCTCCCATCTCTCTCTTTCTTTCTCTCTCCCTATCTCCCTCTCTCTCTCTCTGTCTCCCCCTTTCTCTCTCTGTCTCCCTCTCTCTCATCTCTCTCTCTGAGTTTCTCTCTCACATCTCTCTCTCTCCCCCTGTCCCTGTCCCTTTCTCTCTCTCTCTAATCTCTCTCTGTCTCATCTTTCTCTCTGTGTCTCCATCCCTCTCTCTCATCTCTCTCTGTCTCTCTCTCTCTCTCCCTCCCTCTCTCATCTCTGTCTCTCTCTCTCACACACAAATATATATATCTCTCTCTCTATCCCTTTCTCTCTCTCATCTCTCACTCTCTCTCATCTCTCCCTCTCTCTCTCTGTCTCTAATTTCTGTCTCTCTGTCTCTCTCTCTCTCCCACCCTCTCTCTCATCTCTTTCTCTCTCTCTATCTCTCTCACACACACACATCTCTCTTTCTCTCTCTGTCCCTTTCTCTCTCTCTCTCATCTCTCTCTGTATCTTTCTCTCTGTGTGTCTTTCTCTCTGTGTGTCTTTCTCTCTTTCTGTCTGTTTCTCTCTCTCATTCTGATTATCCAGTGCTCTCTACGTCTCGTGGATGCTTCTTGCTACAACTACCATTATCTCGTTCTGCCTGGTGAGGGCTGTGCTACTCCTTGCACGTTGCACCAGTTGCACGGACCACCCTCTATGGCAGAGATTTCCAGCTGCACCATGAGCTTCCTGGCCGGTCCCATATTCCAATGTCACAGGACTGGCCATTGGTCATCCTGGAGCAGCTCTGCCACCCGGGTTTTTTTTTAATCCCTACCCAATTTTTATCGCCTTCCTAATTTTTATCCCTATCTAATTTTTATCCCTACCTAATTTTTATCGCGTACCACCACCGGTTGGTGACCGCTGATTTAAGCGATGTGGCTAAGAGATGATGAACATGAAGATGTATTCATTTCGTATGAACTTATGAATAATGCGGTTACAATCGGCCTCACATAAAAAATAAACGTATAACCTACGGGGGCAAGCAGGCAATAACAAGCCTTACTGATTTAAACGATGCAGCCAAGAGACGAGCAGGAAAATACAATCATTTCGTATGGACTCATCGATACCTACATTACAATAATGCAGTTAAAATCGGCCTCACATAGATGATAAACGTACCACCCTCTATGGCAGAGATTTCCAGCTGCACCATGAGCTTCCTGGCCGGTCCCATATTACAATGTCACAGGACTGGCCATTGGTCATCCTGGAGCAGCTTTGCCACCCGGGCTTTTTTTTATCTCTACCTAATTTTTATCCCTACCTAATTATTATCACGTACCACCACCGGTTGGTGACCGCTGATTTAAGCGATGCGGCTAAGAGATGATGAACAGGAAGATGTATTCGTTTCGTATGAACTTATGAATAATGCGGTTACAATCGGCCTCACATAAAAAATAAACATAACCTAAGCGGGCAAGCAGGCAATAACATGCCTTAATGATTTAAACGATGCAGCCAAGAGACGAACAGGAAAATACAATCGTTTCGTATGGACTCATCGGTACCTACATTACAATAATGCGGTTAAAATCGGCCTCACATAGATGATAAACTCATGCCCTCATCACCTCACGGCTGGATTACTGCAATGCGCTCTACATGGGGCTACCCTTGAAGAGTGTCCGGCGACTGCAATTGGTGCAAAATGCAGCTGCGCGAGCTGTGGTGGGTGTACCTAGATGCACCCACGTAACACCAATCCTCCGCCAGCTGCATTGGTTGCCCATTAGTCTCCGGATCCAATTTAAGGTGTTGGTCGTTACCTTTAAAGCCCTACATGGCTCAGGGCCAGGTTACCTTCGGGACCGCATCCTGCCGCATACCTCCCTACGACCGGTCAGGGCCCACAGAGTCGGCCTCCTCCAGGACCCATCGACCAAACAATGTCGGTTGGCGGGGCCGAGGGGGAGGGCCTTCTCTGTGGGAGCTCCCTCCCTGTGGAACCAGCTTCCCCCGGATATCAGGACTATCCCTACCCTGCTGGCCTTCCGGAAAGCAATAAAAACCTGGCTCTTCCGGCAGACGGGGTGAAAGCGAGACGATACTCTTTTAACTTTTATATGTTTTTAATTATTGTATTTTATTGTATTTATATTGTTGTAATGGATCTGAATATGTTGTGAGCCGCCCAGAGTCCCTAGGGAGTTGGGCGGCATACAAATCCATTAAATTAAATTAAATTAAATTAAATTAAATTAAATTAAACGTATAACCTACGCGGGGAAGCATGCAATATCAAGCCTTACACCCATGGGAGGCGTACATCAACAAGATAATACTTCGATATATAAAGTTGCAAAAAAAATGTGCAGTGTGTGTGTGTGTCCTGTTTGTGTGGTGGTTTCATATATAGAAAAAAAGTGAAAAAGACAAACGCCAACTTGCAGTAGGAAGGAGCATACATCCGAGTAGCAGAGTGGCGCAGCGGAAGCGTGCTGGGCCCATAACCCAGAGGTCGATGGATCGAAACCATCCTCTGCTAATAGTAATGCTCCTTCATCTTTTGTCTGATAGGTGCCAGAGATAGCACTTAACCTACCATCGCCATCCAATGCTCAATGCGCTAATTTTTCTATTGCACACAACTTTGGGAGAAAGGGAGAGAACGAGAAAGGTTCGTGAACGATTCTGATCAAAAGATGATTGATGGGTGCAGCCTGCTGTTGCTCTTTAGGAATTAAATCAATTTCATGAGTGTGACATACGCGACCGGAAGCTTAATATATGCATACACTTACCGGTATAAGAATCTCCGCAGATGGACAGCCTTTTCCTGGTTCTGGGCACACCAAATCGATGGAAATTAATCTGAAATGAAAATAGAATTGCCATCTCAAATGCCATTTTGACATTTCCTGATGCAATTTCACAAACACAACCCCAGCCTTCATGTCAAACATATACATATGTGTGCTTGTAAATACGTATACATCCCTGAAACTAAAACACACACACACACACACACACACACACACACACACACACACACACACACACAAACACACACACACAAACACATATATCTGTCATACTGCACAACATCTCAGGACAGCAGATTTGCAGTGTGACCCCCATCCTATTTACCATCATAATGACATATTTATCTTTGCCACCTTGAGTTCTTTATAAAAACAACAACAAAAGCAGGATTTAAAAATTAAAATATGAAAGAGAAAAGAGATAAGGAAGAGGAGGAGAATTATTATTCCATATGGCCTATTTGGGCTGCAGAAATCATGGTATCCACTAGGTGGCAGCAAAGAGTCACCACTTTTTTTTACCTCTTTTGTGCCCTCTGGTGGTTGTCCAGATTTTTCTAGCCAAAATTTTGCCCCAATCTTCCTCCTGAGATTAACACCTCAGTGGGCTTGTCATAGCCTTAAATTTCCAAAATGAATGGGTGAAGCTAACCCTTTAAAGACCAGACCATAATTCCAGTGCTGGGATTTATCCCCTTCTCCTCTCCCTCCCTCCTCCCTCCCTCCTTCCTTGTCTTCTTCCTCTTCTTTCCTTCTCTCTTTCCTTTCTAGAAACCAACTTCCATGTTTGTCTTCCTCCATCATTTTTGTGCCTTCCTTCCTTCCTTCCTTCCTTCCTTCCTTCCTTCCTTCCTTCCTTCCTTCCTTCCTAGAAACCAACTTCTATGTTTCTCCTCCTGCATCGTCTTCCTCCCTTCCTCCCTCCCTCCCTTCCCAGAAGTCAACTTCCATATTCCTTTTCCTCCAGCCTCTTCGTGCTTCGTTTTGTTACAAAACAGCAAGACCTACTGCCGAAGGATTTGCGGGCAAAAAAATAAAAAAATAAAAATTGCCTTGGGGATGAAAATGGGCTCGTCCGGGATTTGAACCCGGGACCTCTCGCACCCGAAGCGAGAATCATACCCCTAGACCAACGAGCCACATCCTGCAAAGTGGCTTCCCGTCATCCCCTTCTCAGGCTTATGACATCACCATCGCCGCTTCTTCTACGGAAATGAAGGCAGTGCCTTCGCTCTTTCATTCTCACGTTCAGTCTGCAATGAAAGGTAGATAAGCCCCAAAATGTGGATTTGCTGCCGGGGGAAGGAAAGGGAATCCACCCACCGTCAAAACCTTCCTCTGATCCCTGCTATAAAAGACCCTTGAAAGCTTTCCAAGCCCCGTATTATGCCAGGAAGCTTTGCAAATTCGATTCAGGGTCGATTCAGAGCTTATGCGCAGAAGAGAAATTCCTTGTGTGTCCAATCACACTTGGCCAATAAAGAATTCTTCTTCTTCTTCTTCTTCTTCTTCTTCTTCTTCTTCTTCTTCTTCTTCTTCTTCTTCTTCTTCTTCTTCTTCTTCTTCTTCTTCCTTCTTCCTTCTTCCTTCTTCCTTCTTCCTTCTTCCTTCTTCTTCCTTCCTTTCTTCTCTTCCTCCTCCTCCTCCCTCCTTCCTTCCTTCCTTTCTCCTCCTCCTCCTTTTATTCTTTTTATTCTTTCTTCTTTTTATTCTTCTTCCTTCTCCCTTCTTTCTTCTTCCTTCTCCTCCTCCTCCCTCCTTCCTTTCTCCTCCTCCTCCTTTTCTTCTTTTTCTTCTTTCTTCTTTTTCTTCTTTTTCTTCTTATTCTTCTTATTCTTATCCATTTGCTCTTTTCCTTGGGCACAAACCCTGTGATGTTTATGGAGATTCTCAGTCATCCAGGTCAGAGCTGAAGAAGCTTCTTTGCCGAGAGGCGAAACGTCTTCAGAGAAAAACCAGTTGCCTCTTGAAATCGGAAGCTGAAGAAGCTTATATTCAGATTACAGATGAACAGAGTTGGAAGGGACCTTGTAGGTCATCTAGTCCAACCCCCCGCCCAAGCAGGAGACCCTACACCATTTGTGACAGATGGCAGTCCAGTCTCTTCTTGAAAGCTTCCAGTGATGAAGCTCCCACAACTTCTGAAGGCAACTTCTGTTCCATGGGTTAATTGCTCTCACTGTCAGAAAATTTCTTCTTATTTCCAGGTTGAATCTCTCCTTGATCAGTTTCCATCCATTATTCCTTGTCTGGCCTTCAGGTGCCTTGGAAAATAGCTTGACCCCCTCCTCTCTGTGGCAAATACCCCTCAAATATTGGAAGACTGCTTATCATGCCTCCCCTGGTCCTTCTCTTCACTAGACTAGCCATGCCTGTTTCCTGCAACCGTTCTTCATATCTTTTAGCCTCCAGTCCCCTAATCATCTTGGTTGCTCTTCTCTGCACTTTTTCTAGAGTCTCAACATCTTTTTTTATAGTGTGGTGACTAAAACTGAATCCAGTACTCTAGGTGTGGTCTTACTAAGGCTTTATAGAGTGGCATTAGTACCTCACTTGGATGAGAAGTGAAACGTCTTCAAAGAAAAACCAGAAAGTCCAGTTGCCTCTTGAAATCAGAAGCTGAAGAAGCTTCTTGGATGAGAAGCGAAACGTCTTCAAAGAATGTTTAACCTTAGACTGTCTACAGTCCACCTCACTCCATTCCTAAGAGGTCTGTAAGGGACTGTGCCTACTGTCCCTGTCTTACTGTCCTATTGTCCTCATTTATCTGTGCTTTTTTGCTTATGTTATGTTTATACAAACACCTACTATCTTGTACAAGTTTGACAAACAAATAAATAAAATAAATACAATATAGAAAGAAAGTCCAGTTGCCTCTTGAAAACCCGTGATCTTTCCAAGATTTTGCCCTCTGCCAGGATAAGCCAGCTTTATAGCAATCTCAGTTTGGGCTTTCCTGCTTGCTGGGGAGCCGTGGAAAGGGTGCTTCTGAGTATAGGCAGAGGGTCCTCCCCTTAACCTCGCATTTGCGGTTTGCCCTGATGTTTAAACACGGAGACATCCTTTCTCGGGGTTTAAAGCAGCCAAACCTGCAAATCTCCAATCGCCCCGAGGATACAGACGTGACACACTGGGAAAGCAGAAGAAATGAATTTCAATTTAGCATCCTTCAATTACAAATGATGGGTCGCTATAAGGGAAGCATTCAGAAAATCTAGAAACAGATACTCCTCGTTAGTATAGTGGTGAGTATCCCCGCCTGTCACGCGGGAGACCGGGGTTCGATTCCCCGACGGGGAGAGTAAAATTTTTCCACTTTTGTTTTTCCACACACATCATTAGGGGGTCATTAAACATTTCTTAATACACTTTCATTTTCAAAAACATTATCAGGGGTCTTTAAACATTTCTTAACACACTTTCATTTTCACAAATTTATTAGGGGTCTTTAAATATTTCTTAACACACTTTCAATTTCACAAACGTTATTAGGGGTCTTTAAACATTTCTTAATAACTAATTAATGAATTAATTAAGCTGAGTCTCGGTGCAGGAGGGTCATGCAATACACCCCTTAGTATTTTATTTTATTTTTATGTAATTTGTTTCAACAGCTCAGAGAGTTTCCAATTCTGAGTCCTTAAACGACGTTTCACGTCTGAATTCTCCCTTCTCCCAATGCAATTGTTATTCCTGATTATTTGCCTTCAGGCAGCCCTGGATTTCAGCTCCAAATTCCCGCATTGGGGGGTGCATTTTAATCACCCACATGGGGTCTTTGACACGCGTGTATCTTTTAAAGGTATATCCATCCTAAAAAGCCACCGAAGCATTCTTGTCTTATAAAGGCAGTTCTGACCTGCAGGGACCCACGCGGCCGCTAGATGGCAACGCAACGTAACGAATCCCACCCACCTCTTTTTCTCTGGGTTTTTGCAGGCTTGGGATAAAAACATTTATGATTAAAGAGGAAGTTGATCTCCTTCCCAGAGTTCTCCTCTACAGAAGGATGGAGCAGAAGACCTCTTAAATCCGGAAACGTGTGAACGCGAAAAATTTAGGTTCCACCGAGATTTGAACTCGGATCGCTGGATTCAGAGTCCAGAGTGCTAACCATTACACCATGGAACCTTCGTTAGAGCAATGTTTGTTTCGCTCATATTTCATATAAATTGATGCTCAAAGGTGATTAGGTTGAAATCTTTGACTTGTGTATATACAGTATTTCCTTGTAAATAGCTACAATCTTAACCTTCTCACTTAGATGCAAACTTCAGGAAATTTAAATTTATTTCTAAGTAAAAGAGATTGGATCTACTTTTTTGCCATTGCCTATAAACATATTGTGGATAGTCTGATCTGAAAAATCATTAAATAAATATTTTTTTCATTAAGAAAGAGAGAAAAAAGATCAAAACCATGCATCATTCTTTTTTTTTAATTGAAAATGAATAGGCCATTGGCAGACACAATGTATTAAAAAAAACAGTACAGATATTCCAATGAAAGTTAATTCTTGGTCTAGTTTCTGTTTTGTTAGCTTTGTAGTTCACTTTACACTTAACAACTTTACAGATACTCCTTTTTAACAACTGTCTCATTTAGTGATGTTCAATATTTAGATGTTCGCAATTACAACAGTAATGAAAAGGTAACTTTACAACCAATGCCCATATTTACAGCTTTTGCAGACTGTGTAGTAAGGAAAGATGAAATCAAGTAATAAATTTAGTTGTTCACTTAGCAACCGCTTCACTTAACTTCACATCGCGCAAAACATCCGGAAATAACCCTCTGCGCATGCGCAAAAGCTTTTGCGCATGTGCAGAAGGTTATTTTGCAAGCTGCGGCAACCGGAGGACCGGTTCGGGAGTGTGGACCGCCGGTTCAGCAAGCGGCGATTAATTTCCGCTACCGGTTCTAAAGAACCGGTCTGAACTGGCAGCAACCCACCACTGATATGAACCTAAACAGAGTACAGCTATAGAATAAAATCACAAATGATATCACATTACAATTGATTGTAACAACATGAGATAAATTAAGAGGATGCATGGATGGCTGTAATGTTTCGTTTATAATATAGCCCTATGATGTTTCAGATTTGTTGCTTATCGTCCCATAACTATCATTCTAGGAAGGAAGGAAGGAAGGAAGGAAGGAAGGAAGGAAGGAAGGAAGGAAGGAAGGAAGGAAGGAAGGAAGGAAGGAAGGAGGGAGGGAGGGAGGTGGGGAGGGAGGGAGGGAGGGAGATTAGAGATTGATAGGTAGGAGGAAGGAAGGAAGGAAGGAAGGAAGGAAGGAAGGAAGGAAGGAAGGAAGGAAGGAAGGAAGGAAGGAGAAAGGAAGATTAGAGATGGATAGGTGGAAGGAAGGGAGGAAGGAAGGAAGGAGGGAGAAAGGAAGATTAGAGATGGAAAGGTAGAAAGTAGGAAGGAAGGAGGAAAGGTAGAGAGGAAGGAGGGGGGAGGGGGAGAAAGGAGGAAGGGGAGGGAGGGAGGGAGGGAGGAAGGCAGGGGGTAGGGTAGGAGGAAGGGTAGGGAGGGAGGGAGGGAGGAAGGAGGGAGGGAGGGAAGGAGAAAGGAAGATTAGAGATGGAAAGGTAGAAAGGAGGAAGGAAGGAGGAAAGGTAGAGAGGAGGGAGGGAGAAAGGAGGAAGGGGAGGAAGGGAGGAAGGAAGGCAGGGGGTAGGGTAGAAGGAAGGGTAGGGAGGGAGGGAGGGAGGAAGGAGGGAGGGAAGGAGAAAGGAAGATTAGAGATGGAAAGGTAGAAAGGAGGAAGGAAGGAGGAAAGGTAGAGAGGAGGGAGGGAGAAAGGAGGAAGGGGAGGAAGGGAGGAAGGGAGGAAGGAGGTAGGGTGCAAGGAAGGGTAGGTAGGTAGGTAGGTAGGTAGGTAGGTAGGTAGGTAGGTAGGTAGGGAGGGAGGAAGGAAGGAAGGAAGGAAGGAAGGAAGGAAGGAAGGAAGGAAGGAAGTATATCCTTCCCCTGGAGGTGGGTGAGAATGGGGATTTTACAGTATCCTTCCCCTGCCACGCGCACCAAACCACGCCTACCAAGCCATGTCCATAGAACCGGTAGTAAAAAAAATGGATTTCACCACTGGTCAAAAGGCCGCAAAAAGTGATCACATGACCCTGGGACACCGCAACCGTCATAAATATGAGTCAGTTTCCAAGCATCTGAATTTTAATCACATGACCATGGGAATGCTGCCATGGTTTTAAGTGTGAAAAATGGTCATAAGTCATTTTTTTTCCAGTGCTGTGGTAACTTTGAACCGTCACTAAAGGAACACTTGTAAGTCAAATTCAAATCGGCTAAATACTTAGCCTATTTTGAATTTGTCCATTTGCTCCGGAACCAAATTCCTAAAATTTCTCAGGTTATTATTAGTTCTAGTCTGGCATTAGGCCAGCCATCTTCCCAGTCACCTACTATATATCTGAACAGAGCTTAGAATCAGAATAGAACTGGAAGGGACCTTGGAGGCCTTCTAGTCCAGCCCCCTGCTCAAGCAGGAGAACCAGAGGTGGGTTCCTGCCGGAGCAGCCCGGTGCACAGCTCCGGTAGGGAGCGGCGGATTGCGCAACCGCTCCGGAGCCCTCTCTGCCGGTCCATCGCGTGTGCCGCCATTTCCCACCGGTGATTTTGGGTCGATTTTGCTTCTGCGCATGCGCGGAAGCAAAATTGCACCGAAATCTCGCGAAGGGACACGCGTGTGTGTGAGATTTCGGTGAGATTTTGCTTCTGCGCATGCATGGAAGCAAAATCACACCAAAATCTTGCACACGCAAGCAAAATCGTGCAAGGGGGCGCACGCGCATAGTGAGCGCGCGCGGCCAGAAACTTGGAGGTGCGCACGCAGCGCACCGGCACCGCTAAGAGGGCAACCCGCCACTGAGGAGAACCTATACCATTTCAGATAAGTGACTGTCCAGTCTCTCTTCTTAAAAACCTCCATTGATGGAGCGGCCACAATTTCTGAAGTCAAGCCGTTCCACTGGTTAATTGTCTTCACTGTCAGGAAATTTCTCCTTAATTCCAGGTTGCTTCTCTCACTGGTTAGTTGCCATCCATTGTTTCTTGTCCTGCCCTCTGGTGCTTTGGAGAATAGCTTGACCCCACTCCTCTTTGTGGCAGCCTCTCAAATATTGGAACACTGCTATCATGTCTTTCTTTTCTCACACATCTCAAGCAATAGCATGAATCTACAGAACAAAGGGATAAATCAAAGGGAACAAAGCAAGTTAGAACAAGTATTTTAATATTTACTTTAATCTTAAAAGACAGATGGCATTCCAGCTGTAGTTGTGGCCGAGTGGTTAAGGCGATGGACTAGAAATCCATTGGGGTTTCCCCGCGCAGGTTCGAATCCTGCCAACTACGTAATCAAATTTTTTTCCCCCTTCCCTTCCCCTTTATTGTGCTCAGGAGCCCAACTTTAATCAATTTAGGACCAAACCTTTTTAAAATGCTTCCATGTTTACATTTTAGAGTTCACCATCTTCTGCATTTACCAGTCACCTTCTATTCAAAATGGAGGTTTCTCAAAATTTCCCTAGTATTTAAGGCATGAATAATACATACTTAAGATGTTTTAAACAAGCCTTTAATTACCAACAGGCATGTACAGACTGAATGAAAGCAACCTGTTTAGCAAAGTTTAGCTAAACCTGTGTAGCAATGTTTAACAAAATCTCATCACCTCTGTTAGCCCCTTTTATTGGTGTCATTATTAAAATTGTCCCAACGGTGCTTTTTTTTCCCCAAAAGGAAGCTGTTGAAGATGTTTTGCTTCTTATCCAAGAAGCTTTTTCAGTTCAGTTCATTATTATTGTAGCAAACCACCCCCACCCCCACCCAAGAGAATGAAATATTTTGGGGAATATTAAAAGAGGAAGAATTTTATATTTCCCCAAAGGAGAAATGAAGAAACATCATCTTAGAGGCAGAAAGCATCCTTGCCTTCCTGCTGTTGGAAACAGCCTCCAGCAGATGCCTGAAGTCTTTAGAGATGGATATTTTGTCCTCATTAATAAATCCAGGCCAGCCTATTCATAAACAAAACTCCTTCAGCCCAGCTCCCCCAGAAGGGATTAAAACAAAGGCTCCTAAAATCTACATTCCCCCACCCAGATTCCAAGAACAGGACATGATCTTTAGGACATAATAGGATTAACCCACTACCATTAGAATAGCAAAAGAAACAAGGCTCACTACATTGCACGACCCCCTGGAGCATCTCAGAACCCTATAAAAATCCCTCCATTCCTAAGCCAAGGGGTCAGCTACCGCAGAAACATTGCTGCTGTCACTGAAGTTTCTGGCATCCAAATAAACAGAGACCTTCTTTCCAATCAGCCAGTCTCCATTTTATTTTTTTCTCCCGGCTTGGAACCGGACTGGATTTTTCTACCAAAATCATGATTATCATTACTCTGTCATTTTGAGTGTACATTGAGAGCTTTTGCACCGGAGACAAAGTCCTTTTGTGTCTAATCACACTTGGCCAAACAGTCTTGTTCTCTTTTCCTCTATTTTCCTCTCTTCTCTTCTCCTCCCCTCCCCTCCTCTCCTCTCCTTCCCCTCCCCTCCTCTTCTCTCCTCCGCTCCAAAGTAAAAAGACCAACCATTTATGGATACTCTACTACTGTGGTTTTTTTTCCAAACCTGGCAACTTGAAGATGTGTGGACTTCAACTCCCAGAATTCCCCAGTCAGCATCTCAAATATTGGTTCAACTACACAATTCAACTTTGAAAAAATGCTTTGCAAATTCATTGATGTTTTCTCTTTTTTGAAATAAAGTATTAATTGGTGATAAGAATATTGACTATTTGCAGCAGTAGCAGTTAAAGTATACAGCCCAACTTTCCAATATTACAATTTGAAATATAATAATGAAGACCTGTTATTAAGACATAATATGCTCTGGTTTTAGAAAAATGGTCTTTCTGCTGATGACATGGACTACTTAACTGCCTTGATCTAATAACCAAAATATTTCTCCAGGTTGACATAAATCAATATGTGCATACCGTAGATTTGTCTACTTCTGATAAGTCATATGTTGGAAGAAATTTCCTGAGTTCGTTCCCAGCTGCGACACACCACAGACGTTGAGAAGAAACAGATGCAGAAGCCAGCTGCCAGAAAGTGGAATTCTTTTAATGTAGGAAGGCAAGAAGCAAAAAGTGACACAGCTCGAGCATTCCTGGCTTGGAAGCAGTTTTTGGGAGTGTGAATCTTGGCCTTTTATGTTTAATTCCCCTTTGAAGCTCCTGCAGCCTCATGGGTTTTGTTGTGTTTCTGATTGCCCTGGATTTTGTTTTCCTGTTTTTTCTGGATTAATCCTGTTCCTGGGCCTTTGTGATTTCTTGTCCTAAGAGTTAATCCTGTCAGGGGCAGGAAGAGGGAGTTTTGGTTTACATTGGAGAGTTTATTTTTAGCCTGATTCCCCTTATCTTAATGGCTCTACTTAAGTGTTTCTGTTACTTTTCTGTTTCTTTTGTAACAGCCTTTAGCAGGGTTGCTCTGAGTTTTCTTTTCAGCTGGTGCTTCTTGATTTTTTTAAAGGGGGAAGGGCTTGAATCTCTTGGCATTGTTTTGTGAGGTTTCTGGCACTGTCCTTTTGGGGTGTACTTCCCACACATACATTTTACCTCCACAACTCAGCCTAAATCTTAAAGGTTATATAGCTTATACTATTGTCATGGCATTCCAGGGATAAGGCCCTGCCCAGTAAATTTATAGAAAGGAAACCTTCTATGGCAATTATGTACATTAAGCATATGTTAAGATGAAGCTTTTTCTTCTCTTCCCCAAGAAAATTATGTGTTATGAAATTCTCCGGAAAGAAGGGTTCAGCTAAATAGAATATAACACCGCTCTCCAGAAAGCATTTTTCTGCATTTTGGACTCTTTCAGAAATGCCTCTTTTTTAGATTGCATGACCACAATGAGGACAAATGTTTACCATGTAGAACAGCAGCGGGTTGCTTCCTTGCTGGTGCACTGCGCGCGCATCTCCACCTTTCAGGCACACACGCTCGCTATGCGTGTGTGCCCCCTTGCGCAATTTTGCTTCTGCGCATGTGCAGAAGCAAAATCTCACCAAAATCGCACGTGCGTCCCCTCGCAAGGTTTTGGCGCGATTTTGCTTCCGCGCATGTGCAGAAGCAAATTCGCCCAAAAATTCACAGAAAAAGATGGCGACACGCGCGACGGACCGGCAAAGAAGGCTCCGAAGCGGTCGCGCGCAAATTGCGCAATCAGACGCTCCCTACCGGAGCTGCATACCAGACACCTCCAGCAGGAACCCACATCTGATGTAGAGTCAAATTATTTTACCTGTTTAGAAACAAGTCCACAAAGATTGGAGAATTCTGTTTTCCAGAAGCATATAGTAACATGACTAGGGTCTCTTGCTTTTTTTTGGTGGTGGTGGGGGGGGTTGGACTGGATGACCATAAGGTCCCTTCCAACTCTGTTAACCTGTTACATTGACACTTGGTTAGGATTCTAGGGCCTCGCCTGGTTTTCTAATTCTGACCAATCCCGGACGAATCCCGAACATTCGGACGCGTCTTTCTTTCCCAACCAATCAGAGGAGAGCAAGCCGGCTATAAAAGAACGGCCGCGAAAGCGCGTTCCCCTTCATTCGAATTCCGACGAAGAGTAGCAGCAGCAGCAGCAGTAGCACTTAAAGGAAGCATGGCTCGTACCAAACAAACGGCTCGCAAGTCGACCGGCGGGAAGGCGCCACGCAAGCAGCTGGCCACCAAGGCGGCCCGGAAGAGCGCGCCGGCCACGGGCGGCGTGAAGAAGCCTCACCGCTACCGGCCGGGCACCGTGGCCCTGCGCGAGATCCGCCGCTACCAGAAGTCGACGGAGCTGCTGATCCGCAAGCTGCCCTTCCAGCGCCTGGTGCGCGAGATCGCGCAGGACTTCAAGACCGACCTGCGCTTCCAGAGCTCGGCCGTCATGGCTCTGCAAGAGGCGAGCGAGGCTTACTTGGTGGGGCTCTTCGAGGACACCAACCTCTGCGCCATCCACGCCAAGCGCGTCACCATCATGCCCAAGGACATCCAGCTGGCCCGACGCATCCGCGGGGAGAGGGCGTAAAACAGACCAGGCTTGCCTGCGGGCTGGGGAGAGACTAGAAAAGTCATCGTGCTTAACGGCTCTTTTAAGAGCCATTCACCGCTTACAGAAAAGAGCTGGCTTCATTTTTTGATTTTCAATGCTTAAAAAAAAGTCCATTTGAAACTCTTGAAGGGTTTCTAATCTGTTGCTCCAAACTCTCCAATTTTCAGTGGGATGATTTTGTAACGTTTCCTGCAGCTTCCATTCTATAGGGATGGTCCGAGTCTCTCGGGGGTGGTTCAATTTTCACTAATAGTCTACGTTCCCGGCTTCTAAAGCCAGAGGTAAATAAAACGTTTTTCAGTGACTTCTTATTTGCAGCACGGATCACACACTATTTTTGCAAAAACTGCCCAAAGCAAATGTCCCATTTCTGTGGGTTTTCAAAAGTTCGCTGGGTCGATCGGCGGAGGTAAAAATAAATTTAAATTACCCGTGCAAAAGGATTGCACGTGGTGCTTTGCGAAGGTACGTTGAAATACAAAAGCCTGCACCGGTAAAATTCCAAGCAGCCCCAGAGTAGCGACCTACTACCGCTTTAATGACCGGTGCAAGGCGTTTAATCTCTAATCTTAACGCACCCTCGGACTGGCGCTATTTTATCAATACTTGATTTTTTTTTAAAAAAAAAGAAACAACGACGAAGGTGGGATTCGAACCCACGCGTGCAGAGCACAATGGATTAGCAGTCCATCGCCTTAACCACTCGGCCACCTCGTCGGTATCTCAAATGAGGTTGACTAAAGTACTCTGATCCTTAACGCCTCGGATGTTTTTACTATTTTCTGTCTATTTTTGTCTTTATATAAGGTACCCCTAACTATTTTTCGATCGCTGCGAAACTTACGGCACCCTGTATAACAAGCAGGCGAAAAATACTGGATTCGCAGTCTATTACATTACTAGGGAGAATGGAACTGCTAGGCACACCTTAGTTATGTTTCTTTCATTTGTTGAGTAATTTAAAAACAAGTTAGTCCAGCAAGATTCTGAATATGGCTCAGGAGTTGTGCCTGTAAAAACTAAGACCACTTTGGGCTGCTTGAACTTCCTTGATGTGCCATTGACACATCTAGAATAAAAAGATACAATACTTAGTGATAGTCAAGGTTATTGACTAAGATATTAAATCAAACTAGGAAACAAACAAAACAATATAAATTGTGAAGATACAAGCAACATCCTGAATACCCTGGCATCCTGAACATAAACTGTTTCAACTCCTACCCTCAAACGACGCTATAGAGCACTGCACACCAAGACAACTAGACACAAGAACAGGTTTTTTTCCCCGAACACCATCACTCTGCTAAACAATTCCCTCACCACTGTCTAACTATTTACTAAGGCTGCATTACAGTGGTGGGTTCCTACCGGTGCGGTCCACTCTATAGCACTGGTAGCGGCCCGCTGGTGACGTCACAGTACCAGTGCAGTCGGTTGCCAGTGCCTGGGCACCGCCATTTTTTAAAAAAAAATTTTTTAATTTTTTTAATTTTTAATTTTTTAATTTTAAAAAATTTTTCTTCTGCACATGCCCAGAAGCCGAGCTTCCGGCACTGCGCATGCGCTGCCTTCCTACCCCATAGTGAGCCCATTCAGGGGAGGATGGCTGAGGGAGCGCGTGAGACGCTGAAAGAACAGGCGGCAGGAGCTATCTCCATTCCCCTCCCTTCAGCATTCCGAGACGCTACGAACGCGTGGTGATAATCCTAGGCATTTTCGCACGTTTGAGGCTTCTCGAGCTGCTGAGGGGAGAGGGAATGGGTGGCAGGACCTATCTCAGTTCCCCTCCCTTCAGCAGTCCGAGAAGCCATGCCCACCCGGTCACATGGCTGGCAAGCCACACCCACAAAATAAGCCACACCCACAGAGTGGTAGTAAAAAAATTAGGAACCCACCCCTGCTGCATTACTATTACTATTAGTCTTCTCATTGTTCCTATCACCCATCTCCTCCCACTTATAACTTGTTGCTTGTATCCTTATGATTTATATCAATATGGATAGTTTCCTTATTGCTTATTTGAACCCTATGACTATCATTAAGTGTTGTACCTCATGATTCTTGATAAATGGATCTTTTCTTTTATGTACACTGAGAGCATATGCACCAAAGACAAATCCCTTGTCTGTCCAATCACACTTGGTCAATAAAGAATTCTATTCTATTCTAACATGGTTATAGTCATAAGTGGGAAGAGATAGGTACTAGGAAGGATGAGAAGAATAATAGTAATACAGTCTTAGTAAATAATTTGACAGTGTTGTGGGAATTGTTAAGACTCGTGGCAGTATACAGGTCCTCAATGGAAGGCAGATTGGTAGCAATTGTTTTTTCTGCAGTTCTGATTATCCTCTGAAGTCTGTGTCTGTCTTGTTGGGTTGCAGAACCGAACCAGACAGTTATAGAGGTGCAGATGACAGACTCAATAATTCCTCTGTAGAACTGTATCAGCAGCTCCTTGGGCAGTTTGAGCTTCCTGAGTTGGCGCAGAAAGAACATTCTTCGTTGTGCTTTTTTGATGTCGTTTTTGATGTTAGGTGTCCATTTTAAGTCTGGAGATACGATAGAACCTAGAAACTTGAAGGACTCTACTGCTGATACTGTGTTGTCTAGTATTGTAAGAGGTGGTATGGCCTGATATCAATAGGACATGTGCAATCTGCCCTTCAGAAATAGATGATAGATCTATTCTACTGAATTGGAGTGCTTACATGAATTCATATAAATAATCATTTTGATTTTGTTCTAATGAAAATAGGGGTCTCAAATGGCACTCACTGGTTTCGTAAGCTAAAGTTAGCATTTACCTGGAGTTTGGAGGTCCAGGAACTGAAGGTAAACTGACGAATTTGAATCTGAGTTCGCACAACTTTATCATTCAAAGGAAACTATGCAACACACTCAGTAAAATACATTTTAAAGTCTTACTGTACTTTTATTAATATCCATTTAGCTGCAGTGCATAATCCTCAGTGATAGCTTTAAAATAGTACCGTAGTAGAGTATAAATTACGAGGGTGAGTCAAAACGTAATGCCATTTTCTTTAGGACAGGTATAATTACCAACACAGGAACATGTAGCATACATCAAAATGAAGCTGGTCCTCTGTGGATCACATCTTTACTTCTCAACATAGTCACCGTTTCTCTCAATAGCAATGTTCCACCTTCGAATGAGAGCATGTATCCCTGCCTCCTAAAATTCTGTTGACTGTTCTTTGAGCCACTTCTTCACTGCAGTTTTCACTTCCTCATCACTGGAATAATGTTTGCCTCTCAAACCCTCTTCTTCGGCCTCATGAAAGAGAGTTTGAGAGGCAAGCATTATTCCAGTGACGAGGAAGTGAAAACTGCAGTGAGGAAGTGGCTCAAAGAACAGTCAACAAAATTTTACGAGGCAGGGATACATGCTTTCATTCTAAGGTGGAACATTGTTATTGAGAAAAATGGTGACTATGTTGAGAAGTAGGGATGTGATCCACAGAGGACCAGCTTCATTTTGATGTATGCTACATGTTCCTGTGTTGGCAATTATACCTGTCCTAAAGAAAATGGAATTACTTTTTGACTCACCTTCATATATGACACATGGTGAGAAATCTACCAATTTATATAAACAATAGTTATGTGGAGTTATGAAATGTATGATAAAGACAGTTTAGATATATATGTATATGGTTCTCTACACAATGGAAAAGATAGATTCCTAAATAAATATAATTAGAAATAGAGGATTGAGTATGTATTAAAGAAATTCATATGGGAGTTAGACGAAATAGGATAGAAAGCTAATTAGAAATTAGAATACTTTATGTTGTGATATAATAATAATTAAATGAGATTAAATATTGAGTAATATTTAATTCAATATTATACTATTATATTATTATATAATAAAGAGAATGGTTAGATACATTATAATAGAAGTAAGGATTTAGTAAATAAGATAACTTACACCGACAAATATATGGAAGAAATGGATACTGAAATGAATTAGAAAGGTAAATATTTACAATATATGTATACGAAATTTTGTACTGATCTTTAGCTATAAGTAAGATAGGAAGTGGGATTCCTAAGATTATATGTTTGTATGTTATGTCATGTCATGTCAAGTTTTTGTGTATATAAAAACAAAAAATAAAATAGTACCGTAGCAGCATTAACATATTTTAATAAATGCACAGTAAGGTGTCATACTATTTGTATCATGTCAATTCATTTTTAGCCCTTCTTTTTATTGATGCGTCTTTTATAAAATAAGCTTGTTGTTGCTGTTGTTGTTGAAACCCTCTGCAGTTTCGTCGTGAATATGAAATTTAAGGACCTTCTTACAAGTTGCAAAGAATTTTGGTCATCGTGGAAGACGTTAATGTATTCACCACCACCCCCTTTTCTGCAACGAGGGGTTGAAACGAGGGTTTTTACATGAGGGCCGGTTAGCTCAGTTGGTTAGAGCGTGGTGCTAATAACGCCAAGGTCGCGGGTTCGATCCCCGTACGGGCCACACTCCTTTTCTCAATACTTTTAAAAAGTATACAATTCATGACAGGACAATTTTATTTTCGTTTAAAAGATTACACCATTAAATCCGGTATAGATTGTAAAAGCCCTTTCCCATCTTTTTCAACACCCACTATTCATTGCAGAACTTGCAATCTCTAGAAATGTATTTAGATTTGGGAGAATTAAAAAAAACCATTGGTGTCCATTTAAAAAAATAATGGGTGGGTGGGTTGGAGGATCAAATTGGAAGTTTTGCAATATCACCGATTTCTATAAGAAGGCAGATTCCCAATTGAGACCCCGAAGAGAGAGAAAGTATATCTCCATTATTCCCCCCCCCCTCATTTCAGAAGGCAAGCAATAGAGAACACTTACTTACTACTTTCTTACTTATTTACTTACTTACTGGGGAAACCTCCAGAAATCCCAGTTTTCTTTGCTGTCAAAACTCCGGAATTGCTTAATAGCTTTGACATTTCTAAACTGACACATTTAAAAAAAAAGCCAGGAATCCAAAGCTGAACGTGCAGTATTGTCATATTATGAGCCGAGTTTAGAAAGCTCCCCCAAGAAATAATGTAAAAAAAAACTGCTCCAGGTGAGGCTCGAACTCACGACCTCGGCATTGCTTAGTACTGCTGTATAAGTACCGCGCGCTAACCGATTGCGCCACTGGAGCGCTGCGAGAAACGATCCTGAAAAACCTCGCTCCCCCGGATCTCTAGGTTCATCCTAATGTGTTTTTTTCCCTTAAACTGTTTGGGGATAAGGTGTTTCGGATACTTGCTTAATTTTCCTTTTTTTTCTTTTTTTTTAATACACAAAAACATAACATAACTTACAAACATATAATATTAGGAATCTTAGTTCCTATCTTAAATATAGCTGAAGATCTGTTCACCAAATTTCATTTATTTAACATGGAATAGATTTTATGAATGGTTAAAGAACAGGGATAATGGAGTATAGAATGCGTAAATACCAATTATAAAATTTATATAAATGTAAATAATAAAACAAAATAGACCAGAAAATAAATGTGTATATATAGAAGAGCATATAGTAATTGCGGATATAGAAAAGAAGATAAATATTTATAGTATATGTGCTTAATTTTTCTTATGTTCACTCTCCATGATAATCACTCCACACTGACGACTCAAAAATCAATGCTTGGTCCCCCTTCCATTAACTCAGTGCATGTCACAAACTTTATTGCAAAGACATTTTTTTTAATTGTCTTCTAATGTCCCTGTAATCCTGGGGTGTCAAAACTCGATTTCATTGAGGGCCGCAACAGGGTTGTGTTTGACCGGGAGAAGGAGCGTTGATAGAACAAACAAACAAAAAAGATGAGTAAAGATATTAATTGAGGAGAGAGAGGCCTAAAATTAAGAGGTATAAGAGATAATGAATAATTCTGGAAGTTAAGCTATAGCGATTAATTTGGAAGAACGTTGAAAATAAGAGGTGGTAGACCCAGGCGACAAAAATAGGAGGAAGGAAGCAGCATTAGAGTAATAGTAGATATACCTGGAAAAATAAATTAAATATTCAAATATAGATAAAGGGAAAGATATAAGTTTAACAAATAGCTCCGATGTTGGAATGAAGTTAGGGTTTTTGTTTCTAGTCTGCTAACCATAAAATAGGTTATGATTAGATGTACTCAGGGAAGGATAAGAGGGAGGAAGAGGAAGTAGAAAGGAGGGGGAGAGGGAGTGGAGGGAAGTAGGAAAGAGGTAGAGAGGGAGGAAGAGGAGAGAGGGGAGAGAGGGAGATAGAGGGAGGGGAGTAGTATGAAATATAGAAGGAAAGCAGACTGGAGATAAAAATATAAAAGGAGCAAACTAAGAATTTATTTATTTGTTTGTTTGTTTGTTTGTTTGTTTATATTTGTTTGTTTGTTTGTTTGTTTTAATTTTTATGCCGCCCAATTCCGCAAGGACTCTGGGCGGCTCACAACAAAAATCAACAGAAATCGAAATAGAAACATCTAAAAACAAGTTAAAACACATTTGCAATATTAAAATCCTTTCAATCTACCATCCTCTCAATGGATCAATGACTCCAGGCCTGCCGGAAAAGCCAGGTCTTTACGGCTTTATGATATTTTTTTATATGTTTATGATATTTTGAATAGAAATATATAACTATGGATGTTTTGATAATATGGTATATGTATGGATGTTTGTGTAAGTTTGGTGAAAAAATAAAAACAATTATTAAAAAAAGGGTTGGGTTTGACCTTGGGGGCCAGGGGGCGTGGCCAGGGGGCGTGGCCACTTGATGTCATCGAGGCTCCATTTTCAACCGCCACAGCCTCCTGCAGCCCTTTGCCAGTGAAAACAGAGCTCGGGGAGGCCACGCCCAGCCCGCCGGGGTTACGTTTTCACTGGCAGAAGCACTGTAGGCCGGCCTTTTGCTGTTTTCAGGCCAAGCCCGCCAGCCAGATCTAAGCAGCCCACGGGCTGGATCTGGCCCGCAGGCCTTGAGTTTGACACCCCTGCTGTAATCCCTTAAATCTGGAGGGGAGGGTGGAGTCGGGGCAACTGAATGGAACCAAGTGTTTACTGGCCGGATGCCCTTCCTGTTGCCAATGCAGAGTTCGCAGCAGATAATTTACTCGTTGTGCTGGGAATTGTGCGGATTTCAGCGGGGAATGGTTCATTTAGTGACCGTTCAAAGTGACAAGGTCCCTCAAAAAAGTAACTTATGGCCGTTTTTCACACTTTATGACCATTGCAGCATCCCCATGGTCACGTGATCAAAATTCAAAAGCTGGGCCACTGACTCATATTTATGACGGTTGCGCTGTCCCGGGGTCATGTGATCCACTTTGTCGACCTTCTGACGAGGAAAGTCAATGGGGAGGCCAGATTCACTTCACTACTGTGTGACTAACTTAACAACTGCAGTGATTCACTTAACAATGATGGCAAGATGGCATTCAAAGTTGCAATGGCATTGGGGGAAAAGGGGGAATCAGGACTGTTAGGACTGTTTTTCACACTTATGACCATTGCAGCATTTCCCCACGGTCACGTGATCAACATTCGGAATGCTTGGCAACCGACTCATATTTATGACGGTGGCAGAGTTGTGTGATACGCTTTGGCGACCTTCTCACAAGCAAAGTCAACAGGGGAAGCAGACTCCCTTAACAACTTAACAATTGCGATGATTCGCTTAGCAACTGAAGCAAGGAAGGTGATAAAATGGGCCAAAAACTCACTTAACAAATGTCTCACTTAGCAACATAAATGTTGGGGTCAATTGTAGCCGTAAGTTGAGGACTACCTATACCAGTGGTGGGATTCAATTTTGTTTACTACCGGTTCTGTGGGCGTGGCCTGGTGGGCGTGGCCTGCAAAATCCCCATTCCCACCCCACTCCAGGGGAAGGTTACTGCAAAATCCCCATTTCCTCCTGATCAGCTGAGACTCGGGAGGCAGAGAATAGTTGGGGGCGGGGGCCAGTCTGAGCTGGTATTTACGGGTTCTCCGAACTACTCAAAATTTCCGCTACCGGTTCTCCAGAACTGGTCAGAACCTGCTGAAACCCACCTCCGACCTGTACTTGAAGAAGCTTATTTCCCAGAGTCAAAGCCGATACAAAATAGACTACAAAATAGGAAACACTCTGGCAATAATATTTATAGTATTCTAAATCTGTTTCTTAATTGGGTTTCCTTGGGTTTTTTTTTAAAGCATTTCTTATTAATCCGGATAAAAAGGTGACTTTTTAAAACTATAAGCGTCATAATTATGTTTCCCCCTAGTGTAAATGAAGTTTTGGGTGTTTGCTTGTTTGTTCTTCAATTGTCTTTTTCCCTCCCCTCTCCTGATAAGCTTCTTCGTATCTTTGTCTCACTGATCGGCAACTTTGTTAGAGCTTAGGTTAGTAAATATGTGATTCTTTATACAACATTTCTAATATAATTTATACAAATTTACAGACATTCCCATAACATTATCCCCTGTTGAGGCTGGATGGTATTTATTTATTTATTTATTTATTTATTTATTTATTTATTTATTTATTTATTTATTTATTTATTTATTTATTTATTTATTAATTATTGTCAAGTACGTGTTAGTAATATACATAGATATAACATTGTTTATATACATAAGATGAGTACTGATAAGAGGGAACATTAGGATAGGGACAGTAGGCACGCTGGTGCACTTATGCACGCCCCTTACAGCCACCAGTTATGTCAGCAATTGGTACAGCTATCACTGTTCTCAAATTTAAACAGGATACTTGCAAAGTTGTGGAAATGGGTGGATTTCAGAAAGAAAAAAAGAAAAAAAAATCAAAAGAAGGGCTCGTCCGGGATTTGAACCCGGGACCTCTCGCACCCAAAGCGAGAATCATACCCCTAGACCAACGAGCCAGCTGGCAAAAACTTTCTTCTTTGACATATAAGTTGAACCACGCTGAAGCCAAGAAGTTGTTTGTTTTGGCAGGCAGTATATAGTTTCAAGTGTCATGTTTCTTAAGAACATCCAGCTTAGTCAAAGGGCTTTTTAACCATGATACTTCAGACAGGAATAAATAAATAAACTGAAAGGGTTTCACTTCCTAGTCTCAACATGTTTCCCTTCCTTCTGCTTTTCTTTGCTATTTGGTTCTCTTATCTGGGAACAATTAGAAAACATATAGAACATAGAACACAGGATAGGATAGGATAGGATAGGATAGGATAGGATAGGATAGGATAGGATAGGATAGGATAGGATAGGATAGGATAGGATAGGAAAGGATAGGATTGTCACACAGTGATTTTATTGCCTGTTACATGTATATGCAGGGAGATGCATCCCTATTCAATATAATGGTTTATTCCTGAGCACGTGATTGATATGTTCTTGTACGCATGCGTGCATTCCATTCTTTCCTTCTGTTCTTGGCTTCCATTGAAGGAAGACCTATTTTTATATCAGAGATGTAAACAAATGAGGATTTATTGTTTTTGTATCGAAATAAATATTTTTACTTGGACTTTTAAACTGCGGTTTCTTTTCTAATGTCTGATGTCCGGGAAAAGATCAAACTTCTCCTTTGTGAGATTAATTATCACCTCTGTCAAGGATAGGATAGGATAAGAACAGAACAAGAACAAGAACAAGAACAAGAACAAGAACAAGAACAAGAACAAGAACAAGAACAAGAACAAGAACAAGAACAAGAACAAGAACAAGAACAAGAACAGAACAAGAACAGAATAGAATAGAATTAGAATAGAATGGAACAGAATAGAATAAGAACAGAACAAGAACAAGAACGGAACAGAATGGAATGGAACAGAATGGAACAGAACGGAACAGAACAGAACAGAAAAATAACTTTATTGTCTCTTTGAATGTACACTAATCAGCATACATTAAAATGAAATTTCGTTGCATACAGCTCTCAAAGGGTCACCACCTCCAATAGACACTACATAAACATAAGTCGCGGACTACCTGTAATGGTGTTGGAAAGACCTTGGAGGTCTTCCAGTCCAACCTCCAGCTCAAGCAGAAGATGCTATACCTGTGGTGACCAGCCTATGGCACGTCTGCCAGAGGTGGAACACAGAGCCCTCTCTGCTGGCATGCGCGCCATCACCCCAGGTCAGATCTCCATGGCGTTTCTTTCGTGAGCTTCTTTCCCTGCAAAAGATGAAACAGAAGCTCACGAAAGGAAAAGATCTTACCTCTTGCTGAGTTGCCAGTGTTGGGATGCCCTTTCTCCCGCCAGCCAGCTGGTCTTTGGGTCTCTGCTGCGCATGCCTGAGCAGCATGTCTGCCCATGTGCCCATGCGCCCATGCCCACGCATCTGCACGCACATGTGTGTGCATGCGCACATTTGTGCATGCCCATGCATGCATGTGCACATGTCTGCACATGCACTCTCACCTTTGGGCATGCGCATGCATGCAGTTTGGGCACTCGGTGTTTAAAAGGTTCACCATCATTGCATTATACCATTCTGGACAAATGCTTGTCCTGTATCCTCCATCCTCAAGTGATGGAGCAACCATCAATTTTGAGATGTAATTGATTTCACTGATTGTTGTTCTCACTGTCAGGAAATTTCTCCTTATTTCTAGATTGGGTGTCTCTTTGATGATCTTCAACCTGTTACTTATTTTACTGCCTTCACGTGCTTCAGAAAATAGATCAAACCCCTCATCTCTGTGGCAACACCTAAAATACCCGTATTTTTCAGAGTATAAGACGCACCTTAGTTCTGGGGGAGGAAAAGAAGGGGGGAAGCCTCTGCCTCCCAGCAAACAGACGATATACACTATTTTCTGTCAATTTCTGTGCATGTGTGCCTGACCCATAGAAATAGCAAAGATTTGGAGAAATGTACATTATGGCAGTATATTAACGCCAGAAAGTTTTATTAAATGTAGTCACACTAACTCCTCCCAATTATTTAAATAGATGTACTCCAAACATGACTAAGTCAGGGTTTAACTCAGCTGCCTTATCTTAATACTAAAACAGGACACTGTTACATTTCAGATTATACTTGTACAGATGCTGTTAAAATTGATGTGGCTTTCTGGAAGTATACATTATTCTCTGCATCCAGTTTCAGCAACTGATTAGCACAAGAAAATAAAATTCTGCCTCTGCCTCTCCCTCCCAGCAATTTGCCTCCTTGCTGTTTTAGTTTCACTTTCAGTTTTAGCACGTGGGCCTGCCTGCAAGCCTCAAACAGCTGCTGGTCGGGAGGCTGATAATCAGTTGCTTGTGCTAAATCAGGCTCTGCGCTGTTTGCTGCAAAGAGGTAAATTGCTGGGAGGCAGAGGCCAAAGGGTGGGGGTGGCTGGATGGGGCTACATTCAGTGTATAAGACGCACCCAAGTTTTCACCCTTTTTTTTGGAGGTAAAAAGGTGCGTCTTATATGGTACTGGAAAACTGCTGTCATATTAGCCCTAGTCCCTTCTCCTTGTTAGACTAATTCCCCACATACGGCGTATTACATATATCGAAAAGGCCATTTGAATTACCATGGCTTGAAAATAAAATAATTATATTATTATATTTTTATTCTCCAAAGCAAGATGAGCATTTGACATTCTTGAAGTATCTAAAACAATAAAATGTAGACAAAGAGATAGAGACACCACCCATTCAATCGTGTTCAGTTTCATGCACAAATTGTGAATCTGTTGTTGTCTTCTGCAGGTGCTTTTTCCCATTTCCAATCTTAACCTGGGATTTCCTGGTGGTCTCCCATCCACCTATCAAAAGTGATCAGAGTCTGCTTCCTTTTTCCCCCCCAAGCTGAATGAAAGTCACTAGATGCGAACAGAAAGGAATGAAACAGTCTTTCTCAGTCTCGGCTGTGCAAACTCCAAACATCAAGTTGGGAGATTGTGGGAACTGAACTTAGACTTATTCATAGAATAACTTGATTGTCACTTTTAAAAAGTACACTAATCGGCATCATTCAAATGAAGTTTCATTGCAATACAGCTCTCAAAGGGTCACCATCGTCAATGTTCACTACATATACATGACAAATAAATAAATAAACAAATAAAAATTAGGCATAGACCTACATACCGACATATATGATACTGCATACATCATATAAAGTTGCTGAGATCCAAACACACTGAATTAGATAGAAGATAGAATAGAATTCTTTATTGGCCAAGTGTGATTGGACACACAAGGAATTTGTCTTTGGTGCATATGCTCTCAGTGTACATAAAAGAAAAGATACATTTGTCAAGAATCATGAGGTACAACACTTAATGATTGTCATAGGGTTCAAATAAGCAATCAGGAAACAATATTAATATAAATCATAAGGATACAAGCAACAAGTTACAGTCATACAGTCATAAGTGGGAGGAGAGGGGTGATTGGAACGATTAAAAAGCTAAGAAAAGGCAAAGAAGTCAAAGGTTTCACTCCAAGATTTGTTTTTGTTTTTTTTTTTTTTTTCCATATCGTGAAATCTTGTGTATTCGCTATTAAGGCAGAACAAAGAATGTGTCTCTTTTCCTCGCTTTTTTGAAGTTTCCAATTCAAAGTCAGCGATTTAAAAACTAAATACCGTACCATTGTTGTGGCAAATGTCTCGAGACTTCTCGCTTACTAGTAGAAGTACCCCTGTTATTACAGTCACTGCAAACTTACCGCGTTACTCTTTGAAATTGGTTGTCCGCTTCAGCGAGGAAATGCGGTAAAGATGGGTAACGATTCACATTTAATTGTAGCAAGAGAAAAAGTAAATTGGCACAGCAAGTTAATGACACGTGGAATCTTATTTTGCAGAACGAACAGCGCCACCTGGTGTCTTGATAACTTTCTAACATTTCATAATACAAAAATGCACAGGGCGCTTGTGACCTAAAGATGTTTTACAAGAAGAGCATCCATGAAGCGTTGGTGGTATAGTGGTGAGCATAGCTGCCTTCCAAGCAGTTGACCCGGGTTCGATTCCCGGCCAACGCAATTCCTTTTTTCCCCCTTTCCCTGTTTCCTAAAAGGACATTCCAGCAGTTCTTTCTTTTTCTTATTATTATTATTTTAGGACAGCAAAAATGGCATTTTTCCAAGCTGTCTCGCTAGCAAAGCATTTTTAAAAAATCATTTTACTAAGTTTATTGATTGCTCTAAATGTTCCTACTGGAACAATTCCTAATGATTAAAAAATATCTCTTTAAGTCTAATAAAACCAGGGGTTGTTTTTTTTTTGTTCTCCCTTTTATGAAGCTGCAAAATCTGGGTCATAGGAAAAGCAGTTTCTGGGTTGTTGTTGTTTAAAAAAAAAGTATATATGGAAAGTGTGTATAAACCCAGGATCTGTTGTAACTTTATTAGAGTTCCTATATCAATAAAAATAATCTGCACAGCCAAGAGTTAACTTTGTTTTTTTTAATCTAGTAATTGTTCAGATTTTATTTATTCACTCATTTTATTAATTCACTATATAGAATAGAATAGAATAAGAGTAGAGTAGAGTAGAGTAGAATGAGAGTAGAGTAGAATAGAATGAGAGTAGAGTAGAGTAGAATGAGAGTAGAGTAGAATAGAATGAGAGTAGAGTAGAGTAGAGTAGAGTAGAGTAGAGTAGAGTAGAGTAGAGTAGAGTAGAGTAGAATGAGAGTAGAGTAGAATAGAATGAGAGTAGAGTAGAATAGAATGAGAGTAGAGTAGAGTAGAGTAGAGTAGAGTAGAGTAGAGTAGAGTAGAGTAGAGTAGAGTAGAGTAGAGTAGAGTAGAGTAGAGTAGAGTAGAATTCTTTATTGGCCAAGTGTGATTGGACACACAAGGAATTTGTCTTTGGTGCATATGCTCTCAGTGTACATAAAAGAAAAGATACATTTGTCAAGAATCATGAGGTACAACACTATGCACCACCACTTCAGTGGCCTCTTACAAAATATAATCACTGCAATAATACTCAGGGATAATGAAATACAACACTACAATACCCAGGATGCAAAATGTCCTATTTCTACGACATCTTTAAAAACAGATTTTTCTAAAGCTATGCCAGCCCAGGCACTGTTATAAATTCAAGGTAGGGCCATTTTGACATCTGATGGGGAGAATTACGGGGGGGGGGGGGGGAAACCCCACCACCATTTATTGGACTTCCATATCTCTGTACATTTCCAATCAAGCTACTTTATTTACAGCCAAAAGACCCCTCCCCCTATCTGTACATCTTAAGCTCCCATCCCCCGTCTCAGTTGGAGTCCGGAGAAAGCAGTTTTAAAGCTTTGAACCCTTCTCTCTTATGGTAACATGTTCTTTGAGAGCCAGCTATCTAAGTTCAGGCAGTATCTAAATTTAATAAACAATTGCAGCTTCTGTCTGAAGTGGGATGGTAGAGGACAGAAAGGCCTGGAGGAACGTTGTCCATGGGGTCGCGATGGGACGGACACTAACATTTAAGCCCAGGATAAAGGCTGAATCATGATACATATATGTACAGCTACAACTCTTGTTTTATTCTCGATAAAATCACAAATGACCCCAAAGCAAAGAATGGAGCGATTTTCTCAGCACTCTGAAAACAAAGGACGTCAGAAAGGAGGGGGAAAAATACATTTTCTGGCCTATAGCCCAGAGCTTTGTTTAAGGGGTGTTATCTCACATTAGTTGCTGAGAATACACATATTCACAAGTTACTTTGCTAGGCTACTTGGCAGCCTGGAGGCTTTATCTATGCAGATAGAGCATTAGGTCACAATGGAGCTTCTCTCAGCAGCAACGAATATCAAAAGTTGAGTTAGGTACACTCTCTGTACATGCTCTAATCCTTTCACCACCATACCCACCTCTCTCCCTCTTCCCTGCCCGCCTGCCTTTTATTCTCATGTCGCTGTATCTTTGTTTTCTTTTTCATTATTTATTCTATTGTTCTGTTACTTTTACAATGGTTATGCTTAACACAACTTCTTGTCATTTCTTTGTGGTAAGAAAAATCTAGAATTTTGAGTAGTTCAGAGAACCGGAAAATATCACCTCTGGCTGGCCCCAGAGTGGGGTGGGAATGGAGATTTTGCAGTATCCTTCCCCTGTCACGCCCACCAAGCCACACCACACCCACCAAGCCACGCCCACAGAACCAGTAGTAAAAAAAATTGGATTTCACAACTGCTTTAGACCCCTCGCTCAACATTTACAGCCTTGTTGCAATTCCTAACAAAACGAATTGCAACATAGTACCCAGGTGAGAATCCTCATCTCAGGGGTTGCCACAAAGAAGAGGGAGTCAAGCTATTCTCCAAAGCACCTGAGGGCAGGACAAGAAGCAATGGGTAGAAACTAAACAAGGAGAGAAGCAACTTAGAACTAAGGAGAAATTTCCTGACAGTGAGAACAATTAATCCGTGGAACAGCTTGCCTCCAGAAGTTGTGAATGCTCTAATACTGGAAGTTTTAAAGAAGATGTTGGATAACCATTTGTCTGAAGTGATGTAGGGTTTCCTGCCTAAGCAGGGGGTTGGACTAGAAGACCTCCAAGGTCCCTTCCAACTCTGTTATTCTATTCTATTCTAACATTCCATCTTCAATCAAGGACACCCTCTAACCCCCACCCACCCCCGATTATCTCAATGTTCCACCTCCGTAATAATGAACCGAAAGGGCCGTTTGCCTAACAATAGAAATCCTATAATACAGATAATCTCAGATACGCGGGAAGAAGGACCAGTCTAGCTTCTCCCAAACTGGCCATCCAACACAGATTTCCTGCCTTACAGCTTCTATAAAAAAATATTCTGTGCCTTCCCATTGCTTATTAAGTCCCTCACCCACCCACTCACTGACTGTTGTAAAGGGGGATAAATCTCAAATCTACAGACCCCCCCTCACATCCTGGACATAAATTGTTTCAACTTCTACCCTCAAAATGACTCTCTAGGGCAGCGGTCACCAACTGGTGGTCCGTGGACCATTGGTGGTCTGCGAGAAAAGTTTGGTGGTCTGCAGAAAAATTATTTGCATTTTTTAATATTGCACTAAATCAGGGATCCTCAAACTACGGACCCTGGGACAGATACGTGCAACGAACGTTTGTGTTGCTGCAGAGAGTCTCCCCCTTCGGGGTCTTTTTGTGCGAGTCGGAGGGGGGGGCAGAAATTCCGACTTGGGGTCTGCTTCGGCCTCCTGATGTGGGGCTTTGGGCGAAGGCTGGAGGGAAGCGCTGCTGGTGGCGAAGAGCCAGAGAGCCTCGTTCCAGTGGGACCGCATCATGGCCTGGAACTGGCTGACCATCTCAGCCGGCTGAGCCTCCAGGCGCCAGTACCTGGCCTTGCGCTCCCGCAGGTCTTCCTTCTGCTTGGAAAGCTTATGCTCGTAGTCCTCAGTGAGGTGCTTCTGCTGAGCCTCCTTCTCGGTCAGATCCAATTTGAATTGAGCTAGCTGTTTTGCCAACTGTTTCTTGTGGTGGCTGCTTAGCTCCAACAACTGCTTCCTGTTGGGGCCCTAAGGAGCCCGAGTGGGCAGGCAAGGAGTGGCTGGGAGGGGAGGGGTGAGTAGAGGGTGGCGAGGCGCCCCTCAACGTGAATGACATCAAGTTGGCCATGCCCACCCAGTCACATGCCCACCTAGCCACGCCCACCCAGCCAGTCATTAGGCAGATCATATAAGTGGTCCACAGGATCTAAAATTATGAATTTAGTGGTCCCTGGGGTCCAAAAGATTGGGGAACCCTGCTATAGGGCACTGGCACACCAGAACAACAAGACACAAGGACAGCTTTCCCCCCAAATGCCATCACTCTGCTGAACAACTAATTCCCACAACACTGTCAAATAATTTACTAATTTACAAATAATTTAATAATTTACCTCATGATTCTTGACAAATGTATCTTTTCTTTTATGTACACTGAGAACATATGCACCAAAGACAAATTCCTTTGTGTCCAATCACACTTGGCCAATAAAGAATAAAGAATAAAGAATTCTAAGACTGTATTACTATTATTCTTCTCTTCCTTCCTAGCACCTACCTCTTCCCACTTATGGCTATAACCATGTTGCTTGTATCTTTACAATTTATATTATTTTATTTGTTTCCTAGGACAATTTGATTGCTTATTAGTAACCTATGACTATCTATCACTAAGTGCTGTATCTTATGATTCTTGATGAATGTATTTTATTTTTCTTCATGTCCACTGAGAGCATATGCACCAAAGACAAATTCCTTGTGTGTCCAATCTCACTTGGCCAATAAAGAATTCTATTCTATTCTATTCTCATTCGTCTCACGATTCAGATTTCATTACAACCCACAATGCATCCGCCAGATCTCTTTCCCCAATCATCATTAACCAACGGACATCAGAGATGTAAGCCTAAAACAAGATAAAAATAATTTTATATTAAAATTATAAATAAAAAAATCAGCATACCTACCTCATTATGTATTCTATTTGCTTTGGACCAGGAAACAAAACTTGGAGAAACACTAAATTGCAGGACCAGATTCCGTACAGATTCTACCAAACGATTTGAAGTGGAAACTTCCAAATTGAAGATTAGGATTTTAAATGCCATGCGGAACACATACACACACACACACAAAATAAGATCTTGCACGCCCAACATGGGGCTCGAACCCACGACCCTGAGATTAAGAGTCTCATGCTCTACCGACTGAGCTAGCCGGGCTGCTGATAGTGACATTCAGACTGATGCTATTAGTTTTAATTCTGCCGACAGAGAATGTGAGTGATCGTGGTTAGGAGGGAATAACCTTTTTCCTCTTCCTAACAACCTTGAGTTGATTTTGCTCTATTTTCCATAACAATCTGCAGGGCTATTAGTCCCTTCTGAACTTTGCAGTTTATTCAGTAAAATGCTTTTCTCAAGAGCAGATTTTCAACATGAGTGGCTGCTATGTTGCATTTCGCCTGAAAGGAAAGCAACTTTCCTTTCTCCCTTTCCTTCCTCCCGTTCCTTTCCTTTCCTTTCCTTTCCTTTCCTTCTTACTTTCTCTCTCTCTCTTCCTTCCCTTTCCTTTTTCACTTTCTCTCTCTTTCTTCCTTTCCTTTCCTTTCCTTTCCTTCTTTCCTTTCCTTTCTTTTCCTCTTCCTTTCCTTTCCTCTTCTTCCTTTCCTTTACTTTCCTTCTTACTTTCTATCTCTCTCTCTTCCTTTCCTTTCCTTCTTACTTTCTCTCTCTCTCTCTTCCTTTCCTTCTTACTTTCTCTCTCTTGCTTTCCTTTCCTTTTTACTTTCTCTCTCTTCCTTTCCCTTCCTTCTTACTTTCTCTCTCTCTTCCTTTCCTTTCCTTCTTTCCTCCATTCCTTTCCTTCTTACTTTCTCTCTCTCTCTTCCTTCCCTTTCCTTTTTACTTTCTCTCTCTCTTCCTTTCCTTTCCTTCTTCCTTTCTCTCTTCCTTTCCTTTCTTTTCTTTTCCTTTCCTTTCCTTCTTACTTTCTCTCTCTCTTCCTTTCTTTTCCTTCTTACTTTCTCTCTCTTCCTTTCCTTTCCTTTCCTTTCCTTTCCTTTCCTTTCCTTTTCCTTTCCTTTCCTTTCCTTTCCTTTCCTTTCCTTTCCTTTCCTTTCCTTTCCCTTCCCTTCCCTTCCCTTCCCTTCCCTTCCCTTCCCTCCCTCCCTCCCTTCTGTTGTGTAGAAAGTTAGCACCCACCCTTCTCCTATGGTAGAAGAATCAAATATTTTGAGAAATATTAAAAAAGGCAGAATATTATATTTCCCTGGATGAGAAATGGAGAAACATGCTCTTGGAAAGCAGCCCTCACCTTCCTTAATAGCCCACAGCAGATGTCAGCATTTAAGAGATAAAGAGAAAGCTAGCTCTATTCATAAGCAAATACCCTCACCCAAGATCCAACAAAGGTAGGGTTAGCCCTCAGCCACAATAGGAATTGCCCAACAAGCCCCTTCATTGCATCAGCCCAAACTTCAACCAAACTTAGCTCAGACAAACTCCTAGGATTTCTACATGGCCCCATGAGAGTCTGACAACAGCCAATCGAATACATGTTCTTGCACAGGAACAGGAAGTTCAAGTGCAAAGCCCAAGAGATGGTATAAATACCCCTCACTCTCAACTCCATGTGTTCAGCTGTCCCAAAATCACACGTGCTTGGTGGTTCTGCTTCATCAATCAATGGACTGTATTTCCAATCAGCCTCCAGTCTCCATTTTGTCTCCAGTGCCTTTCTCCCAGTTCAGAGATGGACAGTCCTTCCAACACATTAAAAAAGAAACTGCTGTGGTTTAAAAAAAACCCAATTAAAATATGATCTCCAAATTCTGTTCCTATTCAAGTGCAGCCAGGGGCTTGTTTGCGTATTAGTTACAAGCTTCGTATAGGTAAAAGCAAAAAGGTTATTTAACGAGGGGAAGAAACCGCAGGAAACTTACGGTTCCAAGGCCCAAAATTACTAACTGTACACCTGCATTCCTTGGCCTTTACAGTCATTGTCAGAAATGGGTCGTGTAGTTGGGAAGAGACAGTGCACCAAGATAAGAAATCATGAAAAGCATTGAGAAAGAGAAAAAAGAATTAATCGCCTGAACAGGGACTTGAACCCTGGACCCTCAGATTAAAAGTCTGATGCTCTACCGACTGAGCTATCCAGGCTCTGAATTTTTACTCTTAAACACTTCCTGAAAGCCAACTGAAAGTTGGCCAGATCTGGTAAATTTCTATTTTTCAAATGAAAAATAGAAATTTTTCAAATGAAGACCTTTGCAGTTGAAAGCATGAAAAAACAAATTGTCCCCATCAACCATTTTCACACCTGTCCCATGAAAAAAATGTATTTTAGGATATGGCTCAAGAAGTGTCTGTGGACATCGCCATTGGGAGTATTTTTCCTCCTCTCTCTCCCCTATGAGTAAATATTGTAGAATTAATCGTTTTCCTTTGGCTGTTCTCCTGTGCAAAAGCTGATCAATACCAAAAATTTTTTTTAAAGAAGGCATTTGGGAGGTGCTTCTACTGCAAGTTATAACTGTACAGTTATACAGTATGTACAGTTTATGCTTCAATCCATCATAACTGTACAGTTTTTATGTACAGTTTATGCTTCAATCCATCATAAAACTTAGTATAAAGTAGAAAAAGTACAGTAAAATTAATAGGTACAAAGCACTTTGTTAGATTATATCTAAATCATTTCATAAAGTATGACCCGAAAAGCAAAAATCAGTATAGGAAACTACAATTAAAGTAAATTCAACATGCTGTTTTGGACCACCTATCAAAATTCAACAAAGACCTAACAAATGCATCCTCCAATTGATCTGGACACTAATGTCTTATATGATAAGAGGCAGAGATTGGTTTCTCCCGGTTCGGATAGGTAGCAAACCACTGGTGAAGTCACAATGACGTCACTGAACCGGTTCTGTCGGTGCCGGTCCGTGGATGCCGCCATCTTTTTGTTTTATTTTTTCGGATTGATTTTCTCGATTTTTTGAGGGGGGGATTTTTTTCTGGTTTTTTTTTTTCTTCTGCACATGTGCAGACACCGAGTTTCCAGTACTGCGCATGCATTGCCACATTTTTTTTGGCTTTTGGGGGGGGGTTGGATTTTTCGGTACTGCCCACGAGACGCGGCAATGCGGCGCGGAAGGAAGCGAACCGGCAGCGAAGTAAGTTAGAACCCACCCCTGATCAGAGGGATTACTAAAGAAATTACCACATAACATGAAAGACTAAGAGGAGTGACTAAAACCAGGAATAACAAAAGCTAGGAAGGGATTTATCAAGCAGAAATGACTGAAATTGGGAGTTTCTCAGTGGCTACTAAATATAAGGATAAAAGCACCAATAAAATAAAAAGGCTGCGGGAAGACTGTGGTTCCTGGAATTACACACACACACACACACACACACACACACACAAAGAGTTTTAGCAATCAAGGAAAATATTTGTAGCCCAGGCTTGAAATGAATGCTCCAGGTTGCTCTCTGAGCTTAGTTGTTTTCTTGCAGACATTTCATTAACCGGACTAAATAATATCATCATTGCTGGTGTGCTGTGTACTAGTGCACTAGCACTGATGGTATTACCTAGTTTGGTTATGAGACGTCTTGCAAGAAAACAACTAAGCTTCAGAGAACACAAAGAGTTTTTAGGTTAGCAAATGTGAACAAAACTTCACTGCAAAGTACCCTATTCAGACCATGGAATAAAGAGAGATAATATAAAAATAAAAATTATTCCACATTCCCTGCTTTTCATTCCTCTGGCAGAAAGGCGAAAATAGTGGAACATTAAAAAACAATGTCCTCCCCGTCGGGGAATCGAACCCCGGTCTCCCGCGTGACAGGCGGGGATACTTACCACTATACTAACGAGGAAAGGGCTGAAAAGCTGTTCTTTTCAGCAGGATAAAAACTATCCTATCAAAGTTTCTAGTCCACAAGAAAAACACATTGATCTTTGGAGATCTGTTGATGATCAAATAAAAGTATTATTCTATTTTGAATTTTGGAATAAAAATTTTGAGAGCAACGCAAAGAGGGTGTTTTCTTTTCTCCCTTTGAGGAGAAAAATTCACACAATTTTTTTTTCTACTGTGGGAAGCCCTCCCTCTCCTACAAGAATGAAATATTTTGAGGAATATTTTTTTTTAAAGGCAAAATATTACCGTGTTTCCCCTATAATAAGACATGTCCTGATAATAAGGCCAACAGGGCTTTTCAGGACATGCATTGAAATAATCCCCCCTGAAAATAGGACCCCCCAAACTACTTTCCGGGGAAAGGGGGGGACATGCCGGGAGCCACTCTTTTTGCGGCAGGCACTCTTTTGGCCGGGAGAGCAAGAGCGAGAGCAAGTGAGAGGTGGGTGCGCACACACCCTGCGGGACTAGTTTGGCTCCTTTGGGCTCTGCCTACAGCAATTTGAAATGTGCTTGCGAGGAGGCGGCGAGGCTGGTCGGGTACAGCGAGCCCACAAGCGCAGGGCTTGAGCAGCAGACGGGCGCATCCAGCCCGTCCCTGTTGCTGCCCCTTCAGCTCTGCCTCCCGCCACCACCTCCCTCACTCGCTCGCCGGCTCGGGCCGCTCATCTCCACCTGCCTTCCACATCCCACCTACCAGAAATGAGTCTCTATGGTGCAGTGGTAGAAGGTCACCAGCAGTTTTTCATTCAGTTGTTGTTTCCTGAGAAGTCTCAGGTAGTATAATCTCTGCTGGGCCCTTTTGACCAGGGCTGCAATGTGAGCGCCCCAGGTCAGGTCCTCTTTTATGATAACACCCAGAAACTTAAAACTGACCACTTGCTCCACTCGGTCTCCATTGATAACAAAGGGCTGGATGTCTGATCTATTCCTTCTGTCGTCCAGTATAAGCTCCTTGGTTTTATTGGTGTTAAGGACCAAGTTATTGTCTCCAGACCATGAAAGCAACCGGTCCACCTCATCTTGATAGGCAGACTCATCCCACCCACCCAGAGGAGTCAGCACCACTGTTGTATCATCTGCAAATTTAGTAATAGTATTACTGCCTTGTCGTGGCAAAGGGGCTTGCGTAGCTCAATGAAGCTATGAGCTATTCCGTGCAGGGCCACCCAAGATGGACAGATCCACAGCAGAGAGCTCTGACAAAACGTAATCCACTGGAGAAGGAAATGGCAACCCACTCCAGTATCTTTGCCGTGACAACCCCATGGACAGTACCAAAAGGCAAAAAGATATGACACTGGAAGATCAGCCCCTCAGGTCAGAAGGTGTCCATTATGCTACTGGGGAAGAGCAGAGGGCTAATAGTACTAGTATCGGCAGAAAAAGTGAAGCGACTGGGCCAAAGCCGAAAGGACGCTCAGCTGTGGATGTATCTGGTGGTGAAAGGAAAGTCCGATGCTGTAAAGATCTTTTCCCCATAGGAACCTGGAATGTAAGAAGGAAGGACTTACTGGAGAAGAGCCTAATGCTGGGAACAATTGAGGGCAAAAGAAGAAGGGGATGACAGAGAATGGGGTGGCAGGATGGGTCACTGAAGCGGTCAGCATGAGCTTAAATGGACTCCCGGGGATGGTAGAGGACAGGAAGGCCTGGAGGAATGTTGTCCATGGGGTCGTGATGGGTCGGACACGACTTCGCAACTAACAATAATAGGGATAATCAGAATTATCCTTATAAGAGGATAATCAGAACTGCAGAAAAAACAATTACTGCCAACCTGCCTTCCATTGAGGACCTGTATACTGCACGAGACAAAAAGAGAGTCGTGAAAATATTTACTGACCCCTCGCATCCTGGACGTAAATTGTTTCAACTCCTACCCTCAAAACGACGCTATAGAGCACTGCACACCAAGACAACTAGACACAAGAACAGTTTTTCCCCGAACGCCATCACTCTGCTAAACAAATAATTCCCTCACCACTGTCAAACTATTAATTAAGGCTGCATTACTATTACTATTAGTCTTCTCATCATTCCTATCACCCATCTCCTCCCACTTATGACTGTATGACTGTAACTTGTTGCTTGTATCCTTACGATTTATATTAATATGGATTGTTTCCTGATTGCTTATTTGTGCCCTATGACAATCATTAAGTGTTGTACCTCATGATTCTTGACAAATGTATATTTTCTTTTATGTACACTGAGAGCATATGCACCAAAGACAAATTCCTTGTGTGTCCAATCACACTTGGCCAATAAAGAATTCTATTCTATTCTATTCTATTCTATTCTATTCTATTCTATTCTATTCTATTCTATTCTATTCTATTCTATTCTACTACAACAACAACAATTACTGGCGTGAGTGGGAATGCAGTCATGCACATAAAGACTAAGGGACTCAACACGCAACCCTGTGGTGTACCAGTGTTAAGAATAAGGGCTGAAGAGATATGATTACCTAATCTGACCCTCTGAGAGCTGCCAGACAGGAAAACCATAATCCAAAGGCAGATTGAATAAGAAAGCCTAAGATCCATAAGTTTAGACAGTAGTCTAGGTGGAAGAATGTGTTAAATGCAGAATTAAAATCTCAAAATAGATGTCAATAGGATTAGGATAGAGAGTTCAACCATGATCAGGTATGCCATGGTCAGGCGTAAAAACAAAACCAACCGGCTGAATTTGTGGAACACGCTATAAACCACCCAGCAAAAAGGATTTTAAAAATTAGCCAAACTTAACTGCCTTGTGGGAAGGTATGTGCTATAAATCTTTCTGGAATCTGTTTGTGTGAACACTCTCACCTCACCCTTGCGGCTGAATAAAATATAAAGACATCATATCAAAAATATAATGCATATTTTTAAACCTTTTCTTTGTTATCACCACAGAGGCAATTTCTTAAAGAAACAGATAGGTTGGAAGTAAAAATCAGATTGCGTTGGCCGGGAATCGAACCCGGGTCAACTGCTTGGAAGGCAGCTATGCTCACCACTATACCACCAACGCCTTGCATCAAAAAGGTTTCAAAATTCCTGGTAGTGGGAAAACTTCAATTTATGTTAAATAAATGATGCCGTCCAGGAATGGTTCACCTTCGCAACAAGCAAGACGTCTTGCTCCCGCCTGCTCTTTATTCATAGACTATTGGGACCTGAGCTCTAAGTGGAACCAGAATGGTCTTGACAAGGCTACCTCTGAGCATATGCAAAGTGCACAATTCGGGATCCCGACCAGAAACCAACGTTTCTAAGCCGAGGGAGCAAATGTCTCGCAAAGAGATTCAGTTCTAGAAAGTGGAATGCAGATCACTGAATTGGGTAAAATGAAAATAAACCCGCAATGAAATCCACCCCAATAAGGCAATATTGTATTTAAATAAAAAGGTTTAACTGTCCAGTCCCAGCAAGTTTCACTAGCCATATAATTAAGCCACGATTGAGGGGATTCACACTGCACCCTACCCTAATTTTCAAATCAAATGAGGTGTTGCCATGCTGCATGGTGAGATCAGGGTGAGATCAGTAAAATTAATATAATAAACACGACTTCATAATATTTAAGTATAAATTGCAATAATATATTAAGATCTTGGAAATTGGGATTGCAAATGAGTGTGTGGTGTTTTCCCAGATGATCACCTGGCAAACTTTTAAACAGAGACGACTTTAAACGTGTGGAAGAAAAAGAATATTAGGATATTTGTAGACTAGAGTTTTGATATAAAAGAAACTCCCGTAGTCGGCAGGATTCGAACCTGCGCGGGGAGACCCCAATGGATTTCTAGTCCATCGCCTTAACCACTCGGCCACGACTACCTGAGTTGTTATAGCACCTGCATGTTGTCCTCAAATGTTTTAATGTATGGTGTGGATATGACTCACCGTAGCATATAAAGAAACCATGTTAAAAATAGACTATTACCAAAGACATTGGGGGAAACCATTTTTTTATTGAGAAGTCAGGATGGCCGAGCGGTCTAAGGCGCTGCGTTCAGGTCGCAGTCTCCCCTGGAGGCGTGGGTTCGAATCCCACTTCTGACACATCCTTTTTCTTTTAAAAAAATTAAGTTTTCCATCCGTTTTGAGCCACCACGGAATTTAATAATATTAGTAAGTCTGGAGACTGAATTCACCAAGGATTAAAAATTAATTAAGGAAGGATTAACGATTAAAGATCGGATTCTTTCATCAGCAGACAATGCATTTTGAAACCTAATATTCTTAACGGATTAACAGAGTATGAAGGGACCTTGTGGGTCATCAAGTCTAACCCCCGCCCAAGCAGGAGACCTTACTTACACCATTTTCTGGACCCTAATGTAATAATGGTTGCCAATGAGGAAATACATAACAAAGGCAATAACTTAATTTTTACCACTAACTTAATATCTACAACAATGTAATTGATCCACAAGGGACAGGACTAGAGGAAAAACAGATCCAGGGCATAAAAATTAAAAAAAGAGAGAAATTAATTGATTGGGACATATCCCTCACAGGTTTTTAGGGTAATTCCTGAGCATGAAGGAAATCTCTATAGATCTTGAAAGATAAGCCCCAATATCTCAGGGGTTGCCACAAAGAAGAGGGAGTCAAACTATTCTCCAAAGCACCTGAGGGTAGAACAAGAAGCAATGGGTGGAAACTAATCAAGGAGAGAAGCAACCTAGAACTAAGGATGTCTGTGGAGATTCTCAGTCATCCAGGTCATGGTTGTCCCAAAAGTGCTTTTTTCAGGAAGCAACTGGACTTTCTTGGTTTGTGTTGTTTTTTCCTTTGAAGACGTTTCGCTTGTCATCCAAGAAGCTTCTTCAGTTCTGAGATTCCCCACTATCCTGTCAGAGCTGAAAAAGCTGCTTGGATGAGAAGCAAAACGTCTTCAAAGAAAAAAAAAACAGCAAGAAAGTCCATTTGCCTCTTGAAAAAGCACCTTGGGGGACTGTTGCTCTGATAACTCCACATTTTTTTCAAAACTGGCTCCAATTTAAAATGGCCGCTGTTTTTGTGAGGCAATAAAGCCATATTCACAGCTAAAATTAGACCAACATCTTACTGCTGTGGTTAGGGGCGCCTTTGCACAGGTTCGCCTGGTGCACCAATTGCGACCATATTTGGAGAAGGAGGCTTTACTCATGGTCACTCATGCCCTTGTCACCTCTCATTTGGACTACAGTAATGCACTCTACATGGGGCTACCCTTGAAAAGTATTCGGAGACTGCAATTAGTGCAAAATGCGGCTGCGCGAGCTGTGGTGGGTGTCCCCAGATACACCCACGTAACACCCATTCTCCGCCAGCTGCATTGGTTGCCCATTTGTCTCCGAGTGCAATTCAAGGTGTTGATTATCATCTTTAAAGCCCTACATGGCTTAGGACCAGGTTATCTATGGGACCGCATCCTACCTCATACATCCCTACGACAAGTTAGGTCCCACAAAGTTGGTTTCCTACAGGTCCCTTCAGCCAAACAATGTTGGTTGGCGGGACCAAGGGGGAGAGCCTTCTCTGTGGGGGCTCCGGTTCTCTGGAACCAACTACCCCCAGAGATCCGATGTATCCCCACCTTGCTGGCCTTCCGGAAAGCTATTAAGACATGGCTCTTCCTGCAGGCAGGGTGATGTGACCAATGAACACCTTAGGTCTCCCCCAGGTATGAATGTGTTGTTTGGGTTTTTTTAAAAAACTTTTAATAAATGAAATGTTTTTAATTTTTTTTGCTACTGTTTTGTATTGTTCTTGTGCTCTGTTGTGCGCCGCCCTGAGTCCCCAGGGAGTAGGGTGGCATATAAGAACAGCAAAATAAATAAATAAATAAATATTCCCAATAAGTTTACACTATAATACACTATAATACACTATTAAAAAAAGTTGCTAAGCTTGAGGAAAAAAACCACAAATTAGACAGTTGCTCCAGTGGCGCAATTGGTTAGCGCGCGGTACTTATACAGCAGTACTTTGCCTCTAGCGATGCCGAGGTTGTGAGTTCGAACCTCACCTGGAGCAGGGACCCTTTTCTTCCTCACTGGGAAAGTTACTCCTGGGAGTTACTCAGTTACATCCTGATTTCTAATACACGTTTCAAGGTGGTTAATATACTTTGGGCTTGGTTACTTATGAAGGAACCCAGATCTGGGGCTTTCCTTTCTCTTATGGAGGGCTGGAAAATATGTTTTTTTTTAATTGCATGAAAAAGGAGAGGCATTATTTGAAGAAAGTTTGATGATCTAGGAAGGATAAATTATTGGAGGAGCTGAGAGAATCCACAAGTTTAGCCAATGGCGCCACCATGTGGAGAGCCAGAAACGCAACCTTCAGGAATTGTTAGCTTTGGAAAAAAACAATAAATGTGTAAGCGTTGGTGGTATAGTGGTGAGCATAGCTGCCTTCCAAGCAGTTGACCCGGGTTCGATTCCCGGCCAACGCAAAAAAATCTTTTTCTTCTTCAAGTCCGTTAGAGATTCTCAGTCATCCAGGTCATGGTTGTCCCAAAGGTGCTTTTTCAGGAGGCAATTAGACTTTCTTGTGTTTTCTTTTTTTTTCTTTGAAGATGTTTCGCTTCTCATCCAAGAAGCTTCTTCAGTTCCCAACTATCCTGTCCGAGCGGAAGAAGCTTCTTGGATGAGAAGCAAAACATCTTCAAAGGAAAAAAAACAAGAAAGTCCAGTTGCCCCTTGAAAAAGCATCTTTGGGTCTTTCTTCTTCATTTTTTTAATGGACATCATAAATTCACTTTATCCCCCTATACAAGCACTAACATGGTATTAAGCGAGGAATGTGCTCAAGCAAATATTCACCTGTCATATGGAACAAAGAATTTGGTGGCATTAGTGGGTTCATTTATTTATATTTATTCCATTTGTATAACCCAGAAAACGGGCTAATTCATCAACCAGATCTACTCAGTTGGGTTCATGTTTGAGTGTCTATGGAGATTCTCAGTCATCTAGGTCGTGGTTTGTCCCAAAGGTGCTTTTTTCAAGCGCCAACTGGATTTTCTGGATTTTCTTTGAAGACGTTTCGCTTCTCATCCAAGAAGCTGCTTCAGCTCATAGCTCAGTTCAGAGCTGATGAAGCTTCTTGGATGAGAAGTGAAACATCTTCAAAGAAAAAACCAGAAAGTCCAGTTGCCGCTTGGAAAAAGTTCATTTTTAAGAAACCCATTGTAGGTATCATTCTGACAGTAGCCTTTTTTTCAAGGAGAGAATTCATAGAAATGCAACTTTCAAAGGAGTTCCCCAAATACAGCAAGTCCTCCACTTACAACATTTCATTTAGTGACATCCAGCAGGTTCTGGAGAACCGGTAATGGAAATTTTGAGTGGTCTGTAGAACCTGCAAATACCACCTCTGGCTGGCCCCAGTGGGGTGGGAATGGAGATTTTGCAGTATCCTTCCCCTGCCACGCCCACCAAGCCACACCCACAGAACCAGTAGTAAAAAAAGGTTCACCACTGGTTTTCAAAAAGGTTGAAAACCCCTGCACTATAGGAAGTTTGCATTTTATAACTTGCATTTCTCTTACCCAGGGGGTAATTTTTCTTAAGAGGTTTTAAATTCAGTTTTAAATTAAGGAATCTAGGACCACTTCATTGCAATCACAATTTCTCATCTTGCAATTTAACAAGTGCCACAAAAACATTTTCCGTAGGTCAAATTGTGGAAAGTTAGGCCAGTTGGAAGTCTTTGCAAACCGGACTTTTAATAATAATAACAACAACAACAGAGTTTGGAAGGGACCTTGGAGGTCTTCTAGTCCAACCCCTTGCCTAGGCAGGAAACCCTACACTGCTTCAGACAAATGGTTATCCAATTTTTAAATAGGATAGCTGCAGCTCTTTTTTTGAGAAAGTTGGTGGCTCTTAAAAGAGCCTTTGGTGTTAGCTTCGGGATTCCCCGCACGCTTTGCAGGAAAGAAGCTTTACTTGGAGCTGGTGTATTTGGTGACGGCTTTGGTGCCCTCGGAGACGGCGTGCTTGGCCAGCTCTCCGGGCAGGAGGAGGCGGACGGCCGTCTGGATCTCGCGGGAGGTGATGGTGGAGCGCTTGTTGTAGTGAGCCAGGCGGGAAGCCTCGGCCGCGATGCGCTCGAAGATGTCGTTGACGAAGGAGTTCATGATGCTCATGGCCTTGGAGGAGATGCCGGTGTCGGGGTGGACCTGCTTCAGCACCTTGTAGACGTAGATGGAGTAGCTCTCCTTGCGGGTCTTCCTGCGCTTCTTGTCCCCCTTCTTCTGAGTCTTAGTCACGGCTTTCTTGGAGCCCTTCTTGGGCGCGGGAGCAGACTTGGCCGGCTCAGGCATGATCCAATCGCGTAGCGAGACAGACCAATGTAAACAAACAAAAAAAGAACGGAACTGGAGAAGAAACTCTTGTCTGGTCCCTATTTATAGGGGGCCATACGCAAATGAAGGTGTTCAAAGCCTCCTTTTTCATTGGCTCAGAAGCAGAGCCCCACCCACTTCCGTACATTTACTATGCTAATGACCGAGTCCTGAGAAGCCGGTTTCTATTGGACTGCAATTAGAGCGCCTTCACTCTATTGGACGGTCGAAAATCGTTGTGTTTGCGTTTTTTTTCATTGGACGCAGGAAAACCTTGGCAGAAACGAACCAATAGGAATTCGCATGTGCAAGCTTTTCGAGTGAATAAAACGAGACAAAGAGGCCTCCGGGAAACATCATTCTCGGATCAAGCTTTTTTTGAGAGTTGCTACTCTTGAATCTCAACATGTCTGGACGCGGCAAGCAAGGAGGCAAAGCCAGGGCTAAGGCCAAGACTCGCTCTTCCCGCGCCGGGCTGCAGTTCCCCGTGGGCCGCGTGCATCGTCTGCTTCGCAAGGGCAACTACGCGGAGAGAGTGGGGGCCGGGGCGCCCGTCTATCTGGCCGCGGTGTTGGAGTACCTGACGGCCGAAATCCTGGAGCTGGCGGGCAACGCGGCCCGGGACAACAAGAAGACGCGCATCATCCCGCGCCACTTGCAGCTGGCCATCCGCAACGACGAGGAGCTGAACAAACTACTGGGCAAAGTCACCATCGCCCAGGGAGGCGTCTTGCCCAACATCCAGGCGGTCCTGCTGCCCAAGAAGACCGAGAGCCACAAGGCCAAAGGAAAGTAGAAGCCCACCTTCTTACCTGCAGGCTCACTCGGCTGCCAACAACGACACCCAAAGGCTCTTTTAAGAGCCACCCACCTTTTCCTGGAAAGAGCTTGTCTCAACTTGCTAAGTGAAACAGTATCCTGAGATCCCTTAAATTTCCTCCGGAAAAGTGTTAAGATTACATGATACATTTAAACTTCTTTCTCAGGATATAATTACAATGAAAAGCAGACGTCAGCCATCCGAGTGAATAGAATAGATACATTCCATCCAGTCTGTAGATTCTCAATTATCCAGGTCATGGTTGTCCCATAAGTGCTTTTTTTCAAAAGGCAACTCGAGTTTCCTTGAGGTTGCTTTCCCCCCCACCCCACCCGTTGGAAACGTTTGGCTTCTCATCCGAGAAGTTTTCTTGGAAGTTCAACTGAAGAATCTTCCTGGATGAGAAGCTTGAGCGAAACGTTTTTCAAAGAAAATCGAAGGAAGTCAATTTGCCCTGTTGCAAAAGCAAGCTTTGATATCCCATCGAGGTCCTAGAGCCCAAGGCAATTTTTGAAACCCAAAATTCAGTTTGGATAGCAAACCGGGGGAAATTCGTTCGGATTGCCGTGCATTGTTTTAAGACAGTAAATACTAGAAAATATACGGTTATTTACTGAGTGCTCAGTTTGTAAACGGTAGCTTTTTAAAATAGGAAAATGAAATAAAGCTATGCATCTGAGGCATAAAAAGCTCTGGCCATGGCGGCAATTTCAAACGAAATTGGCTAATCCTGTTTGGCTAATCAAAGTCACCAACACCATCCAATCGCCTACGTGGCGGGCTTTTCAAAGTAGCTACTGTTAGCGGACAGTTTTCTGAATGCAATTCAATTCCTTCAAGAGCGTAGCCATCAATCCGCTGACTAAGCAATAAAGCGTTTCTATTTTTTATTTTATATAATTTATATATAGATCCAAGCTAATTTTCTTTCGAAGCAACTGACGTTGTGTCTGCTTCTGAAGATTTGAAATAGGGCAGTTTCCGTCCCAGGCATTAATCTTAAGAGTTAAGACGTATCTCACCCAACAAAAACCATACTTATTTTTAAAACCACAAATGTATCCGTATTTCAGCTTGTTCAAAACACGCACACACCGGAGCCCCTCCCCCAAAATATTCAGGAGTCTTGTATATGCGTGCAGAACATTGCAATCCTGACCTACAACACTCAAAGCTATTTAAAGCAATTAGAATCCGGCATTATAAAATCTAGGAATGAAAACAGGGCAAATGAAAACGAAATGCTAAGGATTTGCACTTTGCTTAGGTCAACATTGGTTTTTTTTGTTGAATTTACTAATACGAAATTAATGCTCCCAGTTTACCGTGGTTGTAACACACAAGCCGAATGATGAAACGCATCAATGCTGGGTGTTTTAATCCCCACGATTTCACGCAAGTAGCTTGAAACAGTTTCGGAGGGGGGGACACATAAGAACCATTGCGAAGGGTTGATATTTTGTAATTAATTCAGAGTCGGATTATTGTGGGCGTGGAAACAAAGCCTCGGCAACTGAGGATCTCAGTGGGAAGGCAGAGCGAGAGAAAGGTATAGTTTTAATCCAATCAGCGTCGAGACTAGACATTCGAACTCAACCATTTCAGCCAATCAGGCTAAAGGCGCGGGCTATAAAAAGGCCGACAGACGGTGTCCGAGCTTCATTCCGCGTGATTCCGAGGCTGAAGTTCCAGTGTTGGTGAGACCATGGCTCGTACCAAGCAAACGGCTCGCAAGTCGACCGGCGGGAAGGCGCCCCGCAAGCAGCTGGCCACCAAGGCGGCCCGGAAGAGCGCGCCGGCCACGGGCGGCGTGAAGAAGCCTCACCGCTACCGGCCGGGCACCGTGGCCCTGCGCGAGATCCGCCGCTACCAGAAGTCGACGGAGCTGCTGATCCGCAAGCTGCCCTTCCAGCGCCTGGTGCGCGAGATCGCGCAGGACTTCAAGACCGACCTGCGCTTCCAGAGCTCGGCCGTCATGGCTCTGCAGGAGGCGAGCGAGGCTTACCTGGTGGGGCTCTTCGAGGACACCAACCTCTGCGCCATCCACGCCAAGCGCGTCACCATCATGCCCAAGGACATCCAGCTGGCCCGACGCATCCGCGGGGAGAGGGCGTAAAAGACGCCGCGCCGAGACCCACTGACCACCCCCAAAAGGCTCTTTTAAGAGCCACCACTTCCTCCTAGAAGGAGCTGAGATCCACAATATCGTTCACATGGAACAAATCGGTAGGAACATTAGATTGAGATCTTGAAATACTTACGTAGCAATAAGATGGCTCTGAAGCCTGAGGATTCGTTTCTATTTCCAGCCCATTTTACAGAATCTCAGTCCAGTTTCATTCTGCTGTGTAGTATCGTTTCTTTTGTGACACAAGCCCAAAAATTTAATATATTTTTGGAGCTAGGGATTCTAGCCCCCAAAATGTCTGAAATTTAGGGATTTCCCCCCACCCTCTTTTTATCAACAAAGTCTTGAGCAAATAAGACCATTAATGGAGGAGGCACAAGGAATGTGGCAATAGTTTGTCCTTTTAGATTTTCCAGCCCACTTAATTGTCTACGTGCAGGGCTCCCCAACCTTTTGGACCTCAGGGACCACCAAGGTCATAATTTTAAATCCCATGGACCCTAATTCATAATTTTAAATCCCGCAGACCACTAATATCAATTTTTTAAAAAAGATAAATACATTTGTAAAATAATGATCAGAGAACTTCCATTTTATTAATATGAAATGCACTTATTTAATATAACAAAATTATAAATCCTTATTTAATTATAACAAAATGGTAAAAAGAACAGAATAGAATTTTATTGGCAAGTGTGATTGGACACACAAGGAATTTGTCGGTGCATATGCTCTCAGTGTACATAAAAGAAAAGATAATGCTTATTTAATCATAAAATATTTAAAGGTTGTTTAATTGTAACAAAATTATTAAAGTTAGTGTAATTGTTACAAAATAATTGAAGCTTAATTGACGGTGGCTTGCTGATGGGAAAATCAGTCCCATATTCCAGAGTTGTAGAAGTTGTCCTTCCCTTCACCCTTTCTTTTCCTCTTCTATCTTTTCTTCTTTCCTTTCCTTTTCTTTCCTTTCCTTTTCTTCTCTTTCCTTTCATTTCCTCTTCTTTCCTTCTTTCCTCTCTCCTTTCCTTTCCTTCTTTCTTTTCCTTCTCTTTCCTTTCCTCTTCTTTCCTTCTTTCCCCTCCTTTCCTTTCCTTTCCTATTTCCTTCTTTCCTTTTCCTGCACCTGGGTGGAGGAGCTGCTCCGGGATGACCAAAGGGCCAGTCCTGTGACTACCACAGCTCTGGAATATGGGACCGGCCCGTAGTGGGGCTGGAAATCTCCACCATAGGAGTAGGCACATGCAATGTGCAACTTTGCAGGTGGTGAAGCGTGCAAAAAGGAGTGCAACCCTCACCGGCCGGAATGAAATAATGGTGCTGTTGCGGCAGAGGGGGGGCGCAAGTGGGCCAAAGCGGGGGTTGCGATGGCTGGAAGCTGTGGGAGCGAAGCGCTACTTGCATTTGCGCGGCATCAGCATTCTGCCTCGGTATATTTGCGCCAGAGAGGTAAATGGCATCCGGTCCGGGGAGCAGCCAGAGTTTGCTGTCCATGGCGGATGCTAGCTCGGCCCCCTGCAAACTCTCGTCTCTCGAGGACCGCTCGCTGAAGCGGCACAGGAAACTTCAGCTGGGCTCCTCGAGAGACGAGAGTTTGCAGGGGGCCGAGTTAGCATCCTCCATGGACAGCAAACTCCGGCTGCTCCCTGGACCGGATGCCGTTTACCGCTCCAAGTCTCAAGCGACAAACGAGGGCTGCCTTGCGCCACCGGTTGGCATAAATATACTAAGGTGGAATGCTGATGCTGCACTACAGCAGAGAGAAGCTGCCAGAGAGAATCTAGCAGGTGCTTTCTCTCGGGCCTCCCACCTGGAGCCTAGCAGAAGGAGAGATGTAGGCCCGAAAAGTGGCTGAACCTCTCCTCCCACCCAGGGAGTGGGAGTATTTGGCTGAGTGCGGCGAGTTCTTGGTCTTACTTTCCTGTTCCAGCTCGTGTGGCGCATGAGTGAGGTTTGCACTCGGCCTTAAGAGTGGGGGCTGGCATGTGGGTGGGGATGATTTTGGGTAGTGTAGCTGTGTTCCCGCGCGTGCGCTGGATTAATTGCTCTCGGCCATATCCGGCCCAGGGGCCAAAATTTCTCCACAGACCACCAAAATTTCCTCGGGGACTACCAGTGGTCCGCAGACCACCACTTGGTGACCTAGGGTCTATGGAGATTCTCAGTCATCCAGGTCATGGTTTACAGATTAACAGAGTTGAAATCTGTTGACGACGTTAGGATCTGGATGGGGAGGAACAGACTCAGACTCAACCCTGACAAGACTGAGTGGCTTTGGATATTGCCTCCTAAGGACTACGACAACTGTCCCTCCTTGGTTCTCGAGGGAGCGAAACTGACTCCCTCGGACCAGGTCCGCAACTTGGGGGTCCTCCTAGATCCACAGCTAAAATTGGAGCATCATCTTACTGCTGTGGCTAGGGGGGCCTTTGCACAGGTTCACCTTGTGCACCAGTTGCGGCCATATTTGGAGAAGGAGGCTCTACTCACGGTCACTCACGCCCTTGTCACCTCCCGTTTGGACTACTGCAACGCGCTCTACATGGGGCTACCCTTGAAGAGTATCCGGAGACTCCAACTGGTACAAAATGCGGCTGCGCGTGCTGTGGTGGGTGTACCAAGATACACCCACGTGACACTATACTCCGCCAGCTGCATGGGTTGCCCATTAGTCTCCGGGTCCAATTCAAGGTGTTGATCATCATCTTTAAAGCCCTTCATGGCCTAGGACCAGGTTATCTCCGGGACCGCATTCTGCCTCATACTTCCCTTCGACCGGTTAGGGCCCACAGAGTTGGCCTCCTCCAGCTCCCGTCAGCCAAGCAGTGCCGGCTGGCGGGTCCTAGGGGGAGGGCCTTCTCTGTGGCAGGCCCCGCGCTCTGGAACCAACTTCCTCCAGAGACCCGAACTATCCCCACCCTGCTGGCCTTCCGAAAAGCCGTTAAGATGTGGCTTTTCCTGCAGGCAGGGGGCAGAGCTTAATTCCAGCTGAACTCTCCCCCGGGTATGTTTGGTTGTTGAATGGTTTTTATACTGTAATTTTTAATTTTTATATTATGTTTTTAATTCTGTTTATTGGTTATTTCTTGTATTTTTCTTGTGTTGTACGCCGCCCTGAGTCCCTCGGGAGTTGGGCGGCATATAAGAAAAGCCAAATAAATAAATAAATAAATAAATAAAAGGACCTCGTAGGTCATCTAGTTCAACCCCCTGCCCAAGCAGGAGACCCCACACCCGTGATGGCGAACCTATGGCATGCGTGCTACAGGTGGCATGCGGAGCCATAGCGGAGGGCACGTGAGCGTTGCCCACCGGCAAACCGGAAGTGCGGGAAAACGCACTTCCGGTTTGCCGGTGAGCTGTTTTTTGCACTCCGGAGGGTTCAGGGAAGCTTCCTGAAGCCCCGGAATGCAAAAAACAGCAAAACGGGCAAACCGGAAGTGCGTTTTCTGCACTTCCGGTTTGCCCATTTTGCCATTTTTTTTGCATTCCGGGGCTTCAGGAAGCTTCCCTGAACCCTCCGGAGTGCAAAAAACACCTCACCGGCAAACCGGAAGTGCGTTTTTCTGCACTTCCGGTTTGCCCATTGTGCGCATGCGTGGGGGGGGGCAATGGGCGTGGGCACGCGAACCAGAAAAGGTTCCCCATCACTGCCCTACATCATTGCTGACAAATGGCAGTCCAATCTCTTCTTTAAAGCCTCCAGTGATGAAGCTCCCACAACTTCTGAAGACAAAGCTGTTCCATTGGTTGATTGTTCTCACTGTCAGAAAAATTCTTATTTCTAGGCTGAATCTTTCCTTGAACAGTTTCCATCCATTATTCCTTGTATGGTCTTTGGGTGCTTTGGAAAATAGCTTGACCCCTTTCTCTCTGTGGCAGCCGTCAAGTATTGGAAGACTGCCTGTCAAATACAAGATGTGTTAGTAGAAAGAGTACTCAGGGAAAGGTAAAAGAGGGTGAAAGAGGAAGTAGAAGGAGTAGAGAGAGGTAGAGGAGGAGTGAAGGAGTAAGAAAGTAGGAGGAGAAGAGGGAGATAGAGGGGATTGTAATGAAAAAAAATTGATAAACTGATGAAGATGTAAGCGTTGAATAAGATTGATTTTTTGAATAATTGACTATAATGTAAAACTATGTATTTTATTGTAACATTTCAAGGTGTATGTGTATTGAATTGTATATGATTATGGAGAAAAAATAAAAAACTTATTTCCAAAAAAAAAGTATTGGAAGATTGCTATCATGTCTCCCCTGGTCCTTCTCTTCACTAGAGTAGCCATGCCCAGTTCCTGCAACCGTTCATCGTATATTTTAGCCTCCAGTCCCCTAATCATCCTGGTTGCTCTTCTCTGCACTCTTTCTAGAGTTTCAACATCTTTTTTATAGTGTGGTGACCAAAACTGGATACAGCATTCTAGACATGGTCTTACTAAGGCTTTATATGTTGACTCAGTCTTCCATCCTTCCAAGGTAGGTAAAATGAGGACCCAGATTGTTGGGGGCTGTCCACAATGTGCATATATTGTCAGTTGAGCCGCTGTGCTATATTTCTTAGTCTTCTACTATATTTCTAGATCTACTGTATTTTCTAATCAAGCAGACATGTGATATGTGTTTCTACGCATGTGTGCATTCCAGGAGTTTGTCTCCTCCTTCCTTCTTCTCCTGCAAGCCTCCGCCCGAGACAGATGTGAATTCTTAACTGGGACAATGTACAGTAGCTTATTAAGGTTTATGTTTTGTAACTTTTATACTGAAATAAATATTTTGTTAATTAGAATTAAATCTCGGTTTTATTTTCTAAGTAAGGATGACTTCAAGGGAACAAGATCTATATCGCCTCGGTAGGAATAAATTCCTATCTCATCAGGGGCAATATAAATATACATTGCTTACTGGTGTAAACCGCTTAGAGCAGAGGTCTTCAAACTTGGCAACTTTAAGACTTGTGGACTTCAACTCCCAGAATTCTCCAGCCAACTATGCTGGCTGGAGAATCCTGGGAGTTGAAGTCCAAAAGTCTTAAAGTTGCCAAGTTTGGGGACCTCTGGCTTAGAGAGTGCTTGCACTGTGAGGCGGTATATAAATCTCACAAATAAATAAATAAATAAATAGAGTGGTATCAAAAGTGCTTTTTTCCAAGAGGCAACTTGACTTTCTTTTCTTTCCCCCCCCCCTTTTTTTTAAAGTCAGAGCTGAAGAAACTTCTTGGATAAAAGTCTGTAGAGATTCTCAGTCGTCCAGGTCATGGTTTTGTCCCAAAGGTGCTTTTTTCAGGAGGCAACTGGACTTTCTTGTTGTTGTTTTTTCTTCTGAAGACGTTTCACTTCTCCTCCAAGAAGCTTCTTCAGCTCTGACTGGATGGTGGGGAATGGAAGGATTCCTTGCAGACAGCTGGTAAATCCTTCCATTCCCCACGATCCTGTCAGAGCTGAAGAAGCTTCTAGGATGAGAAATCGAAACGGCTTCAAAGTGGCCATTGGAAAAAGCACTTTTGGGATCCTGCTTATTTGTTTTGAATTTGCTGACAATTGTCCTTAGCCTTACCTTCTTCATAAAAGCATGTGTTCACTTCTCAGTTTGCTTCCTTCAGTCATAACATAGATGCGCATGTATTGATTGGTGAGAAAAAGAAAGTTTTCTCAGAGTACTTGCAGGAAAATTGTACTCTGACGTTTTGCTTTTAATTCACCTGAGGAGAAAGTGCAACGTGGGAGTCCCAACAAATGTATAGCGTCGGTACAAAAGCAAGTATTATAATATAAAATATTAAAACATAATATAAAAGTAAGTATTATCATTCTATTTAAAAAGGTTATTGATGTGTCAGGAGTGGGATTCGAACCCACGCCTCCAGAGGAGACTGCGACCTGAACGCAGCGCCTTAGACCGCTCGGCCATCCTGACTGCCGCTTTCCGGCTCTGAAGTGTCACTTGCAAATTCTCTCTCTCTCGCTTGGAAATTAGCTAGAGTGACTCTTCTGTCCAATTCCTTGTTTTTCAACCTCTCTGCGACGTTGGCGGGAAATCTTAGCCGAAGAAGGACGTTGAGGAAACGCTTTTTTTCTCCCCGCTTGCGATCTCTTCCGGAAACCAAATAAAAATATTGACTGCCATTAGACAATTGCCGGAACGGGGCTGAAAAATAATTGGCATTTTGGCTCAATCTGTCCTGGGATCCAGAATAGGGGAGGGGAAAGGAAAGGAGGAAAGGAAAGGAAAGGAAAAAAGACGAAAAAAAGGAGAGGAAAAAGAAAAGGAGGGAGGAAAGGAAAGGAGAAGAAATAAACGGAAAGAAAAGGAGAGGGGGGAAAGGAAAGGAAAGGGGAAAGGGAAAGGAAATGAAGGGGGAAAGAGAAAGGGAAGGGAGAAAAAGAGAAAGGGAAGGGAAAGGAAAGGAGAGGAAAAGAAAAGGGAAGGGAAGGGGGAAAGGAAAGGAGAAGAAAGGAAAGAAAAGAAAAGGAGAGGGGGGAAAGGAAAGGAAAGGGGAAAGGGAAAGGAAATGAAGGGGGAAAGAGAAAGGGAAGGGAGAAAAAGAGAAAGGGAAGGGAAAGGAAAGGAGAGGAAAAGAAAAGGGAAGGGAAGGGGGAAAGGAAAGGAGAAGAAAGGAAAGAAAAGAAAAGGAGAGGGGGAAAGGAAAGAGGAAAAAAGGGAAAGGAAAGGGGGGAAAGGAAAGGAAAGGAAAGAGGGGGGAAAAAGGAGAGGAAAGAAAAGGAGAGAGAGGAAAAGGAAAGGAGAAAAGGGGGAAAGGAAAGGGGGGAAAGGGAAAGGAGAGGAGAGGGAAAGGAAAGGGGAGGAAAGAAAAGAGGGAAAAGGGGGAAAAAAGGAAATTAGCAGAGGATGGTTTCGATCCATCGACCTCTGGGTTATGGGCCCAGCACGCTTCCGCTGCGCCACTCTGCTTCTTGAATGTCACTGCGCCTGCTGAGAACCTGTAAAGGAACGGATGTGACTTGCCAGAAATGGTATTTCCCCCGCCCCTCCGCCTCCCTGTTTAACCAAGTATTTCGACCTAAATGGATCCTCTCACCGGTAGTGCCATTTCCTCCTCATTGTTTCCCAGGGAACGGAGTCGATTTTCTTCGGTGCCCATGGGAAAAAAAAAAAACAAAACCCCACAATCGGTGGAACGACTTGCCACCAGAAGTTGTGGGTCCTTCATCACTGGAAGTTTACAAGAAAGAACTGGACGTTTGTTCCAGACTGGCATTGGATCTTCTGCTTGGGCACGGGGTTGGACTAGAAGACCTCCAAAGTCCCTCCCAACTCTTGCTATTCTGAATTATGTCCTTAAAGATCCCTGTTAAGGACATTCAACGAAGACCTTTTAGTAACGTCCCCTGTGCCTCTTGTTATTTTTATTCATCTCTTTTTGTGGGAAGGCCCCTCCCCCCCCAAGAATAAAATATTTTGGTGTGATATTTAAAGAGGCAGAATATTATATTTTCCCAAAGGAGAAATGGAGAAACATGTTTCTTAGAGGCAGAAAGTAGCACCCAGTCTTTCTTAATAGCCCACAGCACATAAGGAGATAAAGAGCTTATTGACAAAGGAAGCCAACTATCTAGATGGCTCCATTCATAAGCAAAGCAAACACTGCCGGCAGAAGTCCATTCAAGACAGGATGTTTCGAAACCCCTTTACAGCAATTTCGACAGCTAACAAAAGCGAGAGTGATAGGATTAGAGCATGCAGCCCCTCACCCCCCCCCCAAAAAAAATCTTAACACGGGACATAGCCATCAGCCACAATAAGAATTGCCCACCACCATTTAGCCAAAAGCCAAAAGACTTCATTTGCATAACCCTCAGAACAGTTCAAACTTCAAAGTCACAGAAACCTATAAAGATCCATCCACTCATTCAACCATTTGGTCAGCTGTCCCAGAACCACAGGCTGTGATTCTGTTCATCAACCATTGTCCATATATTTTAATATATAAGATACAAAATATCTTATATAAAATATATAATTATTATATATTATATAAAATAGATTAAATATTTTATTTTTTCTTTGTGTACACTGAGAGCATATGTATGCACCAAAGACAAATTCCTTGTATGTCCAATCACGCTTGGCCAATAAAGAATTCTCTTCTCTTCTCTTCTCTTCTCTTCTCTTCTCTTCTCTTCTCTTCTCTTCTCTTCCCTTCCCTTCCCTTCCATTCCCTTCCATTCCACTCCCTTTCCTTTCCTTTCCTTTCCTTTCCTTTCCTTTCCTTTCCTTTCCTATTCTATTCTATTCTATTCTAGTCTAGTCTATTCTAGTCTAGTCTAGTCTAGTCTAGTCTATTCCATTTTTTCTATTCTATTCTATTCCATTCCATTCCATTCTCTATTTTATTCCTTTCCTTTCCTTTCCTTTCCTTTCCTTTCCTTTCCTTTCCTTTCCTTTCCTTTCCTTTCCTATTCTATTCTATTCTATTCTATTCTATTCTATTCTATTCTATTCCATTCCATTCCATTCCATTTTTCTATTCTATTCTATTCTATTTCTCCCAGCTTGGAACTGAACCAGATGGATTTTCCTTCCAACACTTTATTCCTTTGATGTGAATAGTAACATAAGATTCCTTCAAATGCTGGTAGATCTCTCTCTCTCACACACACACATCTCAATTGATCATCCTAAGGTTGGAGTTTTTTTTTTTTAAAAAAACCCTTAATCTTTAATAATACATTCCCACTGATAGAATCTGCACCACGAGTCCATCGAAGAAACCCTCAAAACTAGTTGGGGGGTATTCACACGACAGGTTAAAAGCCACCGATGGAGGCGTGGGAGCCCCGGAAGGCGGAGATGCGTGTTAGCTGGATTCGCTGTTGGCAAACGGGTGTTGTTGATTTGCAAAGCCGGACTGTTTAAGCCTCGGAGGAAGAGCTGGGGGGGGGGGGGGGGGGGCGAGAATCAAATCTTGATGTGAGTTGGGCGTGGAAACACAAACATCCTTTTTTGCGGTGGGGTGGGGAAGAATTCAGCTTGGAGTGGGGAACGGCTCGGTGGGTTGCTTTTTGATTAAAGAGGCGAATCGGGAGGCTAAAGCCAACGAAATGTATTATGTCAAGGAATAAAATAAATAAAATTAGTCGACGAAGGTGGGATTCGAACCCACGCGTGCAGAGCACAATGGATTAGCAGTCCATCGCCTTAACCACTCGGCCACCTCGTCCCAGACGTTTTCCTGTTTCCGTACATTTCTTTTTGATGTGGGAATCTTTGCGAAGTGCTTCTGTTAAATGCCTTTGGGAAGATGCCACTGTTTGCAAAAATAATAATAATCAATAATTATTAGTTTTTGTCTCCTCAAGCAGAAAAACCTTTTTTTATTTTATAACATAAAAATTCCATTTTCAGTTAAACAGTGTGTTGGCCAGGTACAAATAGTTTTAGATCAAAATATTTACAACAGTATATTCATTACATTAGTATTAATTCTATAATGATGATGATGATGATGATGATGATGATGATGATGATGATGATGATGATGATGATGATGATAATAATAATAATAATAATAATAATAATAATAATAATAATAATAATAATAATAATAATAATGTTTACTTTTCCATTTCAACATACCTCCTTTTACATCATTGATCCTTTCCTTATATTTTTCCCTGTTTCTAACGCCTGTTTTTATCAGCTACCGGTAACCATTGATAAAATAAATCCCAGGTCAAAAAGTATTCCGTTTCTTTCTTTTCCTTAACTGTAAATGTTAAGCCTGTCCATTCCTGCAGATTCTAGTATTTTTTTTAAAATCACATTTCCATTTGCACAACAATGAAAGAATTATCTACGCGATTCTATGATCCGTGTTCTTCATATAGAAGTTCAGGTCATAGTTTTTTCACAACTGGTTCCATAGTGTAGTGGTTATCACGTCTGCTTTACACGCAGAAGGTCCTGGGTTCAAGCCCCAGTGGAACCAGATTGTATCCTTTTTTTTTTCTCCCCCTCCCCCGCCACCCGAAAACGGATTTCAGAAAATCCCGTTTCTGTAGCAAAAACCGAGTGGAAAACCATCCGTGGCTCGTCAGATTCCCCTGAACGCCCCCCTAAACTTTGTTCCATTTTTGCAAAGCATTTTTCTGCAAATTCTGCAAAAAAAAAAAACAACGTCGACGTTTTTATTTATTGATTTGTTTTTATTGTGCTCGTGATGTCGTTTGCTTGCATTCTCACGACCCCGTTTCCGACAAATTGCAAATACGCGTTTAAAAGTAGAGATCACCCTAAAATTAAATACGGTAATAAAAGTAACTTTGCTGTTTCAAAGGTAAGCGTTAGGGGGTTGCTTTGCTTGGCTTGTTTTATGGGAGGGTCCTGAAGAGTTCCCGGATCCTTTACAACTCAGAGGGCAGCTTTATCACCACAACGTATTTAAAAAAAAAAGCACTGTGAAAGTATCTAAGCATTTTTAAAGTTTGATTTATATTTTCTTGTGGGAAAAAAAAAAGGTGTGGCCCGTACGGGGATCGAACCCGCGACCTTGGCGTTATTAGCACCACGCTCTAACCAACTGAGCTAACCGGCCACCTGTGAGATTTTTCCTCACAAAAATAAATATCACAACATTAGATCTGGAAAAATGTAGAGATTAAAATTAGTCTAGGACGTAAATGAATGTCCATATCACTTGGTGTATGACTGACTCGGTGGTGGGGGTTGTTGTTGTTGTTGTTGTTGTTGTTTCACACTTGTAGTACATCAACCCTGCGAGGTAGTCAAGTTGATGAAAAGAGAGCACGATTCCAAGGAAAGCAACTTTTGGAGAACGTTCTTCAACTTTTAAGAGGGGTGGGTTTCAACTCTCAGAATTCCCCAGGCAGTTCGAACTGAGTATGTGGTTGTCCTTGACTTACAACCAAAATGGAACATAAAAGTTCTGCAGGATGGCTTAGTCCTTGATTTACGACCAAAACTGAGTGTGCAATTCCTGCAGGATCCAATCTGTGTCAGTCAGGGAGACCAGAGGTTTAATCTACCAAGCTTTCGGACTCGTGCCGGAACCCATCCTCGGGGAACATCTGTCTCACCAGAATGTCTGAGTTAATTGTAAGAACAATTACAGGAAGTCCTCGACTTACGACAGTTCGTTCAGTGACCGTTCAAAATTACAGCAAAGAAAAAAGGGACTGAGGACCGTTTTTCAGAGTTACGACCTTTGCAGCATACCCATGGTCATGTGATCAAAATTCAGATGCTTGGCAACGGGTTCATATTTATGACCGTTGCCGGGTCCCAAGGTCATGTGATCCCCTTTTGTGACCTACTGACAAGCAAAGTCAAGGGGGGAGCCAGATTCACTGAACAACTGGATTACTAATGTATCCACTGTAGTGATTCACTTAACAACGGTGCTAAGAAAGATCGTAGAATGGGGCAAAAGTCACTTAACAAAATGTCTCACTTATAACGACATAAATTTTGGGCTCAATTGCGGTCGTAAGTTGAGGACTACCTGTAATCAATGGAACAGCTTGCCACTTGGAGTTGTGGGTGCTTCATCACTAGAGATTTTCAAAAATAGACTGGCTAACCCTTTGACACGGATGATATAAGGCCTCCTGCCTTGAGCATGGGGTTGGACTAGAAGACCTCCAAGGTCCCTTCCAGCCCTATATGTTTTATGCAGAGGTGAGTTCCTACCGGTTCTAACCAGTTCTATAGAACCTGTAGTAACGTCACAAAGCTGGCTCTGTCAGTGCCAGTCCGTGGCCGCCACCATCTTTTTTGGGGCTTTTCCCCCCATATTTTTTGCTGGTTTTTGCTTCTGCGCATGTGCAGAAGCCGAGTTTTCAGCACTGTGCATGTGCGCGTGCCCATGCGGCGCAGCCACGTGGCGCACATTGCACGCACACCCATGCGGCGCACAATGCACGTGCAGCCACGCGGCGCACAATGCACACGCAGCCATGCAGCGCACAATGCACACGCAGCCATGCAGCGCACAATGCACACGCAGCCACATGGTGCACAATGCACATGCAGCCATGCAGCACACAATGCACACGCAGCCACATGCGCACAATGCACACGCAGCCACATGGTGCACAATGCACATGCAGCCATGCAGCACACAATGCACACGCAGCCACATGCGCACAATGCACACGCAGCCACGCGGTGCACAATGCACACGCAGTCACACGGTGCACAATGCACATGCAGCCACATGGTGCACAATGCACATGCAGCCATGCAGCACACAATGCACACGCAGCCACATGCGCACAATGCACACGCAGCCACGCGGTGCACAATGCACACGCAGTCACACGGTGCACAATGCATGTGCAGCCATGCGGCACACGATGCAAGCGCAGCCACGCAGCGTGAGAGGAAGCGAACTGGCAGCATGGTAAGGTAAACCCACCCCTGGTTTTATGATTTCCAAATCCATGACTTGAGGATTCTTTTGTTTCTTTTGACTGACATACAGTACGTCTCACTGTGAAAACTTACTTACCACTGAAAAAATGATTCTTTGGACAATCTTATATTGTCAAATGTGAAATCACGTTGCCCATTTCACAGATTGGCTAGATTAGAATCAAGAGCGTTAAGGACGAAATTAGAACCGTGCCGTATATTTTTGGGCAGGGGTGGGTTGCTGTGCTGCCGGTTCTGGCCGGTTCACCCGAACCGGTGGCGGAAAAGTGCTCCCGCTCGCCGAACCAGCAGCGATGGCCGGCTGGCCACATGCCCCAAACCGGTCCTCTAGTTGCCGCTCCTTTAAAGCGGCTGGCAAAAAACCTTCTGCACATGCGCAAAGGCTTCTTCGCATGTGCAGAGAGTCATTTCCTCAGTGTGACGTATGTGTGACGTAGGCGTGCGAAGTGAGCACGCGATTGCAAAACTCGCACTTCGGACGTGATGCGAACTGGTAAGGAAGATAAGGGGAACCCATCCCTGTTTTGGGGCCCCCCACAAAACCCATTATACTAATAGAACGTCCTATAATTTATGAGATGTTTGACAAGGGGAATCCATTGGCGGATCCCAGATCCTAAACTCCTAATAGATTTGATTATTAAATTGCAATTGTGGTTTTAAGTTTCTCGCTGAAATGTAATCCATTAAAATGTACTTGCATTAATTGCTTAATGTGGAGCTGATGTACAGCAGTTGACACAACTGCCACTATTTCCACAAATGAAGGCAAATATACATGTCCCGGGATAATGTTGCAGGATCCAATCTGGGTCGGTCACTGGTACCAGAGGTTTTGTTTTCCGAGCTTTCGGATTGGAACGGATCTGGCCCCTGGGAAGCTCCATTTTGGACTGCAACAGGCCATGGGAGGCCTGCAGAGGGCCAAACGGAGCATTGGAAGGCTGGATCTGGCCACCAGAGGCTCCATTTTGGTTGGCAATGGGCCAGGGGAGGCCCGTGGAGGGCCAAACGGAGCATCCGAAGGTCGGATCCAGCCCCCGGAGGATCCATTTCGGCCAGCAACCTGCCGGGCGAGGCCTGCGGAGGCCCAAACGGAACTACAGAGGGGCGCATGCGGCTGAGAGGAGAATGCTTGCTAGATCTTCACAAGGGTAAGTGACCTGGCACGGCAGGTTGGGGGGAAAGCAATTTTGGGGAGCATGAGGTATTTCAGTGGGTCGGGGAGACCTTTGGTGGTCTTAGGCAGGTGGCCTGTTCCATCAGTAGCCCCCCACCATGGCCTTCTCCTCCCTGAAATACCTCATGTGCACTTAACGAGATTCGCATTCGATTAGCGAATGCGTGGCGGAAAGGAGGGAGTGATCTTGTTCAAGGTACAAGATTCCCTCCCACGAATCCTCGGGTTACGAATGGAATGGGCAGGTTCCATTCCATTCCTATCTCGAGGACTACCTGTAGTTTACTTGTGCTGTTCAGCCCTTGCCTTCTAAGTACTTGATAAACTGGTGGTAATTTAGCACTCCTGTTGACTGTTTCCCAGGCTTCCCCGGCTATTTTTGTCCCTGCTCATCCAGCAATCTTAGTAGCTGCAAAATTGAATGTGTCCTTGTCCATTGCAGCATGAGGCTACCACTGAGTTCCGAGTCTCCTCATCGGATCCCTCGCTTGTGTTCTAGCAATCTGGTGGTTAGCTTCCTCCCCGCACAGAGAGCACTGGTGGCATTCAGCCGTTTCTCTCCGGATCACGCCCACTGGCAGCGGCGACTGCGGGAGGCTCCGCCCATTTACCCCGAACATAATGCGCGAGCACTGCGCATGCGCAGAAGGCGCACGAGCTCACATTTGCGAAACAGTAGGGAAGGTAAATGAATCCCACCTTTGACAGAAAGGCACACACTCTGCTGAAAACAAATTCCCTCCAGCACAAGTTCGAAACTTGGAAGACAAAAAAAAATCTCTGGTCCCGGTGACCAATCCAGATTGGATCCTGCATTTATTTCCACGATTTCTTGAATGAATTCAGCAACAAACTAGGATAGCAACTTTTCTCCAATTGACGAGGACAGCAAATTTGGGGGAGGGGTGTTTCCATTACCTCCAACCCTTCTATCTAGTTTAATTATTTTTGCAATTTTTTAGCATTTTATTTCTATCGTTTTATCTTTTTAAATATTGTAAGCTGCTCAGAATTACTCTGTGGTAAGATGAGAGGCCAATAAATTAAATAAAGAAAGTTTTTTTAAAAAATACACCACCTAACGTTGCTCTCCACTGGGCTGATCCAAAGGCTGTCATATAGTCCTCGACTTATGACAGTTCATTTAGTGACCATTCAAACGGTTGCAACGGCACTGAAAAAAAGACTTACGACCATTTTCCCCACTTACAACCCTTGTAGCGTACGATCATGTGATCAAAATTCAGAAGCTTGGCAACTGGTTCATATTTATGACGGCTGCAGTGTCCCGGGATCATGTGTCACAGTTTGCGACCTGCTGAGAAGCAAAGTCAATGGGGAAATCCAGATTCACTTAACAACCATGTTACTAACTTAACCATTACAGCGATTCACTTAACAAGAAAGGCCATAAAATGGGGCAAAAACTCACTTAACAGATTAGTAGCATTTAGTAACAGCAACGATGGGTTCAATCGTCGTAAGTCGAGGACTTACATTGTGTGATTGTTATTTTTTTTTTGTTCCTGCTTTTCTACCAGCCAAAATGTATTGATAACCTTTATATATCGCTGACTCCAAACACAAGCCGTACAGAAAAGACATTTTTTTTAAAGAATTGGCATTTATTGGCACTTTGGAAAACGCGTTGGTCCCACGCAGAGCAGCAGCACATAAGCCATTTCCTTTTGCATTAGGTCAACCTGGTTAATCTGTGTTGGGTTGATTTCTGGATGCTTGTAAGTTCATGAACCTGGTTTAGGGCGAACTTGGGAAAGGAGCACAAAAGCAATTTCGTTTGGCATCATGTCAACCTGGTTAATCTGTGTTCGGTCCATATCTATGATTTTTGGGTGCTTGTAAATTCAGTAACCTGGTTTAGGGCAACCGTGGCAAAGCAGCACATAGCGATTTTAGTTTGCATTATGTCAACTTGGTTAATCTGTTTGATCTGTATCTATGATTTCTGGATGCTTATAAGTTCAGTAACCAGGTTTAGGGCGACCTTGGGAAAGCAGCACATAGCGATTTTAGTTTGCATCTTGTCAACTTGGCTAATCTATTTGATCTGTATCTATGATTTCTGGATGCTTGTAAGTTCAGTAACCAGGTTTAGGGCGACCTTGGGAAAGGAGCCCAGATAATAAAGAGAGCTTTCAGGTTTCTGGCCAGGTCTTGGACATCATCTAAGACGGCTTGCAATGGGTGGCTCAGAATTGGGAACGGATGCAGTCAAGCTAAGAACACGTCAGGATGAAACGGCGTCAAGGTTGCCCCTCTGGATAATGCACGCACCACTCGCAGGCGTTCTGGAACATGCGCAGCCAGGGCGAGACTTTGACAGACTGGCGCCAGGAGGTTGGCATCCAAGGCCACTGCCAGGGTAGGACGCATCGCTCTGGGTGGGGCATCATGGCCAGGTGACGCCCGTCGGGAGAGCAAACACCGGCAATGCCCAAGGGGGACCCATTCGGGTTCAGTGGGTACTCCTCCGTGGGCAGCCCTTGGTCGTCCACATAGCGAAGCGGGGCCAGCCGAGACGAGCGTACCCGAGCCAGGATTTCGGACGAGCGGAACCGCATCCGACCTATTTGGGATCAGGAAGAAAAAAAGCTTTTGTTGTAAAAACAAAACCATCATCATCTTCTTTTAATGACCCCATAATCCCTTGCAGGGTGGAGTCCGGCCAACTGAATGGAGCAGTGTGTTTACTGGCCGGATGCCCTTCCTGTTGCCAATTCAGAGTTTTGTTCAGCAGAAATATTCTCATCATGCCCAGAAAAATACCGTATTTTTTGGAGTATAAGACGCACCTTTCCCCCCCCCAGAAGAGGCTGAAAATTTGGGTGCGTCTTATACTCTGAATGTAGCTTTCGTGAAGCTTTTTTTTTTAGCCCTAATGAGGCGCTAATGATCTTACCGGCTCTTACCGGCTTGCAGGCTTTTTCATTGCTACTCTCTCTGAAGGACGTTTTTTCCAGCCCTAAGTCTTTGCAGGCTTTTTTTCATTGCTACTTGCTCTGAATAAGGTTTTTTTAAACCGTAACCAGAGGATAAAATAATGTGCTGAAGCTGACCAGACTAAGGACGCTAGCCAGATGAATACCTGATAGGTAGATTTTCCCCCCTAGTTTCCTCCCCAAAAACTAAGGTGCGTCTTATACTCTTAAAAATACGGTATCTGCCTCTACCGAGGCTCAAACTCACAGCCTGCTGATTGTGGGGCGAGAGCTCCACCTCTAGGCCACCGCACCACTGTAAAAACAGAACCATGTTGCCCAATATTACATTTAGTCCTCAACTTATGACCACAATTGAGCCCAAAGTTTATGTTGCTAAGTGAGACATTTGTTAAGTGAGTTTTGCCCCATTTTACGACGTTTCTTGCCACGTTTGTTAAACGAATCCCTGCAGTTCTTAAATGAGTCATATGATTGTTGAGTGAATCTGGCTTTCCCATTGACTTTGCTTTTCAGAAGGTCGCAAAAGGGGAATCACGTGACTTTGGGACACTGCAACCGTCATAAATGTGAGTCAGTTGTCGGGCATTTGAATGTTATAATCAAGTGACCGTGGGGATGCTTCCAACGGTCGTAAGTCTGAAGAAATGGTCATAAGTCACTTTTTTCAGTACCGTTGTAACTGTAAAAGGTCACTAAGTGAACTATTGTTAAGCCGAGGACTACCTGTACAGGTAGTCCTTTAGCGACCATTTGAAATTACAACAGCATTGGAAAAAAGTGACCACTCCTCGCATTTACGACTTTTGCAATATCCCCCACTGTTGTGTGATCAAAATCAGCGCATTTGGCAACTGGCATATATTTAAGTCAGTTGCGTTGTCCTGGGATCACGTGATCGTTATTTGCAACTTTCCTAGCCAGCTTCCGCCACGCAAAATCAATTAGGGAAAGCTGCATTTGCTTAACAACCGCATGGCTCACTTAACGTCTGTACGATTCACTCAACAGCTGCAGTGATTCTCTTTAACCAGATTTCCCCAATCTTTCCAAATTGACAGCTCAGAGCGAGGGAGGAGGGGGGAAAGAAGGAATGGTTTTGTGGGAGGGGCAGGCGCATGCGCGAGCACTCGTTCCTCGCATGAGTGGGGCTCTTGAGCGCCCGCGACATGTGTGATATCTACATTTCAGACAAAAAAAGACCTACGAAAAAAAAATTAAAAAGAGAGGATGTTCCTTGTGCCCTGTATTGAAACCCCAATTCAATTACCTTCTCCGTGGGCCACCCAGATGCCCAGAGTAGATCCCGCCATGCCTCGTAGCATCAAGGCCGGGCTTTCCTCGATTCCCAAATTCACAAAACGCGACTCAAACCGGCCAGAGTTGTTGGGACTTAGCAGCAACCCCGGTTGAACGGACCCATCTAGGGAAGAGAAGGTCAGAGATATTTTTTTCCCCCACCAAACTTACATAAACATACATACATATACCATAATATCAAAACATCCAGTTATACATTTCTGTCCAAAATGCCATAAATATATATCCTTAATTTGCTCCTTTTATACTTTTATCTCCCGTCCGCTTTCCTTCTATATATCATACTACTCCCCTCCCTCTATCTCCCTCTCTTCCCTCTACCTTCTTTCTCCCTCTCTACCTTTTTCCTACTTCCCTCCTTTCTCTCCCCCCTTCCTTTCTACTCCCTCTTCCTCCCTCTGGTCCTTCCCTGAGTACATCTAATCATAATCCATTTTATGGTTAGCAGACAAGCAATTCAAAAACCCTGACTTCGTTCCAACATCGGAGCTATTCTTAAACTTATATCTTTCCCTTTATCCATATTTATATATATAATATATTATTCTAGGTATATCTACTATTATTCTAATGCTGCCTCCTTCTCCTATTTTTGTCGCCGGGGTCTACCACCTTTAATTTTCAACTTTCTTTCAAATTAATTGCTATAGCTTATCTTCCAGACATATTCATTATCTCTTATACCTCTTAATTTTAGGCCCTACTCCTCTCTCCCCTCAATTTATATCTTTACTCATCTCTTTTTTTTATTCTATCATTTCTAAATGCCCTAAATTTCTAATTTCTTTTCCTGTTTCATATCTTCCTTCCAACTTTATTACTCATTTTTTTTATTTTAACTCATTCTCCATATTTAAACAAATTCTATTCTTATCACTACATTTCCATCCATTGGTTAATAACATTCTAAAATCTCCATAACAAAAAATCCAATTTATAGATGATGTAATCTTATATAAAGACCTTTCAAGAATCATAATTATACAGATCTTGTATCATTCCAACAATATCAGTAATTATCTGAATCGAGAAGGTTAGAGATTGAAGGGAGCCTTTCCCACATTATTTTTGGCGTAGAGATGCTTGGAACAAGAGAAACGTCGGGAGCGGTGATGTATCTTACCAAGGTCTTTGGCTTCGGCGTTCTCGGCTCCTACCCAACCTAGCAGTGCCATCAGCTGGCAACCGTTGCATACGCCCAAGCTGAACGTGTCTTTCCGCTGGTGGAACGCTTGGAACTGGGCCCGTGCCCTGGGGTTAAAGGTCACCGAAGCCGCCCAGCCTGCAATCAGAGATGGTGAACTCAGAACTTAAGAGAGGAATGGCGTTAAATTGAACACCAAGGGGATGTCAATCCAAACATCTGCAATATCATTCTCCAACAGATCTCCTCCAGATGTTGTGGCCTGTCGGTTGCCAACCCCTCCAGCAGCCAAATCAGAGGAGGAAGAGGAAGCGTGGGAGTCAGGGTCAGCATCAAGGCAACCTGAGAGCTCCGAGGGGGAAGAGGGAATGGAGCTGGCAGAGAGAGAGAGACAGAGGCAGAGCTTGGGCCGTCCGTTAGCCCTCAGATGGAGTGTCAACATCCCCCCAGGAAGTGACTGATGATGAAGAGGAAAAACAGCTGGGTCCAGTGCCTGACACATGGATGCGCAGAAGGCAGAGGAGAGGAGAGCAGTGGAAATCTATGGGCCGATCCTTGGGATGGAAGAGCCACCGCTGCTAGCGAAGCCCCACCCTAGCTCTGGGGATAAAAGGCAGGGGGTGGGGATGAATAGATGTGGCAGACAACTATTCATCTCCCGGCCGGACGGACTTGTTAGCCAGCGTTGAGAGAGAAACTTTTTGCCGGGGCTGCCAGCGCTCCTAATAAAGGAATCTTTGAGTTAACTTCAGAGGGTTTGTCGTGTTTGGGGAGCTGGTTCAGAACACCAGATGTGTGCAGTTCAGGGCCAGGTTACTTACAGAACCGGCTTCGCCCCATCACATCAGCCTTTCACATTCATTCAGGCGGCGAAGAAGGCATGCTAGAGACCCCATCAGTCAAAGAATTGTGACTGGCGGGATCTAAGAAGAGGGTCTTTATGGCCACCTTTCCTGTACTGTGGAACACCTTGCCCTCAGAGGTGAGGAAAAACCCCGATCTCTTGGCCTTCCTCAAAGGGGTCAAAACTTGGCAGTGTATCCTTGCATGGGGGACACAAAATCCCACGCAACCATGAGGCTGCTTGGCCCTAGGATAACCCATCTTCCTGCCTGGATTTAACAACCGCTAACCGGAGACTTCCGGTTCCGGATCGCTGCATCGCGGACGCTCCTCGTTGAGCGCCTTTCCTTTTCCCCGTTAAAGCCGCCAGAACAGCTGTCTGGCGGCTTGAAAGTCTCTGCCCCGGGCAAAGGGGAGAGATGAGAGCCGGACAGGTGGGGTAGAGCCCCCCCTAGTGCCCCAAGTGTCAGCTAGGGGCGCGAAAGGTGAGGGCTCCCCAGCCAGCCTGTCTCTTGCTCCGGGGACTTGGAAACCTCCGCTTTTGCGGAGCAAGATGCTGTGACCACCCGCTGCTTCGTGAATGGGATTACAACTACTTAATTGTTTAAACAAGCAGACAGAGAGAGACAGGATTTTAAAGGGCAAGTACAGATTTTTTTTTTCTTTCAACTCCACTGCTGATTTTCACTTCGGAAGAAACTAAGTAACAGTTATTAGGCTACAACATGGCGATCGGAGAAAGTGGGAGGAGAAGTGAAAGTAACTTTCGTTTCCCTAGCAGCTTTTTTTCTTATGGAAATTTTTGATTTTGAAAGTTGGCTTTACTCTCTCTGTCTCCCGATTCTGGATTAAATAATAACTGACAATTTTTTAAAAATAAAATTCTATCTGGCTTTGGAATTTGAAAGAATTTTAAAAGAAATTTAAAAGAACTTTAACTAGAGGCTTGGCTTTTTCTTTGTTCACCACTGGAAATACTAAAATGGCTTCAAAATCTGGAAAGATGGTTTTGAATAAAAGAATGGATTATTCATCTGGTTATATTTCTAAAATGCAACTTACCACTGAGTTAACACCCCCAAAGTCTTTAACACCTGAAAATTTAATAAGTACCTTAAAGATTATGAAAGATGAACTTATTGTTGAATTTAACCAAAAAATTAGTGAAATAGATAATAAAATGCAGGCTGCTTTAAAGAATATTGACCAACAAATTAGAAATGATGTGTTGGAGGTATGTAAAGGTCTAGCAACAAATATTGAAGTTTTGGCAAACCGCATTGAAGAAAACAAACAAGTTTTGACAACTTCAGTAGAATATATAGATAAAATACAAAATGACATTGCAAATTTTGAAACAGAGGTGTTAATGACGCAATTCAGATCCATGGAATTTGCCATAAGGGTCAGGGGGTTGAAAGAAGGATTATATGAAGATTTGAAAGGAAGGATGGTGGAAGCTTTGGAGCAGGTGTCTGGACTGTCTAAAGAAGAACTAGCCAGGCAAATTGATAAAATATATAGAATCAACTCCTGGTATGCAAAACAAAAACACCTACCAAGGGATATTGTAATATACTTTACTACAAGAGCCTTACGGAATAGGATTATACAGGCGACGTTTAAAAATAACCTGCAGGTGAATGGCCAGGAACTGATGATATGGAAAGAAATTCCCTCTAAAATGCTCAAAGCCAGAAAAGATTATACCTTTCTGATTGATGAATTTAAAAGGTTAAATTTACATTACAAATGGGAAGCACCAACAGGAGTTGCAGTGAAATTTCTGGGAAAAAGATATCGGCTTAATACAACAAAGAAAGCTACTGAATTTTATGTCAACGTCTTAAAGGCTGATATATCCAAGATTCCAGAGGAAAGATGTATGAAAACAAAAGAGGAGGAGGAGGGAAAGCCATCCCTTCCTCTTCAAATCGAAACAGATTTACAAAATTTAAATGATTGGCAGAGCCAGACAGATGTCTACAGTCTGGAAAAGGAGATGGAAGATCGGGGTCAGATGGGAGGCGAGCTGACAACTACAAAATTATCAAGTTACAAAAAGATGCAACCATCATCAAGATACAACAAGATGCAGTGTTGAAGTTTATTGGACAGATGGTTGCCATTATGACTGTACTTTTCTTTTTCCCTTCTTTCCTTAATTTTTTTTTCTTTTCTTTACTTCTTGCATTCTTTTTTTTTCTTTTGTTTTTTTGGAGGGGCTTATTCAAAGTATTATTAATTCTTTTTAAAGATTTAGAACTTTTTTGAACCTAATAATTTAATACATAGTAACATTTTGTTACTAATAGAGTGGTAGAATTTATGATGAAGTTTAAGGTTTTTGTATTATTATTTAGTTATTTTTTGTGTAATATCAATTTAAGTTTTATTTAATTGTGAGAAAGATTTGGAATTGTTATCTATCCAGTTATAAAATATTACAATTAGATTTAACATTTTTTTTTTTGGGAGGAAGGTTATTTAAAGTTTGGAATTAGTGCTTATAATCTGATATATAGTAATAGTAAGTTATTTATATACTGATTGATTTTATGATGAAGTTTAAGGTTTTTGTATTTAATACTTAGTCATCATTTATGTAATAATCATTTAATTCTTAGTTAACAGTGAAGAAATGTTGTGAAGGGTAGATGATTGAAAGGAGGAGGAAGGAATTTTTATTAGTGTACAATTTGGAGTTGAAGTTTTAAAAAAATAAGGTGGAAGTCAAAAAAAATTTTAATTTAATTTAAATTTATTTTATTGATATTATGCCCTGTACTCTCTCTGGGAAGTCCGGGGGGGAGGGGGGAGGGAAAGGGGTGGGTTAGGGGGGAGAAAAATTAAAAAAAATGTTTGTACTTTCTATTTAATGTTTAGCTATTATCTATGTAATTTTGTACTAATAAAACTTTTTTGAAAAAAAAAAAAAAAAAACAACCGCTAACCTTCCCATCTTGGTAATTTTGTCGTGTTCTTTTATATATATATATATATATTATATATATATAGTCTCCCTTTATTTTCATTTATCAGCAAAAAATCCTACATATATATATATATATATATATATATATATATATATATATATATATATATATATATATATATATATATATATATATATATATATATATATATATATATATATATATATATATATATATATATATATATATATAATATTTAGTCTTGAAGTGTACTCTGCTTTTAATGCTTAATTTTATTGATTACATTGTACAATGCCCAGATCCCCTCTCTGAGGGAAATGGATGGTTAAGAAGTATGAGATATAGATGACAGACAGACAGACAGACAGACAGACAGACAGACAGACAGACAGACAGACAGACAGACAGACAGATAAATGGATGGATGGATGGATGGATAGATGGATGGATGGATGGATGGATGGATGGATGGATGGATGGATGGATGGATGGATGGATGGATGGATGGATGGATAGATAGATAGATAGATAGATAGATAGATAGATAGATAGATAGATAGATAGATAGATAGATAGATAGATAGATAGATAGATAGATAGATAGATAGATAGATAGATAGATAGACAGATGAGAGAGATAATAGATAGAAACAGAAATGATTGATAGATGGATGAAAGGAAGGAAAGAAGGAAGGGAAGGAAGGAAAGAAAGGAAGGAAGGAAGGGAGAAAGAAAGGGAGAGAGGAGAGGAGAGGAGAGGGAAAGGGAAAGGGAAAAGGAAAGGAAAGGTGCAAATGGTTCCCTAGTCTGCAATTTTTTATCTGGAATTCCGTTCATACTCCCACAGCATTCGAAGGAAGCTATCCAATTTGGGGTGAACACCCTTCGAATGGTGGTGGGAGTATGAACGGATTTCCAGAGAAAAAAAATTGCAGACTACAGGAACCAGGAGCACCACTCAGGTGACTCTGAGGACACAGATAAACCTCCAAGGGCTTCAACGACCCCCTAAAAGGATGCAAACGACCAGCTGTAAAATGACCAGAATATAAATCCTTCCACTCCCCACTATTCTGTCAGTGCTGAAGAAGCTTCTCGGATGAGAAGCGAAACATCTTCAAAAGAAAAAAAAAACAAGAAAGTCCAGTTGCCTCCTGAAAAAAAAGCACCTTTGGGACAACCATGACCTGGATGACGGAGAAGCTCTACAGACTTTCATTTGCAATATTTATCACTGTGCCTCCCCAATGCAACCAAGCCGATGATCCCCCCCATTCCTGCTAGAGGAGAGACAGGCCCCACCTTTGGCAGAGCCAAGAACGTCAGCATAACTGAAGCCTCCAACAAACACCAAGCCACGGAAGGAGTCTAAGGTCATCTTGCCCGAGCACAGATCTTGCATGGTCAGGTCCCAAACCTGCAAATGAAAATCCCCCAAAAAACAAGAGAATATAATACATAGGAGGCTCTTAAGGGAAGGCCCAGAAAGTCAGCGGGAAGGATTTTAGATAACAATTTGCCTTCCGAGATCTGCAGCTCTTGGCAAACTGGAGATGCCAATCCCAAAGGTGCCTTTTTTTAATCAAAAGGCAACTGGGCTTGGGTTTTTTTTTCTTGAAGACGTTTCGCTTCTCATTCCAAGAAGCTTCTTCAGTTCTGAACTGAAGAAGTGAAGCGAACTGAAGAAGCTTCTGGGATGAGAAGCGAAACGTCTTCAAGGAAAAATGAAGTCCAATTGCCTTTTTTTTTAAAAAAGCACCTTATTAAAGTTTGTTGCAAAATCAAAACCAGAAGCACACATAGATGACTGATTCAGCTGGATTCAATAACTTCTTCATAAACATAATAATATATGTATTTACAATACCACAAGTAGAATTCTTCTTCAATCAGTTACAGGTAAACACAAGCAGGAGAGTTAAGTTTCATTTCAGCAGAGCAGACAAGCACAGAGAGTACAGAGTGGAGACTGGAGCCACACCCAGCCTTAAGCTTAAGTTCCAGTTTCGATTCTCTGCACAGACTCAGAAGTGGTTAGCTCCCATTGGCTGACTTAGTTGCTATGCCTATTCATTGGCTAACCTTGTTAACATGGCTCTCCCAGTTCATGAATATGTTAACACACCTTTCGAACAACCATGACCTAGATTACTGAGAATCTCCATAGACATGGAGATCTACAGCTCTTGAGGTCTTTCTAGGATGGGTAGATCATTTCAATCCAATTGGTACTGACAGAAGAGAACATTTGTAGCTCAGGGTTGAACTGTGAGGTCCTTGGTGCTCTCTGAGTTTAAACTTTTCCAATCCTTAAGTTCAGAAAGCACCAAGGACCTCCCAAATCAGGGGGTGTCAAACTCAAGGCCCACGGGCCGGATCCGGCCTGCAAGGTGCTTAGTTCTGGCCCGCGGGGCCGCCCTGGAAACAGCAAAGGATTGTCCCGTGGTGCCTCTGCCAGTGATAACGGAGCTCGGGGAGGGCTGCATGTGGCCCTCTTGGGCTCAGTTTTCGGGCGCGGTGGCCTCCTGCAGCTGTCTGCCAGCCAAAACGGAGCTCGGGAAGGCCACGCACGGCCCGCTCAGGCTCCATTTTCGGCCACGATGGCCTTCAGCAGCCCTCTGCCAGCCAAAACGGAGCCCGGGCCGGTTGTGTGCAGCCTCCCCGAGCTCCATTTTTGCTGGCAGAGGACTGCAGGAGGCCGTCACAGCCGAAAACAGAGCCTCGATGAGTGACGTTGTGCTGGCCATGCCCACCCTGGACACGCCCCCCCGCGAGGTCAAACACAACCCTGATGTGGCCCTCAATGAAATCGAGTTTGACACCCCTGTCCCAGATCCTTTTGGGTGACATTTATGGGGTAGGAAAGGTATCCCAGAAGTGAACCCAACAGAAGCTTCAAAGCATAACTCCCCCCCCCCCAATCGTCTCTCAATCCCTCAGGATTTTTGAAAAACATCCGTTTGGACAAACTCACCTGGAATCCAGCCATAAGAAACGCGGCCACCATTTCACGATCTCCATTGCTCCCTTCTTCGCGAAGGACAGCCACGCGGGGAGCAGGCAAGGCTGGCGGTAGGAAGTAAACAAAAGAAACGTTATTTTGCAATGTATCTCACCCATGCCAAGTTCTTCTCTCCCCCCCCTTTGAAATATTACAGGTAGTCCTTGTTGGCGTGAGAATAAAATCTCATAGAGGCGATTTAGATCTTTTCTTGGAATTCAGACAGTTAGAAATAAAACTGAGATTAAAGGTCTAATAGAAAATATTTATTTCAGTACAAAAACAATAAATCCTGAATAATTACATCTTTGCTAAGAAAACACGACTGTTCAGGTCAAGAGCTAAGTCAGAAGAATAATAATGGTGGTTTAGGAATGCACATATGCGCAAAGAACATCATATCACGTGTTTTGCTAATATTGGAATGTACCATAATATTAAATAGGGTGCATCACTCTGCATAGACATACAACTGACAATATTCACTACGTGACAGTCCTAGACTTACCACCATTCATTTAGCGACCGTTCTAAGTTACAACGGCAGTGAAAAAAGTGACTTATGAGCATTTTTCATACTTACCGGGTAATCCAAACTTAATGTATCTGTTATATTCCTTATTTCCTTTTTTTAAAAAAAACCAACAGGGGGAAACCACAGAATGTTGCATTGTTATTTAGTAGCAAAGTTCACTTAACAAATGTCTCACTTAGCAACAGAAATTTTGGGGCTCAACTGTGGTCGTAAGTCGAGGATTATCTGTATATCCATTTCTATTTCTTGGTGTGAAACCAAGATCTACGTTGGAACAGTCCTCCTTCCCAACTTCTTCTGGTAAACCCGGGTCCATTTCCTACCCATTTCCTGAAGAAGAGGAAGTTCCTCCTGGGGGTTAAAGGTCAAGGTGAAGTTGGGTTCCGTCCTCTTGGCCAAGCCCATCTCTTCTTGAGCCACGCAGTCTGGATTGGCTTGCAGTCTCTCCAGCTGAAAACTTGTGGCCTCCCACCAATTCCTCAAGGTGGAGACTTTCTCCGCCAGGACTTGCTGACCGTTCACGGTGACCTGGACCTGAAAATAGACACATCTGTGAGAAACCCACAGGGTGGTTGCAGAGCAGCCGGAAGACCCAATTAGGTGATAATTGGGTGATAATTAGGAGATAATTAGGTGCCAGCCTTCAGAAAAGCAGTAAAAACATGGCTTTGTCGACAGCCTGGGGCCAATGATTTTAATACAACACCGATCACTCTTGGCCCCATGAATGATTTATTGTATGGGTTTTTAAATTGTGGTTTTTAATGTTTTTAAATGTTTTAATATCTATTGTTTTTAATGCTTTTTATATTTGTTGTTGCATGTGAATTTTTACTGTTGTGAGCCGCCCAGTCTTTGTGGAGTGGGCGGCATACAAATGCAACTAATAAATAAATAAATAATAAATAAGATTAGCCATAAATCACAGCAAGCTTTATAGCCCAATGTGCCTCTGCTAAAAGAGGATTATTGCCAACCTGCCTTCCATTGAGGACCTGTATACTGCACGAGTCAAAAAGAGGGCTGTCAAAATATTTACTGACCCCTCGCATCCTGTATATAAATTGTTTCAACTCCTACCCTCAAAACGACACTATAGAGCACTGCACACCAAGACAACTAGACACAAGAACAGTTTTTCCACGAACGCCATCACTCTGCTAAACAAATAATTCCCTCACCACTGTCTAACTATTCACTAAGGCTGCATTACTATTACTATTAGTCTTCTCATCGTTCCTATCACCCATCTCCTCCCACTTATAACTTGTTGCTTGTATCCTTACGATTTATATTAATATTGTTTCCTGATTGCTTATTTGAACCCTATGACAATCATTAAGTGTTGTGCCTCATGATTCTTGATAAATGTATCTTTTCTTTTATGTACACTGAGAGCATATGCACCAAAGACAAATTCCTTGTGTGTCCAATCACACTTGGCCAATAAAGAATTCTATTCTATTCTATTCTATTCTATTCTATTCTATTCTATTCTATTCTATTCTATTCTATTCTATTCTATTCTATTCTATTCTATTCTATTCTATATTATGTTGCGGCCTTTCGGCCGCCAGCCCCTCCAGCAGCCAAATCAGAGGAGGAGGCGGCGGCATGGGAATCAGGGCCAACATCAAGGCAATCAGAGAGCTCCGAGGGGGAAGAGGGAATGGAGGTGGCAGAGAGAGAGAGAGAGACAGAGGTGGAGCCTGGGCTGTCCGTCAGCCCTCAGATGGAGAATCAACAGCCCCCAGGTCTGGAGGTGGCTGATGAGGAAGAGGAGGAACAGCTGGCTCCAGTGCCTGACACGCGGCTGTGCAGAAGGCAGAGGAGAGGAGAGCAGTGGAAATGTATGGGCCGGTCCTTGGGAAAGAAGAGCCATCGCTGCGAAGCCACACCTTAGCTGTGGGGATAAAAGGCAGGGGACGGAGATGAATAGATGGGGCAGACAACTATTCATCTCCTCTGCCGGTCAGACTGAGGTGAAAAAGAAATTTTTTGTCGGGGTTGCTGGCGCTCCTAATAAAGGAATCATTGCTTCAACTACAGAGGGTTTGTCGTGTTTGTGGAGCTGGGTCAGAATAGAATAACAGAGTTGGAAGGGACCTTGGAAGTCTTCTAGTCCAACTCCCTGCTTTGGCAGGAAACCCTACACCATTTCAGACAAATGGTTGTCCAACATCTTCTTAAAAACTTCCAGTGTTGGAGCATTCACAACTTCTGGAGGCAAGTCATTCCACTGGTTAATTGTTCTAACTGTCAGGAAATTTCTCCTTAGTTTTAAGAAACCTGTTTAGTTTCCACCCATTGCTTCTTGTTCTACCCTCAGGTGCTTTGGAGAATAGCTTGACTCCTTCTTCTTTGTGGCAACCCCTGAGATATTGGAAGACTGCTATCATGTCTCCCCTAGTCCTTCTTTTCATTAAACTAGACATATCCAGTTCCTGCAACCGTTCTTTTTATGTTTTAGCCTCTAGTCCCCTAATCATCTTTGTTGCTCTTCTCTGCACTCTTTCCAGATTCTCAACATCATTTTTACATCGTGGCGACCAAAACGGGATGCAGTATTCCAAGTGTAGCCTTACCAAGGCATTATAAAGTGGTATTAACACTTCGCGTGATCTTGATTCTATCCCTCTGTTAATGCAGCCTAGAACTGTGTTGGCTTTTTTGGCAGCTGCTGTACATTGCTGGCTCATATTTAAGTAATTGTCCACTAAGGACTCTAAGATTCCTCTCACAGTCACCACTATTGAGTGAGGTACCACCTATACTGCACCTGTGCATTTTTGTTTTTCTTGCCTACTGTAAGTGTAGAACCTTACTTTTTTCACAATTGAATTTTATTTTGTTAGATAGCGCCCAATGTTCAAGTCTGTCAAGATTCTTTTGTATCTTAAGCCTATCTTCTGGAGCAGCGGTGTCAAACTTGATTTCATTGAGGGTTTGTGTTTGACCTCGGGGGGGGGGGGCAGGGGGGAGGCCCTGGCCATGGTGACATGTGATGGCCAAGTGCTAATGCAGGACTTCCCTGACACCCTCCCTCACTCTCATTATAACTTCCTTCCTTCCTTCCTTCCTTCCTTCCGTCCTTCCCTCTTCTTCCTTCCCCTTTTTCTTATTTTTCCTTCTTTGCTCTCTTCCCATCCCCCTTCTTTTTCTTTGTCTTTCCCCTTTCCCATTCTCCTTTCCTGTTCCCTCTTGCATGCTCAAATGCAAAAGGGGAAACATTTCTCGTTTTGTTTTGTTTTTAGTTTATTTTAACAGTCCTTCTGCCAGCAAAAAAGGAGTCAATTTTTTCCCCATTTTTGCTGGCAGAGGGCTGCAGAAGGCCATTGTGGCTGAAAACGGGGTGCCGGGGGGGGGGGCAGAGGCATGGCGGGCCACGGGCCAGTCCTTTGCTGTTTCCAGCCGGCCGCATTGGCCGGATCTAAGCATCCCGCGGACCGGATCTATAGTGTTGGCTATTCCTGCTAGCATAGTGTCTATTCCATCTGCTTTTCTACCTAGTCATCTCTGCATTTACCATGGCATTTGGACCGCGGGGACCGGAATATCCAACAGGCACACAGCGCACCCCGGCTTCCTGGTACCGGCTGCAGACATCGGCTGCCGCCGCACAGGGCACTTCCAGCACCAATCCGAGTTCTTCCGCGAAAAGCACATCCAAAGCTAAGAAAGACAAGAAAAACAACAATATAATGAGAAATATTTCCTCACCCTCTTCGCTCTCATTATTTATTTTATTTATTTATTTGTGAGATTTATATACCGCCTCACAGTGCAAGCACTCTCTAAGCGGTTTACACCAGTAAGCAATGTATATTTATATAGTGCCCCCAACAATCTGGGTCCTCATTTTAACCTACCTTGGAAGGATCGAAGGCTGAGTCAACCTTGAGTCATTCTCTGCCCCCCACTTCAAGAAGGCCCATAGGTAGTCCTCGACTTACAACAGTTCATTTTAGTGACTGCAACAAGGTCAGAAGGTCGCAAAAGGTCAATCACAGGATCCCGGCACATTTACACCGTCACAGATATGAGTCACTTTGCCAAATGTTTGAATCTTGATCACGTGATCATGGAGACGTATGATTTATCATTTGTCACATGAGGCTTGCAGCTTCTCCATGTCATCAAAATTCAAACTTTTGGCAATAGATAGATGAGCGAGAGATATAATAGACAGATGATAGACGGATGGACGGATGGGTGAAAGAGAAAGAAAGAAAGAAAGAAAGAAAGAGAGAGAGAGAGAGAGAGAGAGAGAGAGAGAGAGAGAGAGAGAGAGAGAGAGAGAGAGAGAGAGAGAGAGAGAGAAGAAGAAAGAAAGAAAGAAAGAAAGAAAGAAAGAAAGAAAGAAAGAAAGAAAGAAAGAAAGAAAGAAAGAAAGGGAGGGAGGGAGGGAGGGAAGGGAAGGGGAAAGAAAGAAGAAGGGAAGGGAATTTTGTGAAGGCTGCAGTGTCGTAAGGTCCTGTGATCTCCTTTTGCGACCTTCTAACAAGCTAAGTCAACGAGGAAGCCAGATTCACTTAACAACCGTGTTACTAACTTGACACCTCTGATGATTCTCTTAACAACGGTGGCAAGAAAGGTCATAAGATGGAGCAAAACACAATAAACGTCTCACTTAACAACATAAATTTCTGCCTCAGTTGTAGTTGTTTAAGTTAACCACACATTTATTCTTCTTCCTTGCTTCTGATCGGCTCTTCAGAGGATCTACAAAAGTCCTTGATTCGTGACAATTCACTTAGCAACCGCCCAAAGTGACGGTGGTGCTGGAAAAAAGTGACTTACCACCAATCCTCACATTTATGACCATCACAGCCTCCCTATGATCCAGGCGCTTGGCAACCAGTCATATTTACAATGGTTGTAGCGTCCAGGAGTCCTCCGTTTGTGACCTTCCCGGCTGGTTTCCAAAAAGCCAAGTCAATGGGAGAGCAAACAGAGGAGGTCGCAAATCATGATTATGTGATGCCTCGGTTAACGACTGAGGTGATTTGCTTAATGACTGCGGCAAAAGAGGTCATAAAATGCAGAGGGGTTAGAATGCAGCATTGCAGGCTAACTCTGCCTGGAGTTTGATCCTAACCGGATCAAAGTTGACTCGGTCTTCCATCCTTCCGACGTCGGTTAAATGAGAGCCCAGATTGTTTTGGGGGCAAAACGCTGCCATTGACTTATAAAAGATTATGAAGGGGCATATAAATCTAACTGCTCAGTGGTGCGGTGGCCTAGAGGTGGAGCCCTGGCCTCACAATCAAGAGGCTGTGAGTTTGACCCTAGGTAGAGGCAGATATTTCCCTCTTTGGGCACAATGAGAATATGTATCGAATAGAATAGAATTCTTTATTGGCCAAGTGTGATTGGACACACAAGGAATTTGTCTTTGGTGCAAATGCTCTCAGTGTACATAAAAGAAAAGATATCTGCTGAACAAAACTCCTCATTGGCGACAGGAAGGGCATCCGGCCATTAAATACTCAGCTAGCTCCATTCCGTTGCCCAGACTCCACCCCACAACGGATTATGGGGTCATTAAAAGGAGATGATGATGATATAAGTCTAACTGCTATTGCTATTAAAACAAATGCAGTCAGGTGATGCCTGACTTAATGACCATACTGCTTAACAACAGATTTTTCCATTGGTCTTAAGTCGAGGATTATCTTTATCTTGATTGCTGTTCTCTAACACCATGTACCCAATAAGTCTGATACTCTTTTCATCTCCCACAAACTCTCTTGGTCCACATACGCCCACTGCCGTAACTGTCTCCCCGGTTTACTCACCCTGGACCCCTAGTGCCCCGAGCTCAATGTGGGCACCACAATTCCCAGCAATGGCCATCTCCAGCAAGCAAGTCAAGAGACCCCCATCACTCACATCATGACCAGAAGAAAGAAGAGAATCTGTGGAAGGAAAGAACATCCAAAGTCTTTTTTTTAAAGCAGGGTACCTATTATCATATGTGGTGGACCTGTCCCAAATCAAAGAAGTATTGGTGCAAAATAAAAAACTGGATGGAAGAAATAACAGGACAAAAAAATACAATTTAAACTGGAATTTTGCCAATCTTTCCGGGGACATATGCCATCTATAGAACATTTTGTACAGATTCTCCTTATATGCTGTTGCCTTTGTTAATTTATAATTGAACATCCAAAGTCTTGATGGGACATTTTCTGATTACAGTGGACTACAACTCAATTAAAGAAGGAAATCAAAGTGAGTCAAGATTAGGGGTGACATGATAGCAGTGTTTCAATATTTGAGGGATTACCACAAAGAAGAGGGGGTCAACCTATTCTCCAAAGCCCCTGAAGGCAGGACAAGAAGCAATGGAGGGAAACTAATCAAGGAGAAAAGCAACCTACTCAAGGACAAATTTCCTGGCAGAACAATTAACCAGTGGAACAACTTGCCTCCAGAATTTGTGGGTGCTCCATCAATGGAGACTTTTAAGAAGAGACTAGACAGCTGTTTGGCTGAAATGGTATATAGGGCTTCTTGTTTGAGCAGGGGGTTGGACTAGAAGACCTCCAAGGTCCCTTCCAAATCTGTTATTCTGTTACAGGGCAAAAACATGGCCCTGGAGGTTGGTTACCCCATAATTCCATTATCAGGGCAGCTATATCCACCATTCTTGGAGATGCCTGCTTTATTTTTATTTTGAAGAACGATGTTTCTGGACCATATGAACCTGAGTGAGCAAATCCAGTGGAAGAACTGAAAGGCCAAATACAACACATCTTCTTACTCTTCCCTTTTGTCCCCAACAAAGACCAAAAATCAAGTACCTCAAACATGCAGATATTTGTGTACATTTATCCCTTTCACCCAGCTTATCAGTAGGTTAACTTTTCTGTTGCTCAGAATGGGGAAAACCCAAGGAAATGTCTTTATGAAGACCAACCTCATACACCTCCCCAAATGTGCAGGCCTCTTTGTCCGGCAGGATGTTACAAAAACAGGTTAGAAAGAGAAGAGAAGGAGGCTGACCTCGTAACAGATCCTGAGTAATTCGGAAACAGGAAACCAGGGTGCTGGGGTCATCCAGGTCTGGGGAAGCATCTCCCAGTTGAGAGAAGCACTGGGCCAGTGCGCTACCCCCGAGGCGATGTTTGTCAGGGCTCATAGTCACATGAAGCAAGGCCCCTACAAAACGCCAAGGTGAGAAGAAGAACATTTATGAAATCGGGAAAATTTGTGAAGCCGCTCAGAGTCAACCTCTAGGCAAGACGGGCCTCGTACAAGTCAAATAAATAAATAGATAGATAGATAAAAACGAACCATCTCCCTCTGTTTTATCTTCTCCCTTAGCCCGGTGTTACTCCACCTCAGCCAGGTTAAGTTGTGTAGACTTCAACTCCCAGAATTCCCTAGACCAGCAGGTTGGCTGGAGAATTCTGGGAATTGAAGTCCCCACCCATTAACGTTTCAGAGGTTGAGGAACACTGCTCTATACATGCATGTGCCAAGGATACGTGTCAATGCCCTAAAATCACAGGTTTGAAAATTTTACCCCTTTTATTATTATTTATAATTTTTTGAGATTTATATGCGGCTTTTCAAGGGAGGGTGGGTTGGGCAGGCAGGCAGGAAGGAAGGAAAGAAGGAAGGAAAGGATAGGCAGGAGGGAGGGAGGGAAGGAAGGAAGGAAGGAAGATTAGAGATGGATAGGCAGGATGGAGGGAGGGAAGGAAGGAAGGAGGGAAGGAAGGATTGGAGATGAATTAGCAGAAGGGAGGGAGGGAGGGAAGGAAGGATTAGAGAGATAGGTGGGAGGGAGGGAGGGGGGAGGGAGGGAGGGAAGGAAGGAAGGTAGATTAGAGATGGATAGGCAGGAGGGAGGGAAGGAAGGAAGGAGGAAAGGAAGGATTAGAGATGGATTGGCAGGAGGGAGGGAGGGAAGGAGGGAAGGAAGGATTAGAGAGATAGGAGGGAGGGAGGGAGGGAGGGAGGGAGGGAGGGAGGGAGGGAGGAAGGAAGGAAGGAAGGAAGGCTGGCTTAAAGTGAAACTGATAGACCATCACAGCAAAGTATCTATCAAAGTTTTTAATTCACCGTATTAACTACCTTCAAATACCAACATTTGACATTTTCAATATTCTTCACCTTACCTTTCCCGTCGGGGCATTTGAGGTCAGGGGTGACGGTGGCTGTGATATCAGGACAGACAGCGTAAGCCGAGATGACCAGGGTTCCTGGCGCAATAAAGAATACAATCATGAAAATAAAGAAAGCAAAGGAAAAAAACACGTGACGTCGAAAAACTCCACAACCCCAAACCCAGAGATGGAGTGCTGTGGGATCGCAGCAAACTGCCCGCTTTTTGGGCCCAGCCTTAACATACAATGTCCCAGGCCTCACCAGGCGCCTTGACCGTTTCTGTGCCAACCCGGGCTGCCATGCTGAGCGAGTCCTTCCCGCCATCCACCGCCACACCCAGCTCTCCCATGACGGAGCACATGGCATTGCAGGCTTCTGCCAGAGCTGCCCCCTCGCCCGGGAGCTTAGCTGGCCACATCCAGTTGCCGCTGCACTTCACATCCTGCATGGAGACAAGCAAATTGCTTGGTTGTGTGGGAAGTACACCCCAAAAGGACAGTGCCAGGAACCAATAAAACAGTACCAAAAGACTTAAAACAGCTCTTCCCCCTTAAGAAATTCAAACCCCAGGCAAAAGTACCAGCTGAAAGGAACACGTACCGCATTTCGGACTATAAGACGCGCCGGAATATAAGACACACCAAGATTTCAAAGAAGTAAACAAGAAAAAAAAGTTTTTGCCCTCTCCGGCCGCCAGAAGTACTCTGCAGGCCTCCCAAACCCTCTGCGTGCCCCGTTTTTGTGAAAAATGGGCCTGTTTTTGGCGAAAATGGGACGCGTGTGGCAGGTTTTCGGAAGGCCAAAAATGGCTGTATTCGGTGTATAAGACACATCAACATTTCCACCCTCTTTTGGGGGAGGGAAGTGCGTCTTATACTCTGAAAAATACGGTAAGTAGAGCAATAAAGTGGAATCAGGCTAAAAATAACTCACTAAGGCACACCAGAACTCCCTTTTTCCTGCCCCTGACAGGATTAACCCTCAGGATAGGAAAGACAAAGGTGCTGGGACAGGATTAACTCATTAAGGCAGGAAGACAGGATCCAGGACAATCACTTCAACCAAAGGCACACATCAAAACCCATCAAATTGTAGGAGCTTCAAAGGAAAATCAAATATAAGAAACATGGGTTTGCCTTCTCAATCTGCTTGTAAACCAGGAACACGCCAGCTATGTCACATCTGCTTCTTGCCTTCCTTAATTAAAGAAATTCTGCTTTCTGGCAGCTAGCTTCCATGACAATTCTTCCTCAGCGCGGGTGATTGCTTCTCAGCTGGGGAACAAACTCAGGAATTTTTCTTCCAACAGTTGCAACAATGACTCCAGTGCAGAGGTTAACCGGAGGCCTGGTTGCATCTATGACTCTGATGCAGAAATTACCGTATTTTTCGGAGTATAAGATGCACCTTCCCCCCCCCAAAAAAACAGGGTGAAAATCTGGATGCATCTTATACTCCGAATGTAGCCCTGCCCAGCCTCTCCAACGGAGGTTTCAGAGGCTGAAAAAAGGCTCTGAAACGGAGCTTCAGGAAAAAAGGCTCTGAAACGGAGCTTCAGAAAAAAAGCCTCTGAAATGGAGGTTTCAGAGGCAGAAAAAAAAGCAAGGTGCAGAGCTGACAACCAATGAACCTGTTGCTAAAATTCACCTCTGGGAACAGCTGATTGGGGGTATTCCAGGAGGCCAATCCACCCGCCAATCAGCTTTTTTCTTATTTTCCTCCCCAAAAACTAAGGTGTGTCTTATACTCCGGTGCGTCTTATAGTCCAAAAAATACGGTAACCGGAGACTCACAAAGGAAAAAAGAATTTGTAAACCAGGAGAACAGCTGGGATGAACACGGCATGGAGACAAAAGAGAAGGGAAAATACTGAACAAATGAAAATATATTTGCACTTCACATTCTGCATGGAGACAAGCAAATTGCTTAGATGCACCGATGACTCCAATGCAGAGATTAACCCGAGGCTCAACAAAGGAGAATTTGCAAGCCAGCTGGGAAGAACAAGTCATTCAGAAAAAAGAAGAGAAAATATTGAACAAGTGACAATATATTTGCACCTCACACATTTTGCATGGAGACAAGCAAATTGCTTGATTGCAGCAGTGACTCCGATGCAGAGATTAACCCAAGGCTTGGTTGCAACAATGACTCTGATTAACCCGAAGCTCACAAAAGAAAGGAGAACTTGCAAACCAGGAGAACAGCCGGGAAGAACATGGCATTCAGAAAAAAGAACACGTGAAAATAATGAACAAGTGAACAAGTGAAAATAATGTATATTTGCACTTATGAAAAACTGGTATTTTACTCACCAGCAAGGAGATATTTTCTTATGCCTTAATTAGAGCATTCTCTGCTCCACTAAACTAAACCAGAAAGGATAAAATTCCTTTTATTGAAAGAGGTTATAATAAACCACTTCTGAACATTATCTATATGTTGTGCACATTATTATTATTATTATTATTATTATTATTATTATTATTATTATTATTATTATTATTATTATTATTATTATTATTATTATTATTATTATTATTATTATTATTATTGACATTTATATACCGCCTCACAGTGCAAGCACTCTCTAAGCGGTTTACACCTGTAAGCAATGTATATTTATATTGCCCCCAACAATCTGGGTCCTCATTTTACCTACCTCGGAAGGATGGAAGGCTGAGTCAACCTTGAGCCGGTGAGATTTGAACCACTGACCTGCGGATCACAGTCAGCTAAAGTGGCCTGCAGTACCCCACTCTAACCGCTGTGCCACCTCAGCTCTTAAGATATGTTTCACTCCTCTGTGCTATGGTAAATGAGTCTGCCTATATTTTTCAGAGTCCTCCTCCTTATTGCAAACTGGGAAAAAGTAATTCTATTAACTGGGCATCCATTTAAAATTACGGCTTACTGATACAGCTCCTGCCAACTAGGATCATCCTCCTCGTCTTTTAACGACTCCATAATCCCTTGCAGGGTGGAGTCTGGGCAACTGAATGGAGCTAAATGTTTACTGGCCGGATGCCCTTCCTGTCGCCAATACAGAGTTTTTTTCCCCAGCAGATATATTCTCATTCTGCCCAGAGAGAGAAATATCTGCCTCTACCTAGGATCGAACTCACAGCCTCCTGATTGTGAGGCGAGAGCTTCACCTCTAAGCCACCGCACCATTCCTCTTCCCAACTAGGATATTGCTGTGATATTGTCAAAATCATTACATTATAATTATTGCAGAAATAAATCTCAGTTCTTTCTTTTGTTCCAGAAACCTCATTTTTTTCCCTCATAACTGGAGCATCCAACATAAACTAATTGTTTCGGTCTTCATTTTTAAACCACAATGCACATATCAGCATTGTATCAGCTGAAGTATTTAGCTGGATCTTTTAATCTTGAGGAAGATTTCTGGAGAACAGAAAAGCTTTCCCATTCTGCTGTGAAACTTTGGTGGATCCCAATAAATAAATTGATTGGTTCTGGGTTTTCAAGTTCTTTCAATGTAAGTTTTTTTGTTCTTTCCCTTAATAAGCTAACATGGTTATCTTAAGCAATTTGACATTAGTGGAGCTACAGACATCTAGAACAAGTCACAATGACATCATTGTATGTCGTGTAAGATGATGCCATGCTGTGTGTGATGTCACTTCCTCCCTCGGTCCCGCCCTGAGTCCCTGACAAAGTAGAACACAAGCAGGGAGAGGGGGGCACAGATTTCCAAAGACTGAAGAAGGCGGGGCTTACCTTTAGATCGGTGACCCGAGCAAAGACCAGATTGGTGAGGGCTTCTCCCACGGCCAATCGGGCGCCGGCTGCAGGGTTTATAAGCCCTTTGATTGGCTGTTCCCCAAGAGCAGTGGCTCCTCCCACTGTTTCAAAGGGGGAAAGGGCCACCACGGCCACATCCGCCAGGGGTGTGTGGAGGGGACCGACGCACTGTTGCTGGGCCACCAGCCCTGTCACCGAACGATCAACCTACGCCAGGGAAACAGGAAACAAAAAAAGAAAGAAAAATGGGAACAAATCAGCAGAAAAAATCAATATATAAAACTTTTCTGCATCTAGGTGTCATAGCAGGTTCCTGGGTGATTTTTAAAAAAAACTAAGCAGCTATAGAGTTGATGGTCTGTGGAGTGGAGACCACAAGGAAATCCCAAGGCTATTGTTCTGACCTAGGCTTCCACAAAAGCACGAAGCCAACTCCATGTCCCGATAAAACCCCTTTTATTTAGTTTACAGTGAATTCCTCCCTTCGTCTGGCAACTCTGCGCATGCGCACAATGGGAACAGGCTCCAGCTGTTCATCTGCCTCACTGCTGTCTGACTCCAAAGGCAACAGATAACTGTCAGACTGCCCTGGCCCCATCTCTGCATCCGATGCAGAGCACTTGTCAGAGCCTTTCCCAGACTCCATGACTGGCCCATGTTCCTCCCCAACCTCCTCACTGTCCGAATCTGCTGCCAGCTCTGCTGGCCGCTGGCGGGCCACAACAGCTATAGGCTACCCTGGGAATTTGGAAACACATCTCAAAAAAAGGCAGAACTCTTAAAAGCTACGCAGATGGATCTGTAGAGGCATCCCAACCCAAAAAAGGCCAACGTGATCCAGAAACTGACCTTATTTGTCAGGTAACGTTTACTAGCCACTGATGGGAGCTTCAGGACGCGTTGAAGGGCATCCACCACGCTCAGGGCCTTAGGAAGATCCAGAGGGCGAAGGGCTCGATTAACGCGGTTCAAAACAAATTCCTAGGCGGTGGGAAGAAAAACACAGAATGCATAATCTTATTAACATCACTGGAATATTCCTCTGTTTTTATTATTATTACCAACCTGCCTTCCATTGAGGATCTGTATACTGCACAAGTCAAAAAGAGGGCTGTGAAAATATTTATAGACCCCTTGCATCCTGTACATAAATTGTTTCAACTCCTACCCTCAAAACGATGCTATAGAGCACTGCACACCAAGACAACTAGACACAAGGACAGTTTTTCCCCCGAACGCCATCACTCTGCTAAACAAATAATTCCCTCACCACTATCAAACTTTTAACTAAGGCTGCATTAGTATTACTATTAGTCTTCTCATCGTTCCTATCACCCATCTCCTCCCACTTATGACTGCAGGACTGTAACTTGTTGCTTGTATCCTTACGATTTATATTCATATTGATTGTTTCATGATTGCTTATTTGTACCCTATGACAATCATTAAGTGTTGTACCTCATGATTCTTGACAAATGTATCTTTTCTTTTATGTACACTGAGAGCATATGCACCAAAGACAAATTCCTTGTGTGTCCAATCACATTTGGCCAATAAATTCTATTCTATTCTATTCTATTCTATTCTATTCTATTCTATTCTATTCTATTCTATTCTATTCTATTCTATTCTATTCTATTCTTCTATTCTATGTTCTTTTTTTTCTTTTAAGTTTACACATTTTTATTAGTTTATCAGAATATGAAATACAAAGGGAAATAAATAATAATAATAATATGGGAAACTCGGGGAAGGAAGAAGGGAAGAAGAAAACTCGGTGGAATTTATGTAACAACTGCAGTGATTCATTTATCAACCGTGACCAAAAGGATCAGGCGGAATTCACCGAACTGCCTTGCTTAGTGACGAAAAATTCTTGTCCTAATAGTGGACGTAAGTAAAGAAGACCTGTAATTGGATCAGTCAAACAACAATCCATTTTCCTAGACAAACGGATTGTTGGCTTGTCTGGGCAGAGTGGGTACACAATCTGGTATTTATCATGGTATACAGGTAATGTTCGACTACCTGTATACCATAAAATTTCCTTGGTGACCATTTGAAGTTACAACAGCACTGAAAAAAAGTCATTTATGACCATTTTTCACATTTACGACCGTTTGCAGCATCCCCCATGGTCACGTGATTAAAATTCAGATGCTTGACAACTGACTCACAATTACGACAGTTGTAGTGTCCCAGGGTCATGTGATCCTCTTTTGAGACAAGCAAAAATCAATGGGGAAGCCAAATTCACTTAACAACCATGTTACTCACTAACTGCAGAGATTCACTTAACAATTGTAGCAAGAAAGGTCGTAAAACGGGGCAAAACTCACTTCACCACTGTGGCTTAGACACTGAAATGTTGAGCTCAATTGTGGTCCTAAGTCAAGGACTAACTGTACTCATGAATCCTTCTCCAAATTTAAGAAACATTTGAAACTTGGTCACATTCAGGGCAATGTTCCCTCTAACATTGAAAATCACTGCGCGGCAGTAGGAAACTGCTGCGCGGCGTTTTCTTTTCTGGAGGGACCGAACCGGCCTCCCTGGATGAAGAGTAAGCTGGTGGCCAGCAGCCTTTGATCTCGCTCTCCTCCTCTCCCTAGCAGCAGAGCCCGCCTGGGGAGGCAAGAGTTAAAGCCTCCGCCTTTCTTCGTTGAAGGCTCCTTTCCCCCACCCCCCACCCCTCCACCCGGATCGGCTGGTGATCAATGTTCCCTATGACATAAGAAAACACCAGGCGGCAGTTGGAAACTGCTGCGCGGTGTTTTCTTATCACGTGCGTGGCCGCTCAGCTGTGCAGCTTAGAGGAAACATTGATTCAGGGGTGGGCTGCTGGGGGTTCGCAGGGGTTCGGGAGAACCTCTAGCTAAGATTCTAAGAACCCCCAAATCCCACTCCAGTCTGGCCCGCCCACCCTACCCTGCCCCTCCAAGGAGTCACCACGCAGCCCATTTTGGATGCAGGTGAAGTGCAGGGCGCGCACGGAGGCTTGGGGAGGGCGAAAAACGGGCCTACCGGAAGTTCAGGAAGGCTGGAAATGGGCCCATTTCCGGCCTCCAGAGGGCCTCCGGAGCCCGGGGAGGCAGTTTTCACCCTCCCAGAGGCTCGAGGAAAGCCTCCGGAGCCTGGGGAGGGCAAACGCACACACACACACACACACACCGCCGTGGTGCAGGAGGCCAACTAGGCCACACCCACCATGGCCACGCCTACCCAGCGAACACCCTGGGCAGAGAACACCCTGCTAAAATTTTTGAAGCCCACCCCTGATCACATCCTTCAAGGAGTATTGAGTTATTCTGTCCTAAGCATCCCTGGTTGAATGTTAGTCGGATTTTTTTTTTTAATGCTGGGAGACTCATTTGTGCCCTTCCGTACCTTGCGTGGCATCTTGCCAAGAACCCATTCCAGCTTCAAATTCACAGGGGTGTTCCTTCCTCCTGTATCTCCTTTGTCCACCTCTGCCGTACTTGCTGGAGACTTCGTGTCATCCACCAGCACAATCTGAAGAAGAAGAAGGAGGAGGAGGAGGAGGAGGAGGAGGAGGGGGAGGAGGGGAAGACGAAGAGGAGGAGGAGGAGGAGGAGGGGGAGGGGGAGGAGGGGGGAGGAGAAGGAGAAGGAGAAGGAGAAGGAGAAGGAGAAGGAGAAGAAGGAGAAGAAGAAGAAGAAGAAGAAGAAGAAGAAGAAGAAGAAGAAGAAGAAGAAGAAGAAGAAGAAGAAGAAGAAGAAGAAGAAGAAGAAGAAGAAGAAGAAGAAGAAGAAGAAGAAGAAATGTATATTGGATATTACATGTTTTAACAGCAGCAAGAATGGTATTTGCACAACATTGGAAACGTGAGGAAGAAGATATAATTAGAAAAACATTGGACTGTGCAGAAATGGACAGATGAACACTGAAGAGAAAAGAAAAAGAAGACACAGAATATTTTCAAACTTGGGACTTGTTTTATCAATGGTTGGACAACAGGAGTAGAAATTAGGAACTTAAGAAGTATTACTACGTAAATGAATGGACTCAGACACTATGCTGTTCACTAAGAACATATTGTATGTAAAGAGAAAATGTATGTATGCTTTCTGCCCCTTTATTCTTTCATATTCACTTCGATGTTTAGCTCCCAATCTGGTCCATTCTATATTTTCAGAATTACAGGAGTACCTGTACATGTTCATGAATTGTGAGCTACCCGGAATCATTTGCTGAGATGGACGGCTATAGGAATCAAATAATGAAAAATAAAAAATAAAATAAAATAATAAAAATGAAAATAATAAAATGAAAAAATGAAACAAAATAATAAAATAAAAATAAAATAAAATAATAATAAAATAAAATAATAATAATAAAATAAATAAAATAAATAAAATAAATAAAATAAATAAAATAAATAAATAAAATAAATAAATAAAATAATAATAAAATAATAAAATAAAATAAAATAAAAGAATAAAAGAATAAAATAAAAGAATAAAATAAAAGAATAAAACAATAGAATAAAAGAATAAAAGAATAAAATAAAATAAATAAAAAATAAGAAATAACTGGAAAAATAAAATAAAATAAATAATAAAAATAAAAAATGAAATGAAATGAAAAAATAAAATAAAATAAATAAAAATAAATAAATAAATAAAATAAACAATACAATAAAAGTATTTAAAATTGCTGTAGTATTCCGAGGTCATGTGACCACCCTTTGCAACCATCCAAGCTATCTTTCAACAAGCAAAGTCAATGAGGGAAAGCCTGATTTGCTTAACAACCACATGATCCACTTAACGACCGTGGCAAAAAGATCCTAAAATCAGACGTGACTCATTTAACTGCCACCTCGCTTATCAATAGAAGTTCTGGTCCCAATTGGAGTCGTACTAACATGGGCATTACGCTTAGAAAGGCCCCAACTGACCTATCAGATAGGGCCACCAAAATATTAACAGTGGCCACGCTATCTTCTGGTCTTGTTGTTAGTTGCAAAGTCGTGTCCAACCCATTGCGACCCCATGGACAACGTTCCTCCACGCCTTCCTGTCCTCTACCATCCCCCGGAGTCCATTTAAGCTCACGCCGACTGCTTCAGTGACTCCGTCCAGCCACCTCGTTCTCTGTCGTCCCCTTCTTCTTTTTCCCTCAATCTTTCCCAGCATTTGGCTCTTCTCCAGTGAGTCTTCTGATCTACTTCTGGTCTACTCTCTTGTTTCCTGCAGAAGGATTTTCCTCACCCCTTCATTTGCGCCCAACCCAATAGATTGATGTTCTTCTACCACCCGCACCAATTTTTCTCTTACCTTCCCATTGCCTGTGATTTTGCCAACGAAGTCAACGGCACATCTTTCGCGGGAAGCCAGGCGTTGCAGAAAATCAGCTCGCCGTGGCTGAAGCAGGAGCGCGTTGGTTTCTTGATATTCGGCCCCCCAGATTTCCAAAACACTCAAAGTGGGGTCTCCCAGCTAGGAAACGAATGATAGAGAGAGATTGAGAGAGGGGGGGAAGGAGGGAGGGAGGGAGAGAGAGCAACCAGGTTAAACTCCGCAGAATCTACAGAAAGAAAGAAGGCTGCATGAACAGCACCGATGCTCTGTTGGTTAAATACAGGTTGTCCTCGACTTACAACCACGACTGAGTCAAAGTTTCTGTTGCTAAGTGAGACATGTGTGAAGTGAGTTTGCTCCATTTTACGACCTTTCTTGCCACAATTGTTAAGTTAGAATTAGAATTAGAATTATTGGCCAAGTGTGATTTTTGCTCTGGTTTTCCCGAGCAAAATCTCACTTAGTTAAACAATAGATTCTCCTTCTCCCCACCCCTGGGAGTTCACATTGTCTAATGATAAAACTTCCTTTTGTTATGGGAACAGTCCATGTCTCCGTCTAACACAGGGGTTAGCAACCTTAAACACTCGCAACACACACACAAACAAAAGAGCCACAAAGGCCCTAACCGGAAGCCCCCAGTTCAATTCTGGAGCCAACCAGAAGTCAGGTTTCCCCCACCACAGAGTCTCCTCCTAGTGCGGCGTCCTTTTTCCTCTATCTATCCTAACTGAAAGCCTTATCAATTGTGGAGCTGACTGGCGACAGGGAGCCGCAGCAGAGGGATGAAAGAGCCACATGCGGCTCTAGAGCCGCAGGTTGCTGACCCCTGGTCTAACACCTGCAACAATGATCTTGGCGAGTGGTTCAGGCTCTCACGGTCCATAGACAAAATCTTAGCATCTCATTCCCCCCCCTCCTCCTGTTTGAATGGCAAGTTGAAGAGCGATAGATAGAAGCTCAGAAGCAGTAAAGCGACTCAATCTTGACATAGATATTGCGGGAATCAGGATAGATCAACCACTGCAAGGCTTAAGCAAAGACATACCTGGAAACGGCTCGCATAGATAGTAGCTCCTGCCGGCTCGCTCAACTCCTTCAAGACGTTCCCTTTAAAAAAAGAGAAAGTTATTTAGAACATTTAGAAGGAGTTCCCAACCCCCGGTCTGTGGACTGGCACCGGGCCGCGGCATGCCAGAAACCGGGCCCCAGAAACAAGCCTCATCTACAGGATACAGGCGCATGCGTTACTATTTGCATTAACACTGCTGCTTAGTTTAATAACTTTTATAAGTTGATGATTCTAATGCTTTTTATGTTATAAGCCACCCAGAGTCATTGGACGGGAGATGGGTGGTAAATAAATTTCTAAATAAATAAATAGATTTTTAAATAAACAAATGTCTAACTAAATAGATGCATTTCTGAACAAATAAATAAATAAATTTCTAAAGAACTACATAGATTTTTAAATAAACAAATGTCTAACTAAATAGATGCATTTCTGAACAAATAAATAAATAAATTTCTAAAGAAATACATAGTTTTTTAAATAAACAAATGTCTAACTAAATAGATGCATTTCTGAACAAATAAATAAATAAATTTCTAAATAAATACATTGATTTTTAAATAAATAGATTTTTAAATAAACAAATTTCTAAATAAATACATTTCTGAATAAATAAATACATTTCTGAACAAAAAAATTCTAAATAAATTTCTAAATAAATAGATTTTTAAATAAACAAATTTCTAAATAAATAAATGAATTTCTAAATAAATAAATTTCTAAATAAATAAATTTCTAAATAAATAAATAGATTTTTAAATAAACAAATTTCTAAATAAATACATTGCTGAACAAATAAATACATTTCTGAACAAATAAATTTCTAAATAAAGAAATGAATTTCTAAATAAATAAATTTCTAAATAAATAAATAGATTTTTAAATAATAGATTTTTAAATAAACAAATTTCTAAATAAATACATTTTTGAATAAATAAATACATTTCTGAACAAATTAATTTCTAAATAAATTTCTAAGTAAATAAATAGAATTTTAAGTAAACAAATTTCTAAATAAATAAATTTCTGAACAAATGAATAAATTTTGAAATAAATATATTTTTAAATAAACAAATTTCTAAATAAATACATTTTTGAACAAATAAATACATTTCTAAATAAATAAATACATTTCTAAAATAAATAAATACATTTCTAAATAAGTAAGTAAGTAAATACTTCCGGTAAATACTTTTGGTCCTTAACAGATATTCCTTGAGTTATAATTGAGCCCTAAGACACATTTTTTATGGTGGTCATAAAGCAAATGCTGCAGTTGTTAAGCGAACCCATGGCTTGCGATGGCTGGAGCACCCCAATACCCTCTCTCCTCCCATGCTCACCATTGCCTCCGGCACCCTGGTCGTGCAAACTGCAGATGGGATTATTCTCCCCGCTTTCTATGCAACCCCGAAGCACCCGGTTCATCTTCTGTTCCATCTCAGCGTCACCACGTTGCACGGCTCCAAAATCCAGCTCACTGGCGTTGTCGCCTTGCACCTAAATGGGCACAGGAGAGGTTGGTGGGTGGGAGCTGAGACCAGGGGTGGGTTCCTTCCGGTTCAGACCAGATCGCCTGAATCGTTAGCGACCCACTGGTGACGTAGCACCCCGCCCCTCTTCACAAGGCACACCTGGGGACTGAGCCTTAAGGAGACGCTGTGGGGAGGGACATTTATCGGGAACAAACGCTAAATTCCTGGAGTGTTGAGTGCCGATCTTTGAACTTTCCTGGATTCCTCGCATTCTTTTCTGGATTTCTTGCTTTGCAGCCGTGGTGCTCACAGCGTTGGGCTGGACTATTTGCAGCCAGAGGCTGCTTGAGGGGTGTGTGTGTGTGTGTGTGTGTGTGTGTGTGTGTGTGTGTGCGTGTGTGTATGTGTATGTGATATCACCTTGCTCTGGAACTTGCCAGAAACATGGGGGGCATTTGGGGAAATTTGGAGCAATGAAGGGGCGGTTTGAACTTCCAGTTGCCTCTGTGCCTTGCCCCGGGTCAACACAAGAAGAAAAGTTCCTCAGTTTACCTGGATGGAAGACGCAGCTCCTCCTCCGACGCCAATTCGGTAGACGGGCCCTCCAACCTTCACCACATCCATCCCTGGGGAAAAAGACGAAAACCACAGGGTGAAATTTCGGACATGGAGACTGAATTAAGCTTGGGGCTGCCACTGTCTGGAATATAAGTAGTCCTTAACTTACAACCACAATTGAGCCCGGCATTTCTGTTGCTAAGTAAGACATCTGTTATGGGAGCATTGCCCCATTCCTTGCCACCATCGCTAAATGAACCCCTGCGGGTTGTTAAGTTCGTAACGCGGCTGTTAAGTGAATCTGGCCTCCCCGTTGACTTTGCTGGTCAGAAATTTACAAAAAATAAATTTTAGGTGACCCCCCCCCACGACCGTCATAAATATGAATCAGCTGTTCAAGGGTTTGAATTTTGATCAAAGGACCACAAGTATGCTTGAAATGGTTGTAACTGTGAAAAAATAATTATGTCACTTTTGTTCAGTTGCCGTTGCAACTGTGGTAACGTTGTAACTGTGAAAGTTTTGACGATTTGAATGGTCACAAAATGAAGCGTTGTAAGTTGAGAACTACCTGTAGATTTGGGATACAATACGCTACAATCCCGAAGAATTGTTAGAATATTCAAGACTGGGAGAGCCAGTGGTAACAAGGTCAGCCAATGAATAGGCATAGCAACTGAATCAGCCAATAGGAGCTAACCACTTCTGAGTCTGTGCAGAGAATCGAAACTGAATATTTAAGCTTAAGGGTAGTTGTGGCTCCACTCTCCACTCTGTGCTCTCTGTCCTCTCTGAACTAGAAGCTGCTTGTGTTTTACTTTTAACTGTTGCTACATTGAAGAAGAACTCTGCTAATGGTATTGTAAATATATATATTATTATGTTTATAAAGAAGTTATTGAATCCAGCTGAATCAGTCATCTGTGTGTACTTCTGGTTTTGATTTTGCAACAAACTTTAATAAGAATCCTTACCAGGCTGGGGAGTTTCCTTGCGGACATGGATGTCTTCAATTGCTCCGATGCCTCCGCTGAACATGATGGGCTTGATCCATTCGTGCCGCTCTCCGTCCCCCAGGCGCATCCCAAAAGAGCGTGCAAACCCTACGCCAAGGAAGACGGGTGAATTTAAACAATGGCCCTTTCCCACACAATCTTGCACATCCCTCCAGCTTATAGTTATGGTGGCTTAAAAGTGCGTGGACTTCAACTCCCAGAATTTCTCAGCCAACCCAAGTTTGGTGGCTTGAAGATATGTGGACTTCAACTCCCAGAATTTTCTAGCCAGCCCAAGTTTGGTGGCTTCAAGATGTGTGAACTTCAACTCCCCCCCAGTCGGCCCAAGCTTGGTGGCTTCAAGATGTATCATTCCCTAGTCAGCCCAAGTTTGGTGGCTTCAAGATGTGTGAACTTCAACTCCCCCCCAGTCGGCCCAAGCTTGGTGGCTTCAAGATGTATCATTCCCTAGTCAGCCCAATTTTGGTGGCTTGAAGATATGTGGACTTCAACTCCCAGAATTTCCCAGCCAGTCCAAGCTTGGTAGCTTGAAGATGTGTGGACTTCAACTCCCAGAATTCCCCAGCCAGCCCAAGCTTGGTAGCTTGAAGGTGCGTGGACTTCAACTCCCAGAATTCCCCAGCCAGCCCAAGCTTGGTAGCTTGAAGGTGCGTGGACTTCAACTCCCAGAATTCCCCAGCCAGCCCAAGCTTGGTAGCTTGAAGATGTGTGGACTTCAACTCCCAGAATTTCCCAGCCAGCCCAAGCTTGGTAGCTTGAAGGTGCGTGGACTTCAACTCCCAGAATTCCCCAGCCAGCCCAAGCTTGGTAGCTTGAAGATGCGTGGACCAATTCCCAGAATTCCCCAGCCAGCCCAAGCTTGGTAGCTTGAAGATGTGTGGACTTCAACTCCCAGAATTTCCCAGCCAGTCCAAGCTTGGTGGCTTGAAGGTGCGTGGACTTCAACTCCCAGAATTCCCCAGCCAGCCCAAGCTTGGTAGCTTGAAGGTGCGTGGACTTCAACTCCCAGAATTCCCCAGCCAGCCCAAGCTTGGTAGCTTGAAGATGTGTGGACTTCAACTCCCAGAATTTCCCAGCCAGCCCAAGCTTGGTAGCTTGAAGATGCGTGGACCAATTCCCAGAATTCCCCAGCCAGCCCAAGCTTGGTAGCTTGAAGGTGCGTGGACTTCAACTCCCAGAATTCCCCAGCTGCCAAAGTTGATAAACACTGTTCTACTTCCTCTGCCCCTTCCCATGCATTCAGTCAGCATCTTTTCACAAAACAAACCACAACTTCAAGCACACCACCGGCTGGATCTCAAGAGCACACCACCAACAAGCTCACCTGCCAGCACAGGTTCCCCAAATTTGTTGCCGTAGTCCGAAGCTCCGTCACTGGCACCAATGGCCACTTCCACAGGCCGTGCAAAATTATCAGGGTATATGAAAGACGTATCTTCCCAAGGTAACGAGTATCCTATAAGGAAGAATGCAAAAGAATGATTTTCCCCAGAGATAAGTAACATCCAAATAACCATTTTACACCTTTTTGTGTGTGTATATATTCTCTGCAGTCATCTGGTTGTTAGCACTCTTTCTGAGAGTCCTTGAGTGGCCTCCAAGTGGCCTCAACGGCTCTCAGAAACGGTGCTAACAACCAGACAACTGCAAGGAATATAAACCCTTCCATTCCCCACCATTCAATCAGAACGAAAGAAGCTTCTTGGAGGAGAAGCGAAATGTCTTCAACGAAAAACAAAGAAAGTCCAGTTGCCTCTTGAGGGAAAAAAGGACCTTTGGAACGCTCACCTGGAATGTGTAAATTGCCAAAGCTGTATCCGGCAGTTCCAGCAATTACGTGAGCTCCGCGACCTGTGCATTGCACATCCCGGATTCTCCCGCCTGTCCCAGTGGTGGCACCGCTGAATGGGGCAACTCCTAGAAGGGGAGAGAAATTGCAACAAGTAGGCAACAATGCTTGATTAACTGTAATTTACTTGAATGAATTGTTGAGTAGCTAAGCCAGGGGTGTGTCAAACTCGATTTCATAATGAGGGCCGCATCAGGGTTGTTTAATTTTGAGGGACCAGGGTGGGCGTGGCCAGGATGGGTGTTGCCAACTCAACATCACTCGTGTCGGGGCCGTCTGTAGTGGCCCGAGCACTCTGCCAGCGAAAACAGCCTCCCGAGCTCTGTTTTCGGCTGCAACAGCCTCTTGCAAACCCTCTGCCAGCAAAAACAGAGTTCGGGAGCCCATTTTCACTAGCAGAGCGCTCGGGCATTCGGGCCACTACAGACGCCCCTGAGCTCTGTTTTTGCTGGCAGAGGCACCCCCGGGCCGCTCCTTTGCTGTTTCTAGGGCAGCCCCGCGGGCCAGATCTAAGCACCCCGTGGGCTGGATCTTGCTGTGGCCCGCCAGCAGCCCGTGCAGCCAGGGCCTTCGGAACCTCCAGCACCTCTTGACAGTGATGAGGAAGAAGGAGCTTCTCCTCTTCTTGATGCAAGAGCACGCAGGGCTGCCAAGAGGCAGGAATGGTTACTCCGGAGGAGGTCTCCTCGGGAGTAAGACTTGGGGCTAATTGGCCACTCCCCTAGTCTATTTAAAAACAGTAGAGGCAGCTGGAAACCTGCAGGAAACAATAGTTCAGACTCGAGTATCTGTCGTGCATTGTCTTGTGAATTCTAGTTTCTCTGCTTCTGATTTCTAATCAAGAAAGACTCCAGGGCATTTTGCCAAGCCTTCGGACATTGAGATAACCAGAACTAATTGTGTTGTTTTGAGCTAAGACTGACTGAACTTACGCCAGCTGCTAATGAATACTAATTAGCAGCTGACTCTCTGCAAGAAAGGATTGCTTCTGTTGATTTGTGTGTTTTGCCACTGCTAAGCCAGTTATTAGCAGTGGTTCATTGATTAAACTAAGTTCGTTCAAACGGTGTGTTTTTGATACATTCGTAACTGGGGACAGAACAGATCCGTCTCCCGGGACTTGAGTTTGACACCCCTGAGCTAAGCCACACACTATGATATCCAAACAAATATAGGTAGCCCCTTGAGACACGATCGCAATAGAGCCTACCCTTTACAGCCGAATGTCGTGACGGTTGTAAAACAGGTTAGATTTTACAGTGTTTTTTTGTGACACGAATGCTGCGGATGTAAGTGCAAATTCACTGATCACTCTGAGCAGTTTTGCCAAAATCCAGAAGTAACTGCTGGTTGTTGTTTTTTTGAAAAACTGTCATAAAACATTGTCAGGTGACCTTTGACACAGCAAACAACTGTCAATGCGGTCATGTTGCCAAATGCCTAACGAGTGGGTATTAACAGATTAACAGAGTTGGAAGGGACCTTGTAGGTCATCTAGTCCAACCCCGCCCCCCGTCCAAGCAGGAGACCCTACACCATTTCTGACAGATGGCAGTCCAGTCTCTTCTTGAAAGCTTCCAGTGATGAAGCTCCCACAACTTCCGAAGGCAGCTTCTGTTCCATTGGTTGATTGCTCCGTCAGAAAATTTATCCTTATTTTCAGGTTGAATCTCTCCTTGATCAATTTCCATCCATTATTCCCTCATCTGGCCTTCAGGTGCTTTGGAAAATAGTTGACACCCTCAAATATTGGAAGACTGCGATCATGTCTCCCCTGGTCTTTCTCTTCACTAGACTAGCCATGCCCAGTTCCTGCAACCGTTTATCATATGTGATTATAGGTACGGGGACAACCGCCGGATCTTTGGATCCAGGTCATAAGTTCCCTTTTTTCAGGTAGACTGTAACTTCAAACGGTCACTAAGTTGAGGATTTACCTGTACGCAAAGAATGAAAGCCTAAATCAAGTTATTGTATGGCATAACACGACCTGCCAATGCAACTGAACTCTAGGCGAGATGGGTGGGCATATAAATTTGGTAATAAATAAATTTTAAAAACTCTCGCTTGCCTAAGGTAAATAATATTTTAGAGGTAAGACTCCAGAGGTCACAGCCTTCGGTTCTTTTTTTCCCTAGTAGGCATATATCTGTGGCTTGCATTGAAGTTGGAAATCATTTACAGACCCAGTAGGGCAAAAGTAAAGAATGTAACTTTTAAAACAAATTTTTCTGCCTCCTAGTGACCCTTGGTTTCTCTGTTCAACCAACCATGTTTATCAGTGACAATGTGAATAAAAGAGTTGAAAGGGGCCTTGGAGGCCTTCTAGTCCAACCCTCTCCTCAAGCAGGAAACCCCATACCAATTCAGACAAATGGTTGTCCAGTTTCTTCTTAAAAGCCACCACAACCTTTGAAGGCAAGCTGTTCCACTGATTAATTGTTCTTACTGTCAGAAAATTTCTCCTTAATTTTGGGTTGCTTCCCTTGATTAGTTTTCATCCATTGTTTCTTATTTCTGGTGCTTTGGAGAATAGCTTGACTCCCTCTTCTTTGTGGCAGCCCCTTAGATACTGTAGTGGAAGACTGCTATCACATCACTCTTAGTCCTTCTCTTGATTAACCTAGACATACCCAATTCCTGCAACCGTTCTTCCTATGTTTTAGGTATGAGATTCAGCAGGAAACCACATACTTTGTATATATATCAGATGTTGGATTTAATTCATGAAACCTCAATTTGGAGAGAGAGAGAGAGGGGGGCAGAGAGGGGGAGGAAGAGAGAGAGAGGAAAAGGGGGAGAGAGAGAAAGGGAGGAAGAGAGAGAATGGGGGAGAGATAAAGGCAGGAAGAGAGAGGGAGAGAGGGAGAGAAAGAGTGGGAGAAAGAGGGAGAAAGGGAGGAAGAGAGGGGGGAAGAGAGAAAGAGAGAGAGAAAGGGAGAGAGAGGGGGAGGAAGAGAGAGGGGAGAGGGAGAAGGGGAGGGAGAGAGGAGGAGAGAGAGAAAGAGAGAGAAAGGGATGGAGAGAGAAAGGGAGGGAGAGAGAGAGGAAGGGAGGGAGAGAGAAAGGGATGGAGAGAGAGAGGAAGGGAGGGAGAGGGAGGGGGAGAGGGAGAAAGGGAGAGGGAGAGAGGGAGGAAGAGAGAGAGAAGAAGAGAGAGGAAGAGAGAGAGAAAGGGAGGAAGAGAGAGAGAAAGAGAGGAAGAGAGAGAGAAAAGGAGTGAAAGAGAGAGAAAGGGAGGGAGGGAGGGAGAGAAAGGGAGGGAGAGAGGGAGAGAGAAAGGGAGGAAAAGAGAGGAAGAGAAGGAGAGAGATTTCCACGTTAGCAGGACAGTCACTGCAAAGAGGAGGTGTTAACCTTGCATCTAACAAAGGATAGGCTAGAACAGGGGTAGGCAAAGTTGGCTCTTCTATCACTCATGGACTTCAACTCCCAGAATTCCTGAGCTAGCATGATTGGCTCAGAAAGTCTGAGAGTTGAAGTCCACGAGTCATAGAAGAGCCAACTTTGCCTACCCCTGGGCTAGAACATTTTTCTGTTGATCTCGTAGGCTTATTCTCAACCGTATCCTGAAATAGATAGGCAGGCGGATGCCTGTGCAAATTTTGATTTCAGCTCACACTGTCAATCTGTTTATGGATGATGACAGCTCTGTGGATGATGGCAACTGTCGTCCCCAAACAACCAGAGACTACTGCTAAATCACTGCCACTTCGATCGGTAGCACCACTTTGCCGGGATCTTCTGAGGCCCACCAGAAAGTGGGTACCAAACGCCTGCAGCCCTCGGTTATGGGTCACTCTTTCGGCTAACTAGCTCACCTGTGGGAAAGTTGTGTGTTTCAGCTGTGAAGATGACATGTCGGGTGGAGGTCCGCTTCTCAAAGGGGCTGGCCTTGGATGGGTCGCTGGGCCAGAGGGAGAGGACTTCCCTGCCCTGGATGGCACTTGAAGGGGAAGAAGACAAAAGCTTTAGGAATGCATCAAACATGGAAGTCTATCTCATCCTGGTGCATTGGAACTATTCCAGTGGTGGATTGCTGCCGGTTTACATCGGTTCACCCGAACCGATTGCGGAAATTTGCCCCCGCTCGCCAGACCAACAGCAATGGCCGGCTGGCTACGCCCCCGAACTAGTCCTCCAGTCACCGCTCCTTGAAAGCGGCTGGCAAAGAACCCTCTGTGCATGCGCAGAGGCTTCATTTGCGCGACGTGAGGCAAGACGCGCACTTCCAACGCGACGCGAACCGGTAGGGAAGGTGAGTAGAACCCACCCCATGAACTACAGCACCCAGAATCCCTTGCTCTTCAGCTGATTGGGAATCCTGGGATCCTTGGGAAATCCTGCTGATTGGGAATCCTGGGATCTGTGATCTCCTAAAACATCTGAGAAACATATCCAGCTGCACTGAACGGGTTCCACTTCCCTTCCTCCATGGCTGCCATAACTAATCCTTGACTTGTGACCGCAATTGGGACGGGAACTTCCATCACGAAGCAATGCTGTCGTTAAGTGAATTGCACCCGATTTTGCAACTTTTTTTTTTGCTTTGCAGCAATCGTTAAGTGAATCAGGCTACTATTAAGCAAATCTGGCTTTCCCCATTGACTTTGCCAGTTGGAAATCCCCGGAAAAGGTTTGCAAATGGCGTTCACAGGACCCGGGGACACCACAGCCATCGTAAATACATACCGGTTGCCAAGCACCCAAATTTTTACCATAGGGATGTTGTGATGGCCATAAGTCACTTTCTTCAGTACCTTTGGATAATTCCGAATGGCCATTAAATGAGTGGTCGTAAGGCAAGGATTATCTATCTTGCCAATCTAGTCGAGTGGTGGGGGTCGGGGAGCGAGACAGAGAGAGAATGGGGAATACCCCCCACCTGCTGTTGTCGCAGAATTTGATGACGTTGTTGGGGTTGCTGCGTTCTTGAGTTTTCATGATGGACTCGAAGAGCGATTCCTTCATTTCTTTCCCGTCCACCAGGAGGCGCCCTTTGAAGAACCAATGCCGGCTGTGTTCACTGCAGAGAAACACCAGGTAAAAAGAAAGAAAGGTAAGACTGCCCTCTGACTAAGCTTCCTTTCACACCAAAACCAAAGAGGGAAGAAAGCAGGAATTCGGTAATAGCTTTATACCATATAGTATCAACATTGTTAACTCTCAAGACTTTTTCCCCCCACTGTGTATTCTAAATGGTCTGTGATTGATATATATGTGTGTGGGGGGGTGCGGTGGCCTAGAGGTGGAGCTCTCGCCTCACAATCAGGAGGCTGTGAGTTCGATCCTAGGTAAAGGCAGTTATTTCTCTCTCTGGGCACAATGAGGATATATCTGCTGGAAAAAAAATTGGCACTGGCAACAGGAAGGGCATCCGGCCAGTAAACACTCAATTCCATTCAGTTGCCGCAACGGATTATGGGGTCATTAAAAGAAGATGAGGATTTTGTGTGTGTGTGTCTGTGTGTATCTATCTCTATCTCTATCTCTATCTCTATCTCTATCTCTATCTCTATCTCTATCTATCTATCTATCTATCTATCTATCTATCTATCTATCTATCTATCTATCTATCTATCTATCTCTATCTCTCTATCTATCATCTATCTATCTATCTATCTATCTCTCTATCTCTATCTCTATCTCTATCTCTATCTCTATCTCTATCTCTCTATCTCTCTATCTCTCTATCTCTCTATCTATCTATCTATCTATCTATCTATATATTATACCGGTATGTATGCATGTATGCATGTATGTATGTATGTATGTATGTATACATACATACATACATACATGTATGTATGTATATATAAAAATGTTTTTCTGTCGAGTCACCTGGTATACTCAAATATGGGAGGGAGCATACTGCTTCCTTTTTGCCTTTCAACCCCACTCCAGAGGCCATACAGGCTACAAACTATATTTTCAAATTTACATTTTTGCTGATAAAGAAATAAAGGGAAACTAGTATAGATCTAGTTCAAGCTATTTAGCTCTCATCAGCTAGCCATACCCTTCTGGGATTCGAACTTGGGCTGCTTGCCTTGTTAGGCAGTGCTTTTAACCTCTAAGCCACAAGTTCTCCTCCCTTATCAGCTGAACCAGGGGAGGGATCGAGGGATCACTCGAGGTTTTTTAAAAAACTTGCTTCCCTGGACACAACGGCGAGGAACACGACGGAGCTGCAAGTCTCAGGTACGGTAGGATGCGCGTCGCTCTTCTTCCCCGCCCCACCTGCCACCCCTCTCTATATATTGATATATATAGCAATAGCAAGAGCAAGAGCAATAGCATTTAGACTTATATACCACTTCACAGTGCTTTACAGCCCCTCTCTAAGCGGTTTACAGAGTCAGCCTATTGCCCCTGTTACCCTAACCCTAACCCTCATTTTACCCACCTCGGGAGGATGGAAGGCTGAGTCAACCTTGAACCTGGTGACATTTGAACTGCCAAATTTCAGGCAGCCGGCAGGCAGCAGGAGTACCCTGCAGTACTGCACTCTAACCACCGCCCCACCCACTGCTCTGTATATGTATGTATATGTATGGGTGTATGTACGGTATATGTGTGCATATATATATTCTTTGAGAGCAAGCATCAGACTTTCATTTTTTTAATGTGTGCCAGTGTGTTCACAGAAAAAAGTGACAAAAAAAACTTTATCTTATCCTCCTATCTTATCTTATCTTATCTTATCTTATCTTATCTTATCTTATCTTATCTTATCTTATCTTATCTTATCTTACCTTACCTTACCTTACCTTACCTTACCTTACCTTATCATCTTAGCTTATCCTACCATCTTATTATCTTTTTTTTAAAATAGTCTTAATTAAATTTTCTGGTTAAAAACAACATAACAACATACAAATACAAAGTACAAAACACGTAACACATAAAACACATACAAACATAGCTAACACTAGCCACTTTTACAGCTATTTCATTTTCAGTTATATTTTACATTTTGCTATATTACTATTTTTATTTAAACAATTGCAATTATTTATTCTGTTCTATATTTAATGGATTAAATCTCCTATTTTGTGTGTGTGTGTGTGTGTGTGTGTGTGTGTGTGTGTGTGTGTGTGTAAATATAAATGGAAGATATATATATCTTCCATTTTATTTACATAAACCTCTACTTACATACATATAATGTGAAGTTGAGAACATTTGTAAATTCTTTATAGTTCACCTTTTATTATCTTATCTTATTATCTTACCTTATTATCTTGCCTTGCCTTGCCTTGCCTTATCCTATCCTATCCTATCCTATCCTATCTTACTTTATCTTATCAAGTCCCATTGCTTCATGCCTCCTCTCCAGAATCTGCTGTCAGCTCTTGTTCTGCCACCAGAAATACACTTCCTCTTGAACCCCTGGCTTAAATAAGAACGCAGGTAGTCCTTGACTTACGACCATAATGGAGCCCAAAATTTCCTTCGCTAAGCAAGATAGTTGTTAAGTGAGCTTTGTCCCATTTTACAGCCTTTCTTGCCACCGTTGTTAAGTGAATCACTGCAGTTAAGTTACTAAATGAATCTGGCTTCCCCATTGACTTTGCTTACCGGAAGGTTGCGAGAAAGGACAGCATGGTCCCAGGACAGTACAACCGTCATAAATATGAGCCAGTTGTCAAGCAACCAAATTTTTAATCACACGATGCTGCAGGGATGCTGCAGCGGTCCTATGTGTGAAAAATGATTCTACGTTACTTCTTTCAGTGCTGTTGTAACTTTGGTCACTAAAAGAATGGCTGTAAGTCGATGACTTCCTTTAAAATGGGATTCTTGTTGCATTTTTCCTGTCCAACCTGTTCAAAGTTTCCACCAGGAAGGCTCTAAGGCAGTGATGGCGAACATTTTTTGGTTCGTGTGACAAAAGGGGGGGGGAGTGCGCGCACGTGCCCACAGCCATTCCCTCCCCATGCATGCGCACCCTCCCGCGCTGCACCCTGCGCATGTGCATAACACCACCACCCTGCCCTCACGCATGCGCACAGCCCTCACTGAAGCTTGGGACGCTGAAAAAAGTGGCCAAACAGAGAAACCGGAAGTTCAGAAAAATTGACGTCCGGTTTGCCCGTTGTGCTGTTTTTCGCACTCTAGGACTTCAGGAAGCTTCCCTAAAGCCTCCGGAGTGCGAAACGGCCTTCCCCAAGGCCGAAAATCAGTTGGCCATGCGCGCTGGAGCTGACATAGGGCAACGCCTCGCGTGTCCTCTGATATGGCTCCGCATGCCACCTGTGGCACGCATGCCATAGGTTCGCCATCACTGCTCTAAGGCAATGTCTATGGAGATCCTCAGACATCCAGGTCATGGTTGTCCCAAAGGTGGTTTTTTAAGAGGCAACTGGACTTCCTTTGTTTTTCTCTGAAGATGTTTCACTTCTCCCCCAAGAAGCTTCTTCAGCTCTGACCCCACCATCCAGTCAGAGCTGAAGAAGCTTCTTGGATGAGAAGTCAAATGTCTTCAAAGAAAAACAAGAAAGTCCAGTTGCCTCTTGTAAAAAAAGCACCTTTGGGATTCTAAGGCAGCATTTTTCAACCCGGGCAACGTTAAGTTGTGTGGACCCCATAACAAAAGCAATACCTGTTGGATTGAGCAAGGTCAAAGCATTCTACGCTGGTGGGATTTCTGCCCAATTTTTGGAAGAGAGCGGTATAGAAATCCAGGTCCCAGGAATCAAAAGCCAGACCTAGGAAAACAGAGAAACGCAGAGGCTGACTCATTGGTGTGGCTTAATTTCTACCTCATGCAGTGGTGAAATGCTCCCGGTTTGCTCATGCCTGTCGGTTGTCGGAGAGCCGATCTCGAAGACAGCGCGACACTCCACCCACCCGCCGGGACACCACCATTTGAGTTCTTTTACCCTCTGTGCATGCGCAAAGCATTCTGTGCATGCGCAGAGGGTAAAAGAACTCAAATGGCAGTGTCCCGGCGGGTGGGTGGAGCGTCATGCTGCCTTCGCGATCGGCTCTCCGACGACCGACAGGCACGAGCGAACCGGGAGCATTTCACCCCTGACCCCATCTCTTCCTGCACTAAAACAAACGAATGAACAAATGTAAGAGGCTATGAGAAGGAATTGCTTTGTCATTTGAATGGGTGGTGATGTCCTTGTGGCAACCTGGCAACTTTAAGACTTGTGGACTTCAGTTGAAGTGCTGAAAAATAAAAAATAAAAATTCATCCCCCCCACACCAAAAAAAAAGGCGAAAACAAGATGACGACGCTTGCGCAATGCCGGAAACTCGGCTTCTGCGTATGCGCAGAAGAAGAAAAAACCTGGAAACACCCCCCCCCAAAAAAAAATTCCAAAAAAAGATGGCGGCGTCCACAGACCAGCACCGACAGAATGGGTTCTGTGGCATCATCGTGATGTCACCAGCAGGTTGCTACCAGCTTCGGGCGAACCTTTCCAAACTGGGAGGAACCTGCCTCTAGTTGACTCCCTCTTCTTTGTGGCAGCTCCTCAGATATTAGAACACTGCTATCATGTCTCCCCTAGTCCTTCTTTTCATTAAACTAGACATACCCAGTTCCTGCAACTGTTCTTCATGTTTTAGCCTCCAGTCCCCTAATCATATTTGTTGCTCTTCTGTGCACTCTTTCTAGAGTCTCAACATCTTTTTTATATTGTAGAACCAAAACCAAACAAGCTACCAGAAACTCAGCATGCAAATTCCTCGTTAAATAGTTCCCAAATATTTCCCCATCCTCTTTACACTCCCTAGTTCGTACCAAGCTGGTTGTTGGCCTTCACGAGAGCCGGTCTTCCTTCTCCAAGAATATCAACATGGAACACCGCTTCGGGGCGGGTTGCTACCGCAAAACTCTGGATGGGTTCGGGATAGGTCTGCTCCGTCATCCGGTCGTAGAGTGAAGCTACTAGTTGGGTCTCCTGGGATGAGGTGGGCAGTTGGTCACACTGAAAAACAAAATCAAATTGAATTAAAAAAAATTTTAAAATGATACTCCGAAATGGAGTTTCGGAGGTGCCGAGGGAAACGTCCGTCTTGCTGCGACGTTGGCTCGGTCCCCCTACTGTATAAATGTGATATAGAAAGTATAGGAGTCTAGAAGGGGAACCTGTAATTAAATGATGTAGGAGTATATATTATCAGTCTGTCAAACATAAGGTGAATTATGATTAGAATCACTCAGGGAAAGGTTTAAGAGGGAGAAAGAGGAAGTAGAAAGGGAAGGGAGGGGAGGAGGGAAGTAGGAAGGGGGAGAAAAGGAGAAAGGAGGTAGGAGGAGGAGAGGGAGATAAGAGGGTGGGGAGTGCTATGAAATGAGGGAAAAACAGACTGATAAATAGCAGTATAAATAGGTGTAAAACTAGGATATTGATTTATGATATATTGGATAGAAATATATACCTATGTATGTTTTGATATGACTTATGGTATATGCATAGATGTGTATATGGAGATTGTGGGGATAAAATAAAAAACTTTTCAAAAAAGAAAAAGAAAAAGAAAATCAACTTTTGGATTCTACGTTCAAGAGGGGTTTTGTGCACCTGATGAGGAAAACTTTGGATATCAAAGAGAACGGATTCAAGAGCACCCTCTGCAATAGTTAAACAAAAGAAATTAGTCTATGGAGATTTTCAGTCATCCAGGTCGTGGTTGTCCCAAAGGTGCTTTTTCAGGAGGCAACTGGACTTTCTCGTGTTTTTTATCCTTTGAAGACGTTTCGCTTCTCATCCAAGAAGCTTCTTCAGCTCTGACTGGATGCTTGCTTTAGTTGCGCAATTTGGGACGAACACCTTTCGAATGGTGCGGGAGTATGAACGGATTTCCAGAAAAATTGCAAACTACAGGAACCATTTGCACTACTCAGGTGACCCTGAGGACACAGTTAAACCTCCAAGTGGCTTCAACGACTCTCTAAAAAGGATGAAAATGACCAGCTGTCTGCAAGGAGTATAAATTCTTCCATTCCCCATCATCCGGTCAGAGCTGAAGAAGCTTCTTGTATGATAAGCGAAACGTCTTCAAAGGAAAAAAACACAAAAAGTCCAGTTGCCTCTTGAAAAAGCACCTTTGGGAGAGAAAAGTGGTGTAGTAAATCTGTGGTGATGAATTCTATCAGGTGTTCTAGACATTTTGGAAACTGTCTATCTAGTCTTAAAATCAAATCTATAATTCTCAGGGTTTGTCATTCTTAGTGAATATAATTCCAACAAAGGATTGTAGAATTTCCACACCTCCCAATGGGAGAATCCCCTTTGCTTGGAAGTGTTATGGAAGTTGATCTGGAATCAACTGAAAAAATAACTGCAGATAATCCTTGGCTTACAACCATTTGTTTAGTGACTGTCTGAAGTTACAACAGCATTAAAAAAAATTTACCTGTGAGCACTTACAAACCATTGCAGCATCCCTGCGGTCACATGATCAAAATTTGGATGCATGGCAACTGGCATGTATTTACTCCAATAAATCTTTCCCCAAAATCCATATTTCGAAGTTGTTGAATCATGAATTGCCAGTTTACATTATCAAATGCCTTCTGCACATCCAAAAACATTAAGGCCACTTGCTTTCCAGGGTGTTGTTCATAGTATTCTAAAGTATTTAGAATCGTTCGCATATTGTCTTTAATCTGTCTTTTTGGTAAAAATCCATTTTGGTCTGAATGTATGAATTTACTAAGGAATCTGGCAACTGGCATGTATTTATGACGGTTGCAGTGTCCCCAGATCACGTGATCCCGTTTTGGGACAAGCAAAGTCAAACAGGGAAGCCAGATTCACTTAACAGCCGTGTGACTAATTTAACACCTGCGGTTAACAACTGTAGCAAGGAAGGTCGTAAAACAGAGCAAAATTCACATAACAATCGTCTTGCTTAGCTACGTAAATTTTGGAGTCGACTGTGGTTCTACATCGGGGTCTATCTGAAATTAGGAACCATAGGAAAGATTTATTCAGCTATCCTTCAAGAATGTTCATCCCTGCAGGGCGGGTGCAAAAGAGTTCCCTCTGAGTAAAATAATTCTTAGATATGCGTGTGGAAGTGGGAAGGGAAACTAGAAGAAAATAGAAAAACATACACATACTTTGAAAAGGTAGCGTCGGGAACACTCAACGCGGTCGATGTTTTCCAACCCAGCCGCCAGGCATACTGAGACAGCATTGGTGGAATAGGCTGTAGAAAAATTCAACCTGCAAGCATGAAGAAAATGAAGATAAATATGGATGGAGGAGGAGGAGAAAGTTGTTTTGAAATGAAATCCAAATAGATTTGAGGCCATATGTCCTTTAATAATGCCTGATTCAAATCAGATCAAATCAGTCAATTCTGTTGTTGTTCGTTGCGAAGTCGTGTCCGACCCATCGTGACCCCATGGACAACATTCCTCCAGGCCTTCCTGCCCTCTACCATCCCCTGGAGTCAGGGGTGAAATCCTCTGAAGTCTGCTACCGGTTTGCTTTGCATGCGCATGCGCGCTGCGCTCGCATGCGCATAGCAGGCACTACCGTGCAGCGCTGAAAAAGTAGAATTTTGAAGCCATCAGAGTCTGCAAAGGTAAGTAGAACAGTGAGGGGGGAAATCAGCTGTGCCGCGCAATTTAGATTAGCTAGAAAGCAGGATTTCCTGCTTTCTACCTAATCTAGATTGCGCGGCACAGCTGATCGTTGCACAGCTGATCGTCGGATATACCGCCTGAACCGGTAGCATTTTACCTCTGCCCGGAGTCCATTTAATCTCATGCCGACTGCTTCAGTGACTCCATCCAGCCACTTCATTCTCTTTCATCCCCTTCTTCTTTTGCTCTCAATCGTTCCCAGCATTAGGCTCTTCTCCAGTGAGTCCTTCCTTCTCATTAGGCGGCCAAAGTATTTGAGTTTCATCTTCAGGATCTGGCCTTCTAAAGAGCAGTCAGGGTTGATCTCCTCTAGGACTGACCGGTTTGATCGCCTTGCAGTCCAAGGGACTCGCATGAGTCTTCTCCAGCACCATAGTTCAAAGGCCTCAATCCTAAAGGACATCAATCCTCACTGTTCTTTGGAAGGGCAGATACTGAAGCTCAAATACTTTGGCCACCTAATCAGAAGAGAGAAGATTCATTGGAAAAGACCCTGATTTTTGGGAAAGATGGAAGGAAAAGGGAGAAGGGGACGGCAGGGGATGAGATGGTTAGATAGTGTCTTCCGCACAACGAACATTAATTTGGGCAAACTTTGGGAGACAGTGGAGGACAGGGGGCAGGGGTGGGTTCCTGCCGGTTCGGACTGGATCGCCCGAACCGGTAGCGACCTGCTGGTGATGTCACGATGGCGTCACGGATCCGGTTCAGTCAGTGCCGGTCCGTGGGCGCTGCCATCTTTTTTTCGGAATTTTTTCCTGTTTTGAAGTTTTTTCCACTGCTGCTGCTTGAAAAAGGGCCCTCCCGCCCACCCCTGGGTTTATACTTACCTTTATTCCTTTGCCCGAAGCACAGCTGATCAGCTCCTCAGCTGTGTTTGGGGCTGATTATAGCTACTGAGCATGCGCGGAAGCAGAATTGCACGAGGGGACGCGCACGTGCGCGGAGCTAGCGCGCACGTAAAATGTCGCAATGCGAACCGGTGGCGAAGGTAAGTGGAACCCACCCCTGACAGGGGGCCTGGCATGCCATAGGCCCACAACTTAGCAATTGAACAACAATGCTGAAGCAACCATAGATAACGAAGTCTAGAAAGTCACAGTACTTCTCCCCAGTCAGTATTGATTTAAAACAAAACAATTAGCTGTTTTGGAGGCATGCTATTTATATTTATTTATTTTATTATTTTATTAGATTTTTATCCCAGTTTTATTACTTTATAAGTCACTCACATACATAATACTCCTTCCTCGGTGCTTCCCTGAAGACCACGGCTTGGCCAAATCAAACATGACAGCAAAATAGAGTTAATTACAAACCAACAAATAAAGGCAGATCAGCAAATGAAGTTCATTGGAAGTCCTGCTCTCATCATGTCTGAACGTGGTTACTCACATATTGGGATTCGCACGTTATATTATAGTTTGTTCAGTTTTGACTTATGCCAATACAGCCACAACCTCTCTAGTTTGTACAACACTTGTTTAGTACAATGAATGAAGCCATCGGATTGTGACTTCTTGAACAAGCAGCAATTAAACAAACCATGGCTTTAGGCAATATGCCTATCTATCTTTTGCCTTCTACTTTGGGATTTGTTGTTAACTATGAACTGGAAAAAAAAGCAAGCCTCGGGCTCATAAAAAGGGAATTTACGGTATGTCATTGGAAAAGTAATATCACTTCTTTCTTTTTCTTTCTTTCTTTCTTTCTTTCTTTTTCTTCTTTCTTCTTTCCTCCCTCCCTCTCTTCCTTCCTTGCTTTCTTCTTCCTTCCATCCCTCCTCCATCCCTCCCTCCCTCCTTCTCTCTTTCTTCCTCTCTTTCTTCTTCCTTCCTTCCTTCCGTCCTCCCTCTTCCTTCCTTCCATCCTTCCATCCATCCCTCCTCCCTTCCTCCCTCCCTTCTTCCCTCTTTCTTTCTTTCTTTTTTCTTTCTTTCTCCCTCCTTTCCTCTTTTCTTCTTCCCTCCCTCCCTCCCTCCCTCCCTCCTTCCTCTTTCTTTCTTTCTTTCTTTCTTTCTTTCTTTCTTTCTTTCTTTCTTTCTTTCTTTCTTTCTTTCTTTCTTTCTGTCTCTCTGTCTCTCCCTCTCTGCCTTTCTTTCTCTCTCTCTCTCTCCCTCTCTCTCCCCCCCCCCCTCTCTCTTTCAGCTTTGCCTTCACCAGAAGACTTACCGTGGACCGATCTCTACCAGCAGATCGGACGGGCGTGGGCTGAGAAACGATTTGGGTGCGATATCCCCTTCTTCAAACGGACAGCCAAAAACCCACTGCAACATCTCCATCTCCCGGGTGCTTGGGAGAGTCTTTCCTGGTGACAAAACGGGAATGAATTTTCCCATAATCCAACAGGACTATATAACCCAGCAAGCCATCTCTTTGTAAGAGAGGGATGAGCAAGCTCTGAACCAAACCATTATCACTTAAACAGGAAGAAAACCACCATGCTGAGCGTGCTTCCCTCAGTTCTTCATTCCAAACCCTCCATCAGACTCTACAGTGGGCAGGTTGGAGATGCATGGACTTCAACTCCCAGAATTCCTTAGCCAGCCATGCTGGTTGGGGAATTCTGGGAGTTGAGTTCCATACATCATGGGTGTCAAACTCAAGGTCCTTGGGCCGGATCTGTCCTGTGGGATGTTTAGATCTGGCCTGCAGGGCCACCCTGGAAACAGTGAAGGACCTCTGCCAGTGAAAACAATGGCCTCCTGCAGCCCTCTGCCAGCAAAAACAGAGACCTGGGAGACTGCGCACGGCCCACCCAGGCCCCGTTTTCAGCCGCAACAGCCTCCTGCAGCCCTCTGCCAGAGAAAATGGAGTGAGTCCACTGAGTGCGGACCCCACGAGCTCCATTTTTGCTGGCAGATGGCTGGAGGAGGCTGTAGTGGCCAAAAGCGGAGTCTCAACAAGTGACTTTGAGCTGGCCATGCCCCCCCCCCCAAGGTCAAACACAACCCTGATACGGCCCTCAATGAAATCGAGTTTGACATCCCTGCCATACATCTTCAAGCTGACAAGGTTGAGCAACATGGATCTAGATCAAATTTGATTCAATTCTCATACCCGTCCAGTTAACGTTGAAGCAAAGTTCCTTCTGGACCGCTTGGGCGCCATTGCCTAAGATAGTTTGGGCAGACTGTAGAAGGTTGTTGAGGCCACTGTCAGCCTCGCTGGGCCGTTGATAATAATGTAGAACCACCATGTCTGTCCTGAGGGAATGGAATAGACAGGCAATGAGGAAACTTAACAATATACATACAAAATAGAATTTCAAAATTATCTGGTATTTAGAATTCTTTATTGGCCAAGTGTGATTGGACACACAAGGAATTTGTCTTCGGTGCATAAGCTCTCAGTGTACCTAAAAATACATTCATCAAGAATCATAAGATACAACACATAGTGATAGTCATAGGATATTAAATAAGCAATCAAAATCATACTAGGAAACGAAATAAAACAATATAATGGTAAAGATACAAGCAACAAGGTTATAGTCATAAATAGAAAAGAAGATAGGTAATAGGAAGGATGAGAAGAATAACACCATTAAGTTATCTAAGATGTATAAAGGTATGTCAAATGAATGTTCGAAGTGTAAAAGTAAAGAAAGGACTTTTTATCATCCATGGTGGACATATGATTAAAAAAAATTGGAGTATGATTCATATTTTAATACAGAAAATTCTGAAAATGGAGATAAAAATGAAACCAGAATTTTCTCTTTTGGGCCTGATGGAAAAAAACCTGGAGAAAAAAATTGGAAGTTTGTTACTATATATCAGGGGCGGGTTCCTAATATTTTTACTACCACTCTGTGGGCGTGGCTTATTTTGTGGGCGTGACTTGCCAATCATGTGACTGGGTGGGCGTGGCTTCTCGGACTGCTGAAGGGAGAGGAACTGAGATAGGTCCTGCCGCCGATTCCCTCTCCCCTCAGCAGCTCGAGAAGCCTCGAACATGTGAAAATGCCTAGGATCATCACCGCACGTTTGTGGCTTCTCAGACTGCTGAAGGGAGGGGAATGGAGATAGCTCCTGCCGCCCGTTCTTTCAGCATCTCACGAGCTCCCTCAGCCATCCTCCCCTGCTTGGACTCACTGTGGGGTAGGAAGGCAGCACATGAGCAGTGCCGGAAACTCGGCTTCTGGGCATGCGCAGAAGAATTTTTTTAAAAAAAAATAATTTTTTTTTTAAAAATGGCGGCACCCAGGCACTGGCAACCGACCGCACCGGTACTGTGACGTCACCAGCAGGCCGCTACCGGTGCTATAGAGTGGACTGCACTGGTAGGAACCCACCACTGCTATATATGTTGACAGCAGCAAGACTATCGTATGCACAAAAATGGAAGGACACTTTGATTCCTACTATGGACAAATGGCTGCAGAAGTTGATGGAATTGGCTGAAATGGCAAAATTGACTACTTTGATTAAAGAAAAGAACACAACAAGTACTTTTGTTTCCACGTGGAAACCACTTCTGAACTTCGTGCTTGATGTGGAAAAGAATGAAACTCTGATTTTGGGTTTTACCAAGTAGATTGATAGATCTTTACAGAAATGGCTTGTTCATATTATTATGAAAAAGCAAAAAGTTGTGATTTGATGTTAATGCCTTACTTTACTGCAACAGAGGGAGTCGGAAGACCGTGTTTCTTTTTTTTTCTTTTTTTTTTCTTATCCTTCCTCACTTCTCTTCCCCCTCCCCCCCCCACTGCTTTTTCTGTTTACTTTTGTATTTTGTATTTTACAATATTTTATAACTCAATAAAAATGTTAAACTGAAAAAAAACCCAGAATTTCAATACAGGTAATCCTCGATTTATGACTGGGATTGAGGCCAGAATTATAGTCATGTGTTGTTGCCACCTGACAATTTTGTGACCTTTTTTACGGCAGTTGTTAAATGAGCACATCAGACATTATGCGGATTATGTTAAGAGAATCCACTTTATCTAATGGGTTGAGGGGTTTTTCCCTCAGAAACCGGAAGTAAACAAAGAAATTAAGGGACAAAATATTGAAAATCATGGTTATGTCACTTCAAAACACTGCAAATGGCCATAAAGGTGAGCTGATTGTCGACCACCCAAAATTTTGTGATTATGAGGTATGTGTGTGTGCTGCAGCCATCAAAATTTCAAAATTGTGTTTTAAGTATCTTTGGCGTTGTGCATTGTAACACTGTCATTAAGTGAGGACTAACCGTACTGTGTACAGCTCTGCTCACATGGGAAAAAGGAATTGGAAAAGAACACCAACTCATGAAGAAACTCAAAAACACGAGACAGGGCAACCAGGGGTGGGTTCCTCCCGGTTCGGACCGGTTTGCCCGAATCGGTAGCAACCCTCTGGTGACATCATGATGACATCACAGATCCGGTTCGGTCGGTGCCGGTCCTTGGGCGCCACCATCTTTTTTTTTAAAAAAAATTGAATTATTATTTTTAAATTATTTTTTTCTTCTGAGCACACGCAGAAGCCGAGTTTACGGCACTGTGCATGCGGTCGCCATCTTGTTTTTGGCTTTTTTCCCCCCGGATTGTTTTGTACAGCACATGCGCGCCCACGCGGCGCGGGAGTAAGCAAACTGGTAGCGAGGTAAGTTAGAACCCACCCCTGAGGGCGACACATTTTAAGACTCTTTAGCTTTCAGAAAATATGATGTAGGAGGGAGATGTGATGAAAATATATACAGGTAGTCCTCGACTAACGACCACAGTTGAGCCCCAAATTTCTGTTGCTAAGCAAAACAGTTATTAAGTGACTTTGCCCCATTTTATGACCTTTTTTGCCACAGTTGTTAAGTGAATCACAGCAGTTGTTCAGTTAGTAACACGGCTGTTAAGTGAATCTGGCTTCCCCCCACTGACTATGCTTGTCAGAAGGTCACAAAAGGGGATCACATGACCCCGGGACATTGAAACCGTCATAAACGTGAATCAATTGTTAAGCGTCCGAATTCTGGTCATGGAATGCTGCAACGATTGTTAAGTGTGGAAAAACGATCATAAATCACTTTTTTCAGTGCCATTGTAATTTTGAATGGGTACTAAACAAAAGGTTATAAATCAAGAACTACCTGTACAGTCATGCACCGCACTAGAAAATCCAAGCATATTTTCTTCCTTTTTTCTGTTACCACCCCTGGAACGCTTTGAAATCGATGGAGAAAACCTAAAGAAGGCAGACATTTTTCGGTATCTGGGATCCCACCTCCAAGGCAATGGTGACATCAATGGCGAGCTGCGAGCAAGGGTGAAAATGCAGCCTGGGCGGGTTGGTGAGAACTCGCCGGTGTGTTATGTGACAGATGAATGCCAACCCGTCTTAAATCTTAAGATTTGCAAGACAACCATCCGCCCTGTTGCACTATAGGGCACTGAACGCTGGGCAGCAACAATGAGGACCAAAAGCTCTCTCCGTGTCATGGAAATGCGAATGCTCCGTTGGATATCGGGCATCTTCCTTCTTGACTATGTCACAAATAACACCATTCAACAGCATTTTGGTGTGGTACCAATTATAGAAAAGATGAGAGAAAGCCGACTCTGCTGGTATGGACATGTCCAGAGAGCAGCACCTTCCACCATGGCCAAGGCTGCCTACCAACTAGAAGTCAATAGCCGGCGACCTCAAGGGCGTCCAAAACAGAGATGGCAAGACACCATCAATAAAGACATGCAAGCCGCGGGCCTGGAGACGCAGCTGACCGTACAAAGTGGCGTTCAATGATCCGAAAAGTGGACCCTGCATCTGCGGGAATACGCTAAGAAGAAGAAGTAGAAGGGGGAGGGGGAGGGGGAGGGGAAGAAGAAGAGGAAGTGGAAGTAGTAGTAGTAGTAGTAGTAGTAGTAGTAGTAGTAGTAGTAGTAGTAGAAGAAGAAGAAGAAGAAGAAGAAGAAGAAGAAGAAGAAGAAGAAGAAGAAGAAGAAGAAGAAGAAGAAGAAGGAAAGAAAGAAAGAAAGAAAGAAAGAAAGAAAGAAAGAAAGAAAGAAAGAAAGAAAGAAAGAAAGAAAGAAAGAAAGAAAGAAAGAAAGAAAGAAAGAAAGAAAGAAAGAAAGAAAGAAAAAGAGGAGGAGGAAGGAGGAAGGAGGAGGAGGAGGAGGAGAATTTTCTTCCTTTTTTCAAAGCGTGAAAACCAGAATATCCAATGAAAGTGAACGAAAGGCTGTTTAGAACAGAACCAAACATTCCCTTCTTCAGCCAAACATAATTAAGTAGGAAAATCCACTACCGGAAAACCAGCTAATAACTGGGTTGTTTTGAAAGCATGGCTGGATAAATTCATAAAGAGCAGATCTACTGAAGCTATCATGGCACTGAGAAAAAATGATTCAGGATCAGTTCTTGCACTTACGACTGGCGCAAGACCCCCCCAGAATTTGGGTAGTTGGCAATTGGCATGTATTCCGATTCACGGTACCCAGGATGCTGCCACCGTGATCTGGATCACGGTTGTAGCATCTTGGAGTCACATGATCTCCATCTGCAATCTTCCCAAACAGCATCTGACAAGCAAAGTCAATGGGGGGATTCCAGATTCGCTTAACAACTGTGTGATTCGCTTAATGACATTTGTAAAAAAGGTCGTAAAATGAGGCTCCACTCGCTTAACAACTGCATCGCTCAGCAGGTGACCGTAAGTCGAGGATGCAATTTTTAATTTAAATTTTTTAAAAGAATCTGCTAGGCCTAGTCGTCAATACATGGAAAAAACACTTGAGCGATAAGGGAGCAAATACTGCATTTTATTTCAGAGGTCACCTAAGGTACGTCTGGCAACTGCTGCGTATGAACGTGAACGTGGTACTAGCAGACGTAGGTATTACTCCAGAGAGCTGATTGATCTAAAAGACCTCAGAGCAAATATCCAACGGATGAGCCAAAGAGGTCACTGGCCTTCAAATTGCTCACAATTCTTGCTTCACTCAAAAATTTGGAGCAACAACCTTCATTAGTCTAACAATTGCACAAAAATGACAACAATTGCGTATCACAGGGCAAAGGTCCATCCTCCACCTGGCAAGATTTTTTCTTTCCAAAAGTGGTTTGCCGTTGCTTCCTTCCTAGGCCCGAGAGAAATGATGGCCCAAGGTCACCCGCTGGCCCAAGGCAGGACTAGAACTCACAGTCGCTGAGTTTCTAGCTTGATATCCTTAACCATAACCGGCTCTCTGATGTATAAAATAACCGACACAAACAGGTGAAATGCTATTAAGAGTCAAAATTCACAAAATTCTAAAAAACAATTTAAGGATGCCTCAGGCAGGAAGTCTGAACGGGACTGTTCATTATGTACCATTATGATGAATGTATTTTTATGATGACTATGATGATTTATCACATATATCTTTTATGTACAATGAGAGCTCATGCACCGAAGACAAATTCCTTGTATGTCCAATCACACTTGGCCAATCGCATTTTATCCAATTCATTTTAAATTGCTTTTATCCAATTTTAGTAATAATTTGTTTCTGGAACTTTGCACTTTGATATGGCCCAAGGCGAAATATAAGAAAGAAAGAAAGAAAGAAAGAAAGAAAGAAAGAAAGAAAGAAAGAAAGAAAGAAAGAAAGAAAGAAAGAAAGAAAGAGGAGGAGGGAGGGAGGGAGGGAGGGAGGGAGGAAGGAAGGAAGGAAGGAAGGAAGGAAGGAAGGAAGGAAGGAAGGAAGGAAGGAAGACAGACACTTGGCCAATAAAGAATTCATGCATTATGTATGTGTTTGGGTAGGCAAGAACGGTTGCAGGAACTGGGCATGGCTAGTCTATGAAGAAAAGGACCAGGGGAGACATGATCACAGGGTTCCAATATTTGAGAGGAGAGGGTCAAGCTATTATCCAAGGAACCTGAAGGCCAGACAAGGAATAATGGATGGAAACTGAAGAAGGAGAGATTCAACCTAGAAATAAGGAGGAATTTCCTGACAGTGAGAGCAACCAACCCATGGAACAGAAGTTGCCTTCAGAAGTTATGGGAGCTTCATCACTGGAGGCTTTCAAGGGGAGATTGGACTGCCATTTGTCGGGGATGATGTAGGCAGGGTCTCCTGCTTTGGGGGGGGCGGGTTGGACTAGATGACCCACAAGGTCCCTTCCAACTCTGTTCATCTATGTTAGCTATACCCTTTCTCTTGAGAGCAGGCAACAGATTTCCGTTTTTAAACGCGGTGTGCTCGCAGTAAAAAAAAAACCACAGTAAAGTTTATCTTAGCTCAAATTAACTAAATCAAACAGAAACCTAAATTGAGTCAAACTTCATCCAAACTTTTCTCATAATCCAATCTGTCCATATTCTTTAAAAAAAACATTTCCTGCTTGAACCGGTGTCCCCAGCAAAACCGGACCGCCCTCCCCCAAATACCTTTCCCCCTCAGTCGGCACAGGGTGATGGGAGTTGTAATCCCACGCGTCCTCCAGGGTACGGACGCCTTCCACGGATGCACGTGTTTCTTCTTCGGGAGCGGCCAAGTGAAAGTTTGCCCACCCCCCAAAAAAAGACCCCGGCCCATATTTTAATATTTAAAATCCCAAGCGATCATCTCCCAACTCCGACACGGGCTTCTTTGCAAGAAATTGCTCCCCACTTTCTCCACGATCCGAAG
>JALIGW010000046.1:865000-940000 GCA_023053685.1 Diadophis punctatus similis
GTTAAAGGTCTGGGGAGCCTAACAGTTGAAGGAGGTAGATACCGTATTTTTTGGAGTATAAGACGCAAACCTTAGTTTTTGGGTAGGAAAATAGGGGAGGGTTAAAAAAAAGAACATTGCGACGTCTGGGCGGGTGGGTGGAGTCTCGCGCTGCCGCCGCTACCGGTTCTTCAAACCACCGGCGGCCGTAAGGACATTACGTCAGCCCAGGCTTCAACCAAACTTATCTCAGACAAACTCCTAGGTTTTGCACATGACCCCTACAGCAGCCAATAGAACACATTTCTTGCACAGGAACAGGAAGCTCAAGGGCAAGGCCCAAGAGAAGGTATAAACCACCCTCACTCTCCACTCCATGTGGGCAGCTGCACCAGGACCATGTGCTTGACGGTTCTGCTTTATTAAACCATCTTTCCAATCAGCCTCCATGTTTCCAGTGTCTTTATCCCCGCTTGGAACTGAGCCAGGTGGACATTTCTTCCAACACCCTTTTGCCTATAGAGCCAGCCCTGACCCTTACATGACCCCATAGGAATCCAGAAGGTATAAAAACCCACCCACTCTAAACTCCCATTTTGTCAGCTTGTCCCAGAATCACCTGTGGTTGGTGGTTCTGCTCCATCAATAAACTGACCCTCTTTCCAAATCAGCCTCCAGCCTCCATTTTATTTCCAGCGTCTTTATCCCAGCTTGGAACTGAACCAGATGGATTTTCCTTCCTTCCAACAGTCTGAAACGGTAGAAGATCTCCTGCTTGAGCAGGGGGTTGGACTAGAAGACCTCCAAGGTCCCCTCCAACTCTTGCTATTCTGTTTAGGATGAGATAACCAGAGCAAAGCTGTGGGAGTCAGCTACTGATGTATCCCTTTCGAGACTCCAGAGTGTGAGAAAGAAAACAGCCATTTATTTTTTTTACAAAACAGCTGAAACTTGGCTTAAAACCAAAGGCCTGCAGCTTCTTGGCAACGGGAGATATTTTGCCGAGCCACCTCAGCAGAAATGCCTCCAGGACACAATGTGAAATCACTGCCCACTTTGGATGCTGGCGTCACTGCATGAATGCAAAAAAAAATATGTTTGGGTCAAGGCCACATTACACCATCCTCATGTAATTCACCAGCTCCTGCTTCTCTCAAATCTGACAAGAAGATAGGCCAGATTTTGTGTGGTGTGGGACTTGTTGGCTTTTGCTGGAAGACGTAGTGTTCTGATTGCTTTTGGAAGATGACAAAATAGGCCAAGAGTACGCACAATCCGAGGGCACTTCACACACATACACCTTGGAGCAAAGGGGGGGGGGAGAACCCTTATTACTGTTTTTGGCATTCCCACCCTCCTGGTTTTTAAAGGCGGTTGGGAATATTCCAGTATTTGAGGGGCTACCACAAAAAAGGGGGGGGGGGGGGTCAAACTATTCTCCAAAGCACTTGAAGGCAGGACAAGAAGCAATGGATGGAAAGTAATCAAGGAGAGAAGCAACCTAGAACTAAGGAGGAATTTCCTAACAGAACAATTAATCAGTGGAACAGCTTGCCTCCAGAAGTTGTGAATGCTCCAACACTGGAAGTTTTTAAGAAGAGACTGGACAGCTACTTGCCTCAAATTGTATAGGGCAGTGATGGTGAACCTTTTTGTCCTCGCGTGCCAAAAGCGCACGTGCGCAGGACAGCGCACGTGTGCATGCCCACACCCTTAATACAATGCACGCCCCGCCCCTCTGCGCATGTGTGCGCGACTCCCCCCGGTGCCCCATTTTGGGCCTAGCAGGCCTCCCTAAAGCCTCCTGGGACAAAAAAATGGACGCATGGGGGAGCCGCATCCCCCCCCCCGCACATGCCCACTCTGTTACAGGTGTTAAGTCGGCCTTCTATGCAGCTTTATTCCTCTCTAGCATTCATCTCCATTGTTCAATGATGCATTTCCCGCCTCTCTAGGATTTACCTCTATCTGCTTCTTGTGAGGCACTTGCTGTTCCAGTTGGATATAGTTATATTCTTGATGGCTTGTAGTGTTTTAACGGCATTTTGATTAAACAACAGCACTGCAGAGACCCGAAAATCAGCTGGCCAGCGGGAGGCGGGCATGCACGTTGGAGCTCAGCTGGGTGACGGCTTGCGTGCCGGCAGAGAGGCCTCCGTGTGCCACCTGTGGCATACGTGCCATAGGTTCGCCATCACGGGTATAGGTTCTCCTGCTTGAGCAGCGGGTTGGACTAGAAGACCTCCAAGGTCCCTTCCAGCTCTATTCTGATTGACTGAATTCAATGCAAGCAGTCAGTCAGCCATTTCTGCAGTTAACCTGGAAGTCGAAGGCTGATGTAGGGATTGCTCGGTTGCTGTTTCAGTTGGAGTTTGCGTGAAGCCAACTTTTATAGAGACCTGGATCGGGAAGAAACTGGGCCTCTAACTGAGGTGGGAAATACACATTTTGGTTTCAAAAAGGGAATCAGGCAGCGGTGAAATCTACTTACCTTCCCTACCGGAAGTGGTACTTGTGCCACCATCACGCGCGCTTTTTCATCCTCTGCGCATGCGCAGAAGGCTTTGCGCATGCACAGAGGGTTTAAAAAAAGAAAATGGCGAGGTCCGGGTGGGTGGGCAGAGCCTCACACTGCCACCGCTACCGGTTCTCCAACCACCGGCGGCTGCCGCTACCGGTACACCTGAACCGGGCCGAATCGGTAGCATTTTGCCCCTGGAATTAGGGAATGCTCATCTACAATATATATTTTAGGAAAGGGAGGAAGACAGGAGGAAAGGGAAGAAGAAAAAGAGGGAAGGGATGAAGGGATGAAGGGGAGGAAAGAGGGGAGGAAGGAGGGAAGGGAAGGAAGGAAGGAAGGAAGGAAGGAAGGAAGGAAGGAAGGAAGGAAGGAAGGAAGGAAGGAAGGAAGGAAGGAAGGAAGGGACTGAATTTATCCTTTTCTTATGCCACATCCCTTTCCTTCCTTGCTGTATCTTTTTTTAGACTACAAACTTATCAGTCAGCGCTTTCAAATTATTATATTTGGGAATCTTTCAGGCTGAAGAGAATAGGGTTAAAAGTAAGGAGAATGAGATCGTTTAAATGGATCTTCACCCTATCCTCTATTTCCCAGTTTCTGCACAGAAAGCTGATGATGTTCTCACGAGAATAAAAAAATTGTGCAAGAGTAACATCCCAATCCAGCCTTTTGCACTTTGTGCTTGCACAACCTTCTCAACCTAGCTACCGAGTTAACCCCTTTTCTGTGCTGCATTGAATCACAAACTAACCAAACCAGTTGGGTTTGCTCAATAGACTTTGCCACTAAAGCTAGCCAAGAATAAAATTAACCAAGTTTAGGCAATCTGTGGATTGTTGCACCAACGCAGTCATCTTGCTAGAATCCAAATGAAAAATGGAAGCGTAAGATATCTAAGGGTTGTCTTTAATCATTGTTTCAATGGCCAAACAATTGAACAAGAAGAAGGGTGTCGATTGTAGCTGCTAGTCCACACAGAGCCACACTGAAAGCTAGAAACCAAAGCCAGGTCTTCCCCTTTGCATCTGTAAGAAATAAACACATAAAAATCAGCACTTGGTGGGAGAAAAGTCTCAATCCACTCACTAGAAACCAAGCACACCATTTTGTAGCAATAGAAGAGAATATTTGTAGCTCAGGATTGAAGTGTGGAGTCTTTGGTGCTTTCTGAGCTTGGTTGTTTTCTTGCAGACGTTTCGTTACCAAACTAGGCAACATCATCAGTGTTTGGAAGGCAGTGTGGTTTTGCTCTCTGTTTATATACTAGTGGCTTGCCTTGTAAGGATTGGTGGGAGTAACCTTGGTGGCTTGGCAAACAAGTTGATGGTAAACAACAGCCTATACAAGGAACCACCAACACCATTCCCACCAACACTGATGGGGGAAGCTACTGGTATATAAAAATAAGAGCAAACTCCACTCCATTCTAACACTGATGATGTTACCTAGTTTGGTAATGAAACGTCTGCAAGAAAACAACCAGGCTCAGAGAGTACCAAGTACAGAGTCTTGTAACCAGTGGTGGGCTGCACATTTTTTAATAACTGGTTCTCTGGCTGGGTAGGCTTGGTCACGTGACTGGGTGGGTGACGTCACTCATCACACCCAGTCCTGCCTCCCGGCCACTTGTCTCAAAGGCAGAGGTAGGATTCATCCGGTTGGGGTTAATCCCACCACTGGCTGGCCCCGCCCCGCCTGTTTTTCGGCCTGCTCTTTTGGCCGTTTTCAGGCTGTTTTGGGGGGCATTTTCAGCCATTTTTCGGGCCTTTTTGGGGTTGTTTTCAGGCCATTTTTTGGGCTGTTTTCAGGCCATTTTGCCCCCCCCCAAAACCCGAAAAACAGGCCAAAAAATGATCAAGGGCGGGGCCAGCCAGTGGTGGGATTTGCAGGTTCGCCAAACTGTGCAGAATCTTAACTATCCTCTGCTTGTAACAATATTTTTGTCCTGTTTTTAAATACACCCAGCCCTTTCTTGTTACCCACTCTTTTTTCTAGCCATACATGCCTTTCTAATTTTATTAAACTTTATTATAAAATAAAATAGAGACACAATTTGAAAAAGAGAGGAAGAAAAATGCAGAAAGAAGTAAAAAAATAAATAAAAATAGCGACTTCCAACTTTTTTTTTCCAGGGTGGCAGAATACAAAAATAAGGGTCAGCCTTTTGGTTTACATCTTTTCAAGCTATTTCTATAACAAAATTATTCTAATGCTCAAATCACAAGTTTCATTTTCCATTTTTCAGTTTTGAGGACAACCATCCAGAAGGGGTTTCCAAAAGGAAACAAAATTAGGTAATTTCTTCTTTTGAATTAGAATTTTGTCATTTTCCCATTCGCTGCTCTCTCTTTTTAACTGGAGAAGCCAAGCCTCTATACCCGTGATGACGAACCTATGGCACGCGTGCCGCAGGTGGCACGTGGAGCCATATCTGCCGGCACGCGAGCCGTTGCCCTAGTTTAGCTTCAGCTGATTTTTGGCTTGTGCCGAGGCTCTGGGAGGGCATTTTTGGCCTCTGGAGGACCTCCAGGGACAGGGGAGGCTGTTTTTGCCTCTGGCGCCTGTGGAGGGTGAAAAACGGGCCTACCAGGCCCACTGGAAGTGGGGAAACAGGGGAGCAGGGGGAATCATGCGCGGGGCAGGTCAGTGTAGGGGGGGGAGCGGGGGCATTGAATTATGGGTGTGGGCATGCAGACGCATGCAATAGCGCATGGGCGCGTGCTTTCGGCACCCGAGGAAAACCGTGCCAAAAGGGTGCCAAAAGGGTGTGCGTGCGCGCTAGCACGCACACGTGTGCCCACACCCATGCCCTCCCCCTGCACATGCGCACTCCTCCCCCCACGCATGTGCACAGGCCTCACAACGGACTTCTGAAGCCTGGGGACAGTGAAAACGGCCGAAAAGAAAGCTGAAAATTAGCTGGCCAGCGCGCGCATACGCGCTGGAATTGACATAGGACAACGCCTCGCGTGCCCTCCAATATGGGTCCGCGTGCCATAGGTTCGCCATCACAGACCTAGGGAATTCTAATAAGCTTGTATTGCACAACTGCAAAGAAGAAAAACTGATGCCTTCAGATTCACTGAATTTATTTATTTATTCATAATAAGCAACAAAACCTCACCTGTTGAAGCGCCGCCTGCTAACTGGGAGAAATTATGTCCATTTGCAGCTCTTTTCTTCTGGTAAGCTGCAAGAGGCAAGTGATAAATAAATTGCAGCAGGATTTAAAAATAACAAAAAACAAACCACAGTTACTGTTTTGCCTGCAGCCATTGATGTAGAAAAGGGCTTGGCATAGACTGCTTAGAAATGGGGTTCAGCATTTAGGGGACGAAAGGGAGGCAGTGTGGAAACAAGACTTCTTTGGCCCCTCCCCTTCAGGCTTTGCAGAGGGTTGCACTACATTTCCCAGCATTCCTTGCGATTTGTCTCTGTTGGCTGGCTTACTCCAACACAATATTTCTCAACCTTGGCAATTGAAGACATATAGACTTCAACCCCCAGAATTCCCCAGCAAGCAATGCATTCTGGGAGTTGAAGTCCACTTATCTTTAAGTTGCCAAGGTGGAGAAACACTAGTCTAATAATATCTGGAGAGAACCTCAAGTTTTGATTTGGGCAGTTCACTCCGGTTCAGACAACTGTGGCTTGGTTAATTGTACAGGTAGTCCTCGACACCAAACAAGAGTTTGTTTGGTGACTGCTCAAAGTTACAACAGCCCCGAAAAAACCCTAACTTATGACCATTGTTCACACTTACGACCATGGCAGCAGCCCCATGGTCACCTGATTTACATTCGGACGCTTGACAGGCGGTTCACATTTATGACGGCCGCCGTCTCCCGGGGCCAGGTGATCCCCTTTTGCGACCTTCTGACAAGCAAAGTCAATGGGGAAGCCAGATTCACATAACAACCATGCCACTAATTTAACAGCGGCAGTGATTCATTTAACAAACGTGGCAAGAAAAGTCGTAAAATGAAAACTCACTTAACAAATTTCTCATTTGGCAATATAAATGTTGGGCTCAACTGTGGTCGTAAGTCGAGGACTACCTGTGGTTTATTCAACAAACCACAATGTCTGGAGAATCACTCAAGCAGCTCAGTCAAAATTAAAAAAACAACAACCATGTGGTAATTTAGCAAAGTCTATAAACACAGAGAACAGAGAAGGCCAGATTCCTTTCTGTCTCTATTATAATCTATTCTTCAGTGGGACATCGTCTCTTCGCACTGTGGTAAGCCCCCCTCTCCTAAAAGAATGAAATATTTTGAGGAATATTTTTTAAAAAGGCAGAATATTACCATATTTTTCAGAGTATAAGATGCACCGGAGTATAAGACGCACCTTAGTTTTTGGGGAGGAAAACAGGGGGGGAAAAATCTACCTACCAAGTATTCATCTAAGGGTCCTTAGTCTGGTCAACTTCAGCACATTATTTTATCCCCTGGTTAGGGCTGAAAAAAACCTTTTTTGGAGGGAATAGCAATGAAAACAAGCCTGCAAAGACTTAGGGCTGGAAAAAAAACTTCTTCGGAAGAGCCAGGAAGATTGTTAGCATCTCGTTAGGGCTGGAAAAAAAGCTTCGAAAAAGCTACATTTGGAGTATAAGACGCACCCAAATTTTTAGCCTCTTTTACGGGGGAAAAAGTGCGTCTTATACTCTGAAAAATACGGTATATTTCCCTAAATGAGAAATGGAGAAACATGGTTTTTTTTAGAGGCAGGAAGCAGCCTCAATCTCCCTGCCCCCAAACAGAAACTGAGGAGGCAGCTTTTAGAAATGCAGATTTGGTAATCCATTCAAAACAGGATATTTTGGCAACAAAGGCCGAATGGTAGGATTAGAAGAAGCCCAGAACAATCCAAAGTCCCTTCATTGCACCAACCCCCGGCAGTTCAAAGTCACAGAAACCTGGGAGCTCAGATAAACAATACGCAAGAGGTTGACCAAATTAGCTCAGACAAGCACCTGGGATTTGCATTTCCCCTTTTGCCTATAGAGCCAGCTATGACCCCTCCGTGACCCCTCCATGACTCCATAGGAATCTGACAACCAATAGAATACATGTTCTTGCACAGGAACAGGAAGCTCAAATACAAAGCCCAGAGAAGGTATAAAAACCCCTCACGCTCAACTCCATTTTGTCAGCTGCCCAGAATCACATGTGGTTCTGTTCCTCGTTAAACCATCTTTCCAATCGGCCTCCATGTTTCCCAGCTTGGACCTGAACCAGATGGATATTTCTTCCAAACACAGGGCCCTTTTCTAAGCCTTTTCTTATGACAAGGAGTAGTTGTGTTACCCACATTATAGGGACTGTTAAGCACCCCAATCTTGTCTCGGCACCACTCTTTATCAAGCCATATCAGCCACCGTCAGGATTGCTCTCACTCAGGATCTTCGGCAGGAGAAGACATTCTTACCTTTGAGATGAAAGGGGTGAGGTCCGGCAGCCACCCCCTCCCTCAGTAATCGCTTTGCCCATACTCGGAGGGTCTCATGGAGCCGGTAACGGCAGCGCAGAGTCAATCTAGCAATCCAAGGGGGGGGGGGCAGAAAAAAGCAGTGCCATCAGGCCTCCCATCACGATATTTGACATTTTATGTCCTGACTGTTGCAACACGTTCTTCGTGGGGCTGCCCTTGAAAACCATCTGGAAGCTCCGATGGGTTCAAAATGTAGTGGCCCGCAAGGTTTTGTGAAGACCCAGGTGTGCAAATTGCGTTGCTTCTCCAGCCGGAGTTGCATTGCAATTTGCTTTCCAGGTGCAATTCAAGGTGCTGGCTGTCACCTTTAAAGGCCTACGTGGCTTGGGATCAGCTTATCTGAAGGACCGTCTCTTTCCGGTTACATCCAGCTGACCCACCAGGGTGGGGAGAGGCAGGGAATGCTGTGAGTCCCCTCTCCAAAGGAGTCCCAAAGGTGCTTTTTTAAGAGGCAACTGGACTTCAGGGGTGGGCTGCTATGGGTTCGCCCTGGTTCTGGAGAACTCGTAGCTAACATTATGGCCACTTCAGAGAACCTCCAAATCCCACCCCTGGCTGGTCCCTCCCACCCTGCCCCTCCGAGGAGTTTCCACGCGGCCCGTTTTGGATGCGAGGTAAGTGCAGGGGCACGTGGAGGCTTGGAGAGGGGGAAAAAACAGGCCTCCCGGAAGCTCCAGAGGGCCTCCGGAGGCCAGGGGAGGCAGTTCTCTCCCTCCCACAGGCTCAAGGAAAGCCTCCAGAGCCTGGGGAAGGCGAAAACGCCCCCCCCCCCCGGCAGTGGTGCAGGAGGCCAACTAGGCCACGCCCACCGTGGCCACGCCCACCCAGCAACCGGGCAGATAATCTGTTATTGAAATTTTTGGAGCCCACCCCTGCTGGACTTCCTTTGTTTTTCCTTAAAGAGGTTTCACTTATTATCAAAAGAAGCTTTTTCGGTTCTATCAGAAGACGTTCTATCAGAAACATCTTCAAGGAAAAACAAAGAAAGCCCAGTTGCCTCTTGAAAAAGCACCTTTGGGACAACCATGATCTGGATGACTGAGAATCTGCATGGGTCCTCTCCTAAGGAGGTACATCTGGCGGGACCCAGAAGAAGGGCCTTCTCTGTGGTGGCTTCCACCCTTTGGAAAAATAATCCCTGCATTGATTAGACCCATCAACATTTTGATAAACTTTCACAAGACCCCCCGAAGACCTGGTTTTGCCAATGGGCCTGGGGAACCCAGAGTGGGATGGAGCTCCTCACGTGACTAGTTGATTGAGTGTTGTCGCTGAGTGCGTGTGGAGAATTATTGTTTTTACTGTTTCCATATCGTGTTTTTTATTTTTTGTACGCTGCCTCGAGTCACTGCGATTGAGCGGGCGGCCATATAAATGGTCTACAATAAATAAATATCCAGCAATTGATTCAGCTGGAACATCTTCCTCTAGGACCGTGATGGCGAACCTATGGCACGCGTGCCAGAGGTGGCAGGCAGAGCCCTCACTGTGGGCACGCGCGCCATCGCCAGCTACTCTTCTGGTTTCATAAGGAAGCTGGCTCTTCTGGCCGTCTTCAGGGCATTTTTCAGGGCATCTTTGGCCCTAAAAACGGCCTGAAAATGGCTCCAAAAAGCAGCCTGAAAACAGCCCAAAAATGGCCTGAAAACGGCCAAAAAAAATGGCCAAAAAAACAGGCATGCACACGCCGGCCAGTTGGTCTTTGGATTTCTGGTGCTCCAGCGCGCTTGAAGATCAACTGGCCGGCGTAAATGCGCACGCCAGAAACCCAAAGACCAGCTGGCCGGCATGCACATGCGCGCTGGCCAGCTGGTTTTCGGGTTTCTGGCACTCCGGCATGCGTACATGCACACACATGCATGTGCATTCCGGTTTGGGCACTCAGTGCCGAAAAGGTTTGCCACCACTGCTCTAGGAGAGTCCTCCCCCCCCCTTTTTTTTACCTATACTGCGGGTCTCTGGTTATGATGGGTTTTGTTTCCGGAATCATCTGTCTCTCAAAGATCACTTCGTTTTCATACACCAAGTAGTTTTCTTCAAACTGAAAGAGGACAGGTTAAAAAAAAGACGATGCAAAACATTTAACAGATTAACAGAGTTGGAAGGGACCTTGCAGGTAATCTAGTCCAACCCCTGCCTAAGCAGGAGACCCTATATCTGCCTCTACCTAGGATCGAACTCACAACCTCCTGATTGTGAGGCAAGTGCTCCACCTCTAGGCCACAGCAACTGGGTTCACCAGAAATGTTGGCTGAACACCTCTCAGAACATACCACCGAGGGTCAATCCTGCTGCACGATACAAGTTAGTCCTCGACTTACAACCAAAATTGAGCCCAACATTTCTGTTGCTAAGCGAGATGGTTGTTCAGTCAGTTTCCCCACCGTTCGACAATCTTTCTTGCCACGGTTGTTAAGTGAACCACTGCAGTTGTTAAAGTTACTAACCCGTTAAGTGTTAGTAACTAATTAAATGTTAGTTAAGTGAATCTGTGGGCTTCCCCACTGACTTTGCTGGTCAAGAGGTCGCACAAAAGGGGATCACATGACCCCCACCCCGCCCGGAACACTGCAACCATCATAAATATGAACCAGTTGCCAAGCCGGTTTTGAATTTTGATTCAATTTGAATTTTGATCTGAATTTTGATCGAGTGATCACGGGGGATGCTGGAACAGTCGTGTTAATAATAGTCATCATATGTCACTTCTTTCAGTGCTGTTTTAACTTTGAACAGTCACTAAATGAACCATTGTAAGTCAAGGACTACCTGTATATTCTAATTACCAAGGACGTCCAACATGCTTGGGTTTTGAGGTTACACAGAGAGGCCCATTGACACAAAACTGTTATAGAACACATCTTAAAATGTTGGAATATCTCCTGAACTCAATGTCAGATTTCTGTCCCCAGGCCATCACGGTTATGGTCAACTTTCATGCAGATCAGTTGGGAATAATTCATTTACAATTTCAGGGGTCCCCAAACTTGGCAACTTTAAGACTTGTGGATTTCAACTTCCAGAATTCTCCAGCCAGCTATGCTACAGAGGAATTATTGAGTCTGTCATCTGCACCTCTATAACCATCTGGTTCGGTTCTGCAACCCAACAAGACAGACACAGACTTCAGAGGATAATCAAAACTGCAGAAAAAACAATTACTGCCAACCTGCCTTCCATTGAGGACCTGTATACTGCACGAGTTAAAAAGAGGGCCGTAAAAATATTTACGGACCCCTCGCATCCTGGACATAAATTGTTTCAACTCCTACCCTCAAAATGACGCTATAGAGCACTGCACACCAGAACAACTAGACACAAGAACAGTTTTTTCCTGAACGCCATCACTCTGCTAAACAAATAATTCCCTCACCACTGTCAAACTATTCACTAAGGCTGCATTACTATTACTATTAGTCTTCTCATCGTTCCTATCACCCATCTCCTCCCACTTATGACTGTATGACTGTAACTTGTTGCTTGTATCCTTACGATTTATATTAATATTGATTGTTTCCTGATTGCTTATTTGTACCCTATGACTATCATTAAGTGTTATACCTCATGATTCTTGACAAATGTATCTTTTCTTTTATATACACTGAGAGCATATGCACCAAAGACAAATTCCTTGTGTGTCCAATCACACTTGGCCAATAAAAAATTCTATTCTATCCTATCCTATCCTATCCTATCCTATCCTATCCTATCCTATCCTATCCTATCCTATCCTATCCTATCCTATCCTATCCTATCCTATCCTATCCTATTCTGTTCTTGAAGTCCACAAGTCTTAAAGTTGCCAAGTTTGAAGACCTCTGATTTACTTGCTCTAAAGTGGTGGAACTCCATGAGGGGCATCACATTTTCTTCTGGGAAGACCCCAGCCCCTTTCTTCCCCCACGCCCAAAATACTAGCATCTCCCCAACCTAGAATGTTTTGACACATCCATTTGGCACAGAGCATTTGGCACTTAATTATTTATTTTTTAATTGTCAAGTTACTTGAATTAATATGAGGATGGGTGGGTGAAACCTATTAAGTTCATGCTGCATTTTCAGCATTTAAAGATCAGCTGTCCTGAAAATCCATGTGATTATTTCTAAATTGTTTCACAAGGCTTGGAGGGGTGATGGAAACAGGCAAGCTACAGAAACATTCGTTCTTGACATGCAGATTCAGTCAAAAGAAAAAAAAGCCAACAGTGAAAATCTACAGATCTTGAAATCCTCCTGTTTTGAAACCTCACGGAACAAATATTTATTCTTTGATTAGGTTTAGGATTTGTGGGAAGCCCGCCCCCCCAGAGGAATGAAATATTTTGGGAAATATTTTTTAAAAGGCAGAATATTATATTTCCCTAAAGGAGAAATGGAGAAACATTTTCTTAGAGGCAGGAAGAAGCCCCTAGGTCTTTCTTAATAGCCCACAGCAGATGCCAGCACTTAAAGAGATAAAGAGCTTCTTGAAAGAGGGAGCAAACTATCTAGATGGCTCCATTCATAAGCAAAGCAAACACTGCAGGCAGGCATCCATTAGAGCAGGATATTTAGAAACTTCTTGCAGCAAAGTTGGATGGCTAACGAAAGCAGAATTGGTAGGATAAGGACAAGCAGCCCCTCACCCAAGATCCAGCACAGGAGGAAAGCCATTAGCCACAATAGGAATTGCCTAACACACCCTTTCAGAGCCCAAGCCCCTTGTTGAACAATCTCCGCCCAACCTTCCGCAGCAGCATTTCAGGACCTGTATAAAAATCCTGGCACTTATCTAATGAAGAAAAATAATAAAAAAAAAATTAAAAAAAAATCCTGGCACTCATCTAACTAATTGTTCAGCTGAACCCAGAACCGCACGCTGTCTTTGTGTGTGGTTCTGTTCAGGGCAGGGCTGCTGGGGGTTCGCAGGGGTTCGGGAGAACCTCTAACTACAGTGTTTCCCTGAAAATAAGACCCTATCTCATTTTTTTTGAACCCTAAAATAAGCGCTTGGCCTTATTGCTATGCACTCAAAAGCCCGATTGGGCTAATTATCAGGGGATGTCTTATTTGGGGGGAAACAGAGTAAGATTCTTTGCAGTTCGGAGAACTCCCAAATTCCACTCCTGGCTGGCCCCACCCACCATGCCCCTCTCCTCCAGGAGTCCCCATGCGGCCCATTTTGAATGCAGGTGAGTGCAGGGCGCACACGGAGGCTCAGGGAGGGCGAAAAACGGGCCTACCGGAAATTCGGGAAACGGGCCTGTTTCCGGCCTCCAGAGGGTCTCCGAAGCCCGGGGGAGGCCGTTTTCACCCTTCCGGAGGCTCGAGCAAAGCCCCCGGAGCCCGGGGAGGGCAAAAACTCTCTCTCTCACACACACACACTGTCGTAGGCCACGCCCACCCAGCAACTGGGCAGAGAACCCCTTGCTAAAATTTGTGAAGCTCCATTCCTGGTTCTGTTCACCATCAAACCATCTTTCCAATCAGCCTCCATGTTGTTTCCAGCGTCTTTCTCCCAGCTTGGAACTGAACCAGACGGATATTTCTTCCAACAGCTTCATTGTGCCCAAAAAGCACCGTAAGAGACTTGCAAATCCCCCCAGAATCTAAGCCAGAAGGAAGAGAATGCAGCACAACCGGGAAGGAGAAGATCCTCCATGGAGCAACTGATACTTCTTGGATAATGGGCGAGTCCTCCGAGGCACAGCTGCTACCCTACACTCAAGTTCCCCATTATCCTGACTCCCCATCCACATTCCAACAGCTCTTACTTACTCTCCTGAGAGTACCACAGGTGGTCACAGAGAAGGTGAAGAGGGCCTTGGTGTCATCAACCGCTACAGGTTTACAGTTCTTATCCCGTAGATGAGTTCTCCTAGGATTTAACTCTGGTTTGGTATCCAAGCTGAGCATGGTAGCAATCATAGTTCCATTGGGAAAGCATACTGCAGAATAACAACAATGAAATAAGGATGTACCAACTGAAAATATAGCAATTACCGGTAAGAAATTTTTTGACTGTGCTGAATTAGATAAAATGACAATGGAATTAAATGAAAAAGAGGATTCGGAATACTATGAAATTTGGAATATATTTTATGATTTATTTATTTATTTATTAGTTGCATTTGTATGCCGCCCACTCCACAGAGACTCTGGGCGGCTCACAACAGTAAAAATTCACATGGCTTGAAAAGAGAAAGCAAAATAAATCTGTAAATAATTAATTAAGTAGTATATATATATATGACTTTTAATTGCGTTAAGTTACTATAATTACCATATTTTTCGGAGTATAAGACGCACCTTTTTACCCCCAAAAAGAGGGTGAAAACTTGGGTGCGTCTTATACACTGAATGCAGCCCCACCCAACCAGCCACCCTCAACCTTTGGCCTCTGTCTTCCAGCAATTTACCTGCTTGCAGGAAAGAGGAAAGAGCCTGTAAAGCCAAACAAGTCAGTAGCAGTTTCCTGAGGTACAGCTGATTAGGTTTGCCAGTGGGAAAATGAAAGTGAAACTAACTGCAAAGAGGCAAATAGCTGGGAGACACTTGCAGATTTTTATTTTTTGCTGAACTGGCTGCAAAGGGGTAAGTGAATAACTATAAATGTTTGTAGAATGTTCAAATTATTAGACTTATTTTTTAAAGACTGCTTTATTATTGTTCTAGAGCCAGGGGTCTCCAACCTTGGCAACTTTAAGACTTGTGGACTTCAGCTCCCAGAATTCAACAGCCAGCTTTGTTAGCTTTGCTGGCTGTGGAATTCTGGGAGTTGAAGTCCACAAGTCTTAAAGTTGCCAAGGTTGGAGATCCCTGTAAATCTAGACAACTTAACAAAATAAAGAAGCTTTTTAAAATAAATGCTTGCTCTGAAGAGGCCCAGTACTATTGTATCTTCTTTTAAATAATAGAGAATAATGTATACTTCCAGAAATTTTAATTAATTTTAACAGCTCTGTACAAGTATAGTATGAAATGTAACAGTGTCCTGTTTAATATTAGAGTTTAGTTACCTTGGAGTAGATCTATTTAAATAATTGGGAATAGTTAGTGTGACTACATTTAAGAAAACTTTCTGGCATAATGTACATTTCTCTAATTCTTTGCTATTTCTATGGGTCAGGCACACATCCACAGAAATACACAGCAAACAGTGTATATCATCTGTGCTGTTTGCTGTTTGGCAAATTGCTTGGAGGCAGAGGCCTTTTTCCCTTGTTTTCCTCCCCCAAAACTAAGGTGCGTCTTATACTTCGGTGCGTCTTATACTCCGAAAAATACAGTATATGAATAATAATGAAATATGTTAATGAAAAAGATCACATAATTATGTTAACTATAAAAATTATATAAGCATAAATTTACTATCGATATAAATTGCTGTATTATAACCCTAGAGCAGTGATGGTGAACCTTTTTTGGTTCTTGTGCCAAAAGGGAGTGCAGGCGCACGCTAGCGCGCTCGCACGTGCCCACACCCATTCCCTCCCCCCATGTATGCGCACAACCACCACCCCCACACTGCCCCCTGCGCATGTGCACAATCCCCCCACTCCCGTGCATGCGCACAGGCCTCACTGAAGCCTGGGACAGTGAAAAACGAGCAAACCGGCAAACCAGAATGCTGTGTCTACAGTCGTGGTGGGTGCAGTGAGGAATGGACTCCAAGTGTCAGGCAAGTTAACTCTTTAATCTGAACAATCAACAATGGAACGAATACACATACAGCAGAACTGAGGTAAACTCTGCCTGACAGCTGGCCTTTATAGCCGGCTGTCAAAGTGGCTCAATCAATCATTAGTTGCTATTTTCCCTCCGCTTGATCAGCGGCCCCTAGTGGCCTACCGGCACACTACATGGAAGTTCGGAAAAACGGACTTCCAGTTTGCCCGTTGGGCTGTTTTTCACACTCCGGAGACTTCTGGAAGCTTCCTGAAGCTTCTGGAGGGCGAAACGGCCTTCCCCAAGGCCGAAAATCAGCTGGCCAGCGCACGCATGCGCGCTGGAGTTGACATAGGGCAACGCCTCGCATGCCCTCCGATATGGCTCTGCCTGCCACTTGTGGCACATGTGCCATAGGTTCGCCATCACTGCCCTAGAGGTTACATAGTGTAGTTGTATGTACGTTATTGTATTGTTTTGTTTTGTCTATTTTTATATATATATGTTTGTTTTTGTGTTGTTTTTAAATGTAAATAACTAAATAAAATGCACGACACCCCCTACGTGCGCACTGCATGTGCTCGCCTGACCCCATGCTTCCCGCCCCCACGCATGTGCGTGCGACACCCCGCATGTGCCCTCGCCACACACCCCCTGCGCATGCACGTGTGTCTCCCGTATGCACCCTGCTTCCAACGCATGCACGGTAGAGACCCAAAAACCAGCTCGCCGGCGGGAGGCACGCAGGCATGCATGGTGGAGCTGAGCTGGGGCGACGGCTCGCATGCCCGTAGAGAGGGCTCTGTTGCCATCTGTGGCACGCGTGCCATAGGTTCGCCATCATGGCTATAGAGAGAAGAAACACCTTGCTAGATGGTTAGACTGACCTGCTGGTTTAGTTTTAGTCTAAAGACCCCCATACCTTGAAAGTAAAAGTGGAAGCTGCACTGCCCTTGTGAAAATGAGACATCTCTACTTAGCCTTGTCAGGGGTTGAAGGACCTAGCAGGACCTCAATAGATGCTCCAGCCACTGTTAGAATAGAATATTGTATTTGGCCACATGTGATTAGGCACACAAAGAATTTGTCTCCTTCCTTGCATAAGCTCTCGGTGTATGTTATACATCTTGACTCACCCAGCAATTTTCCAGGAGGGAAGACACAAGATCTGGAGAACTCCACCATTGTCAGCAGTGTCTTGTTATCCCGCAGGCTGAAATCTAGCCGAACAGTAACTCCGTGAAGAGTGATGTCCTGAGCCATGGAGGAAAGACAGAGGTTGGAGAGGGTTCTGTAGAAAGCTAGCACCCACCCCTCTCCTAGAAGAATGAAATATTTCGAGAAATATTTAAAAAGGCAGATTATTATTATTATTATTATTATTATTATTATTATTATTATTATTATTATTATTATTATTATTATTATTATTATTATTATTATTACAGTCATGCTCGCCATCCAAAATAATTATTTTAGCAGGATTTTTATACCTTTTTCATTGGATTTTATGTACCATAAATCAACTAGTTCAGGGCCTAGGTATGTATTGGACTGTCTTCAACCTATAGTTATCTTTTATAGTTATCTAATATGAGGTAAGTAGGCTAATACTCTAAGTCTCTTTCCTTGCAAACGGTCATCTACAGCAGAGGTCTCCAACCTTGGCAGCTTTAAGACTTGTAGACTTCAACTCCCAGAATTGCTGGCTGAGGAATTCTGGGAGTTGAAGTCCACAAGTCTTAAAGTTGCCAAGATTGGAGACCCCTGATTTCTACAGGACCCAAGGAGACAAATGTCTTTGCTGTAGCCTTCCTTCACAATCTACTTGTGCTCAAGGCCACTTCCTTTAACCAGAATTCCTGCCGAGTGTCTATTTCCAACACACCTCGTACATCAAACCAGTAGCCAAAAATGGCACCGACAGGTAGAAATTGCTGCCATCGTCTTGAACGGTGTAGTTCTGCGATACTGCGAGTTCGTCTGTTAGCTGAAGGTTACCCACATAGGGAACCCAGTAGCGATCCAGATTCCCGCGCGTCATCATCACGCCAATCTGTCCTCCTTCACAGAAGCCCCCAAACACTGGAAGAACTGGACAACAGGATCAAATGAGACGCAAGAAGGAAAACAGAAAGGTTGAAGATTTTATTTGATTTCAGGATTGACTGACTGACTGATTGATTTTTGGCTTTGGTGAACAGGGCAGGGTGGTCTGGTTCCCATAAGACAGGGATCCCGAAATTTGACAATTTTAAGACTTGTGGACTTCAACTCCCAGAATTCCCCAGCCAGCCATGGCGGGCTGGGGAATTCTGGGTGTTGAAGTCCACAAGTCTTAAAGTTGCTAAGTTTGGAGACGCTTGCCATAAAATATATGGATAATGTTTGATTGCCAGAAAATATACAGTGTTTTGAGGCTGAAGGAGAATCACAGTAGACCAGTGGTGCAGAAAGGCAGCACCCACGCACCCTCCTAGAGAATAAAATATTTTGGGGAATATTAAAAAGGCAGGATAGAATATTTCCCCTAAAGGAGAAATGGAGGGGGGGGGAATCTTAAGGGAGGCAGAAACCAGCCCCAGTCTCCCTGCCCCAAGCAGAAACTAAGGCGGCCAGCTTTTAGAAATGCAGATTTGGTAATCCATTCGGAAAGACTGGGTCAAGACAGATACTCCAAATAAGCAACAGGACAAAGGTTGACAAGATTTGCTCAGAGAACACCTAGGATTTGCATTTCCCCTCTTGCCTATAGAGCCAGCCATGACCCTTACATGACCCCATAGGGATCCCAAAGGTATAAAACCTGCCCACTCTCAACTCTGTTTTGTCAACTGTCTCAGAACCATACACTGCTGGTGGTTCTGCATCATCAATAAACCAACTTTCTTTCCAATCGGCCTCCATTTTGTTTCCAGGGCCTTTCTCCCAGCTTGGACCTGGACCTGGATTTTTCTTCCCACAGTGGATATTGAAGTGTTAAGTATGGCTTCATGTCACACAGATGGGGCTAGGGCACCAATTTTTCTCATTTGCCGGCAAGGTGGAGTTAACAATTGAATCAGTTTACATTGCAAATATTGAAATATCCTTGGTGTCAGGGAAGGAGTTTAAAAAGAGAATTCTCTCATTTCCACTGTTTGTTTGTTTGTTTCTCTCTCCCGACCTGACAGGATCCATGACATGATAAAGCCAGGAAGCTCAAGGAAAAAATATTAGTGTTATGTATTGAATATATATACCGTATTTTTTGGAGTATGACGCACCTTTCCCCCCCGTAAAAAAGACTGAAAATTTGGGTGCTTCTTATACTCTGAATGTAGCTTTTTCGAAGCTTTTCCCCCCAGCCCTAACGAGGTGCTAACGATCTTCCCGGCTTGCAGGCTTGCTTTCATTGCTACTCCTTCCGAAAAAGGTTTTTTCAGCCCTACCGAGGTGCTAACGATCTTCCCGTCTTGCAGGATTTTTTCATTCCTACTCCCTCTGAAGAAGAAGTTTTTCCGGCCCTAAGTCTTTGCAGGCTTGTTTTCATTGCTACTCCCTCCGAAAAAGGTTTTTTCAGCTCTAACCAGGGGATAAAATAATGTGCTGAAGCTGACCAGACTAAGGACGCTAGCCAGATGAATACCTGGTAGCTAGATTTTTTTCTCTATTTTCCTCTCCCAAAACTAAGGTGCGTCTTATACTCTGGTGCATCTTATACTCTGAAAAATACGGTAGTTGTCTACTCGGGAGACGTATGAGCTCCACTATTCCAGGTGAGTAATATCGAACTTGTTGAGCCTTCCCAGTTTAGCCATTTTGAGAAGGCCCCTGTGGTGCTGGTTAACTGTACTGCCACAGTTGGAGCTGAGCTGCACTTAGGAGTCCTGGGGACGGATCCCTCAGGTACGTCTGTGCCTCCAGTGTGTCTTACTGGCAGGCAGGGCAGGGAGCGTGGTCCCACCAGGGCTCTTTACCCGGTCTGACATCCAATGATTTCAGCGTGCTTCCAGTATGGCTTACTGGTAGGCAGCGGTGAGGACTAATCCTGCCGAGGCTCGTTACCCAGCCTATCACCCCATGACTTCAGTCTCTTGGTTAGCAGCAGCTCCTCTCCTCTGCAGCATCCCACCTTCGTCGCCACTATTGTGTAGTGGCAATACAGTAGCCAAGAACAGACCAGCCTAGATACAACAGCATTTATTGACTCAAACTGCAACTGAGGAACAGCAGGAAAATACCTGTAATTTATACTCTGGGCCCACAGGGCTTAACCAATCATAATCCTTGAAAACACCGCCCAAATATGAATGTTCAAAGTTTCCCTCCAAAACAGTTGGAGTTAACAGTTAGGGTCATCTAAAGGTTAGTTTCACTTTAGCAGAGAAAAGTTGGAGTTAACAGTTAGGGTCATCTAACTTAAGCCCTGCTAAAGTGGCTTAACACAACTATATCAGTAGTGGGTTCCTACCAGTGCGGTCCACTCTATAGCACCGGTAGCGGCCTGCTGGTGATGTCACAGTACCGGTGCGGTCGGTTGCCGGTGCCTGGGCACTGCCATTTTTTTTAAAAAAATATTTTTTTAAAAAAATTTCTTCTGCGCATGCCCAGAAGCCGAGTTTCCGGCACTGTTCATGCACTGCCTTCCTACCCCACAGTGAGTCCAAGCAGGGGAGGATGGCTGAGGCAGCGCGTGAGACTGACCTATCTCAGTTCCCCTCCCTTCAGCAGTCCGAGAAGCCACGAACGTGCGGTGATGATCCTAGGCATTTTCGCATGTTTGAGGCTTCTCGAGCTGCTGAGGGGAGGGGGAATGGGCGGCAGGACCTATCTCAGTTCCACTCCCTTCAGCAGTCCGAGAAGCCATGCCCACCGGGTCACATGGCTGGCAAGCCACACCCACAAAATAAGCCACATCCACAGAGTGGTAGTAAAAAAATTAGGAACCCGCCCCTGAACTATATACTGTATATTCAATACATAACAGTTAGAACTGGGAAAATCAGAAGTTTTTCTTCTGAAGCTATAGGGTGCCTCCTGCTGGCTCAGGAATTCTGGGAGTTGGAAGTCCACAACTCATAAAGAGGGCCATCGTTCCCCACCTCTGATCTAATTGGATGTTGATCACTTTTAAGCACTCTGGATCAGTTTGTCCAAGCAGACTCACCTACATCAGCGACTTTGCATTCAATCACTCCAGGATGAGTAAATGTCTTGCCCTTCGGGAGCAGGAAAAATGTATATTCGAGATGCAAAGTGTATTTCCTGAAGTTGCCATATAGATACTAAAAGAGAAAAAAGTTCTTTGGGCACACAAACTCATTGACGGATAGGGATTCCCCTGCTAGAAGCATTTTTAAATTATCAATTCCTGCTGTTCTCAACCTGTGGCAATCCTCAAAGAAACCAGACTACTTTGGCTGAAGATATATAGGAAGTCCTCGACTTACGACCACAATCAAGCCCAAAATTTCCATTGCTATGGGGGATAGTTGTTAAGTGAGTCCTGCCCCATTTTGCGACCTTTCTTGCCACCGTTGCTAAGTGAAGCACTGCTGTTAAGTTAGTAACATAGTTGTTAAGTGAATCCAGCTTCTCCATTGATTCTGCTCATCAGGTCACAAAAATGGATCACTTACCGTATTTTTCGGAGTATAAGACGCACCCTTTCCCCCCCTAAAAGAGGCTGAAAATTTGGGTGCGTCTTATACTCCGAATGTAGCTTTTTCGAAGCTTTTTTTCCCCAGCCCTAAGGAGATGCTTACGATCTTCCCGACTTGTTTTCATTGCTACTCCCTCTGAAAAAGGTTTTTTTCAGCCCTAACGAGGTGCTAACGATCTTCCCAGCTTGCAGTATTTTTTCATTCCTACTCCCTCTGAAGAAGTTTTTTTCCAGCCCTAAGTCGTTGCAGGCTTGTTTTCATTGCTATTCTGTCCAAAAAAGGTTTTTTTCAGCCCTAACCAGGGGATAAAATAATGTGCTGAAGCTGACCAGTCTAAGGACGCTAGCCAGATGAATACCTGGTAGGTAGATTTTTCCCCCTATTTTCCTCCCCCAAAACTCCGGTGCGTCTTATATTCTGAAAAATACGGTACCTTAAAAAAAAGGCCAAGGAACATGCTCTTATCTTTCACAAAAGGCAAGTGCAACTTAACTTAGTAAGCTTAATGTTATCAATTCATTTGAGCAACAGGGACTAGTACTTGTCACAATCAAAGCTGCTGTTGTGGTCCGCCAGTGGCCTGCGGAGCTGGCAGCAGAGTCAGACAGCGAGGAGACTGGGAAGGAACATGGGCCAGGCCTGGAGTCTGGAGTAGGCTCTGTGTTGGAGCCAGAGATGGGGCCTGGGCCATCTGGGAGTTCTGTGCTGACTCCAGAGCCTCCAGAGGCTGACATGAGTGAGGAAGAGGAACAGGGGGAGCCTGTTCCCAATGCATGCATGCGCAGAGCTGCCAGAAGGCAAGAACAGTTGAGGAAGAAAAGGGCTACTCGGGAGTAAGGCTTGGAGATGACTAGCCCCTCCCATAGGACATAAAAGTGGAGCAAACGGATGTGCTCGTTGCAGGAAGCAACTTGGTTCAATTCTGGTCGGTGTAACTCAGCAGCTCCGTTCTGACACCGTGTTCTGTTTGGTCTTGCAAAGCTCCTTGCCAATTAGGGTTTGGCAGTGTGTCAAGAGAGATAAGGTTATTGCTTATCAGCCTTCTTCGGAAAGACTGTGGCAGACTTTTGTCGGACTAATTAACACTGTTTGGGACTTATTACGGCTGGGAATGAACAGAATTCACAGCCGTTGAAATAAAAAAGAGGTTTTTTGGGACTACGTTTGTGTTTTATGATTTATCAGGAAGCCTAGGTCAGAACAGCTGCAAACGTCGGGCCCTTGGGCAAAAGTTCTCCCCTGAACCTTGCCATGCAATTTCCCCCTTCTTACCTTCTGTTCCACTAGAGGGTTGGAGAAAAGGACCTTGAGAATGAAAACTCGGGTGTGATTGGTGTTGGGGACTCCCTCCAGGGTGCAGCCATGCGCCTTTATTTCCGGTGGCGTTAAGAGTTTGCCATTTATGGCAACGGCAGTCAGCTCCACATCGGCAAGGAAGTTCCCTATGCTGACATCGAAGTAGCCTCTTTCTGGAACCGTGTCTAAGGAGAAACAGAAGTTTCAGAGCCGAGGTGGCACAGTGATTAGAGGGCAGTACTGCAGGCTACTTCTGCCGACTGCCGGCTGCCAGGAGTTTGGCAGCTCGAATCTCAAGCAGGCTCAAGGTGGACTCAGCCTTCCATCCTTCCGAAGTGGGTAAAATGAGGGTCCAGATTGTTGGGGGGCAATACGCTGATTCCGTAGGACAATTTTCCTGATGTAGTTGAGGTAACAGTATTCCTGAGATCTCCCCTCCTATAGAAGTGTCCGCAGAGAAATGTAAATACAGGTAATTCTTGACTTATAACCACAAACAAGCCCAAAATTTCCATTGCTGAGTGTTGTGATTTGCCGGCCCCTCCAGCAGCCGAATCAGAGGAGGAGGAGGCATGGGAGTCAGGGCAGGGGTGAAATTCAAATTTTTCCCCTACTGGTTCTGTGGGCGTGGCTTGGTGGGCGTGGCAGGGAAAGGATACTGCAAAATCCCCCATTCCTTCCCCACTCCTGGGGGAAGGATATTGCAAAATCTCCATTTCCACCCCACTCTGGGGCCAGTCAGAGGCGGTATTTGCCAGTTCTCCGAACTACTCAAAATTTCCGCTACCGGTTCTGCAGAACCTGTCAGAACCTGCTCAATTTCACCCAAGAGTCAGGGTCAGCATCAAGGCAACCTGAGAGCTCCGAGGGGGAAGAGGGAATGTAGCTGGCAGAGAGAGAGAGAGACAGAGGCGGAGCCTTGGCCATCCGTCAGCCCTCAGATAAAGAGTCAACAGCCCCCAGGTCTGGAGGTAGCTGACGAGGAAGAGGAAGAACAGCTGGGTCCAGTGCCTGACACACGGCTGTGCAGAAGGCAGAGGAGAGGAGAGCAGTGGAAATCTATGGGCCGATCCTTGGGACAGAAGAGCCACCGCTGCTAGCGAAGCCCCACCCTAGCTCTGGGGATAAAAGGCAGGGGGTGGAGATGAATAGATGTGGCAGACAACTCTTCATCTCCCCTGCCGGACAGACTTGTTAGAATGAGATGAAAGAGAAATTTTTTGCCAGGGCTGCTGGCGCTCCTAATAAAGGAATCGTTGTTTCAACTACAGAGGGTTTGTCGTGTTTGGGGAGCTGGGTCAGAACACTTGTTCTGCTGAGTGAGGAGCCTGCTCTCCTAACCTAGGAAAAGCCGGGTGTGATACAAAACTTACTGTCAGTGAGCACCGGTATCTGCGGGGCAAAGGGGGTGCAGATAGACTTGAAGATCTGGTGACGGGTCTGGTCACTTTCATCTCCTCGCCATCTGCGGTCCAGAAGGAGTTTGATGGTATATGTGGTGCCATAACGATTGTCGATCACGTCACTCTGGAAAGAAACAGACCGACGTCATCCATTCTGAGCCTCTTGTCTGAAAGTCTGTGGAGATTCTCGGCCATCCAGATCATGGTTGTCCCAAAGGTGCTTTTTCTAAAGGAAACTGAACTTTGTTTTTCCTTGAAGCTCCAAGAAGTTTGCTCCCTCCTTCCTTCCTTCCTTCCTTCCTTCCTTCCTTCCTTCCTTCCTTCCTTCCTTCCTTCCTTCCATCCATCCCCTTCCCTCCCTTCCCTTCCCCTTCCCCTCTGTTTCCTTTCCTTTCCTTTCCTCTCTTCCTTCCTTCTTTCCCTTCCCTTCTTTCCCTTCCCTTCCCTTCCTTTGCCTTCCCTTCTTTTCCCCTTCCTTCCTTCTGTCCTCTCTCCTTTCCTTCCCTTCCCTCCCCTCCTCCCTGCTTTTCCTCCCCTTCCTTTCCTTTCCCTTCCCTTCTTTTCCCTTTCCTTCCTTCCTTATCCTCTCCCCTTTCCTTTTTCCCTTCCCTCCCTCCCTTCCTCCCTCTCTCCCTTCTTTCCCTCCCCTTCCTTCCTTTCCTTTCCCTTCCCTTCTTCATTCCTTCCATCTGTCCTCTATCCTTTCCTTCCTTTCCTTCCCTCCCTCCCTCCCTCCCTTCTTTCCGTCCCCTTCCTTTCCCTTCTTTCCCTTCCTTTCCTTTCCCTTTCTTTCTTTTCCCTTTCCTTCCTTCCTTCCTTCCTTCCTTCCTTCCTTCCTTCCTTCCTTCCTTCCTTCCTTCCTTCCTTCATTCCTTCCTTCCTTCTGTCCTCTCCTTTCCTTTCTTACCTTCCCTCCCCTTCCTTCCTTCCCCTTCTTTCCCTTCCCTTCTTCCTCCCTTCCTTCCTTATTCCCTCCCTCCCTCCCTTTCTTCCTTTCTTCCCTTCCCTTCCCTTCCCCTCCCTCTCTTAGCTTCTTGGATGAGAAGCTAAACATCTTCCTGGAAAAACAAAGTCCAGTTGCCTTTTGAAAAATTTGGGACATCTTGTCCGAAAGGCTAGCGGTCCATCCCCAGGGAAAGGACCTCTGCACCCAGCACTGACCTCGGTGATTCCTCCCACAGCTCCAATCGGTACTGTGATGCTGATGAAGCGCGTGTCGGTCAAGAAGCTGTAGCCATTCCGCACAATCGTGGTCCTATCAATTCTGCGCCCATCCACGCCCATCTCGATGGTTTCATCTTCGAACTGACGGGGGAAGGCCACCAGAGACGGCATGATCCGTGGCGAGGTCCAGCGCAAAGCGCTGGTGGTGAAAGTGGGAGGGTCTGCAGGAGAAGAAGCTGAATGTGTGTGGGGTCGATAAGAAGACGGTCGACTCTTGGGGGGGGGAGGACACACCTGTAACGTGGGGTAGGTGTTACAGGTGGTCTCAATAAAACCCTGCCAGGAAGAACGGTCTCTTCTGCTAGGCCTCGGATTAGAAAGGCGGGATGGATCCTTTGCGTGGTGTTTTGGTTTGTCAGTATTGTGGTTGCTTGTTTCTCTTTTTAGAGTATCTATATCAGGGGTGTCAAATTCAAGGCTGCGGACCGGATCTGGCCCCTAGGGTGCTTAAATCTGTCCCGCGGGGCCGGCCTGGGAATATCAAAGGACAGGCCCACGGTGCCTCTGCTGCCGAAAATGGGCCGTTTTCGGCCGGCAGAGTGCTGCAGGAGGCCATGGAGGGCGAAAATGAGGTGCAGAGGGGCCACACGTGCCCCCCTTTGCCCCATTTTGGCTGGTAAAGTGCTACAGGAGGCGTCCGTCCCATATTCCCCCACTCCTCGCAGAAGGCATCCTCGAAGAAATCCAGTTTGACACCCCTGATCTATCTCTTTGTTTTTATATTCTCTTAGCTTGTAAGTCAGGAGGGAGGGAGGGAAGGAAAAATGGGAAAGAGGGTTGAAAAGAGAGGGGAAGGGAAGGGAGAGAAAGAAAGGGAGGGCGGAAGGGAGGGAAAGAGGGAGGGGAAGAGAGGGTGATGGGAACAAATAGGAAAGAAGGAAAAGGGGGAGGAAGGCAGGAAAGAAAGAAGGAAGGATGGAAAGAGAGGGATGGAGTGAGGGAGGGAAAGAGAGGGAGGGAGATGGGAAGGAAGGAAGGAGGAAGGGAGGGAGGGAAGGAAGGGAAAGAGGGAGGGAAAGAGAGGGAGGGAGATGGGAAGGAAGGAAGGAGGAAGGGAGGGAGGGAAGGAAGGGAAAGAGGGAGGGAAAGAGAGGGAGGGAGATGGGAAGAAATAGGAAGGAAGGAGAAGAGCCTAATGCTGGGAAAGATTGAGGGTAAAAGAAGAAGGGGACGACAGAGAATGAGGTGGCTGGATGGAGTCACTGAAGCAGTTGGCATGAGCTTAAATTGACTCCAGATGATGGTAGAAGACAAGAAGGCCTGGAGGAATGTTGTCCATGGGGTCGCGATGGGTCGGACACGACTTCCAAACTAAAAACAACAACAAATGGAAGGAAGGAAGGAAGGAAGGAAGGAAGGAAGGAAGGAAGGAAGGAAGGAAGGAAGGAAGGAAGAAAAAGTAGGAGGAAGGGAGGAAAGAAAGGAAGGTTGGATGGAAAGACAGAGGGAGGGAGGGAGGGAAACGGAGGGAGATGGGAAGAAAAAGGAAGGAAGGAAAAGACAAAGGGAGGAAAGAATGAAAAGAAGGAAGGAACGAACGAACGAACGAAGAAAGGAAGGAGAGAAAGAAGTAGGGAGGAGAGAAAGAAGTAGGGAGGGATGATGAGAGAGAGGATGGAAGAAACAATAGAAAGAGGAAGGAAAAGAGGAAGTTAGGGAAGGAAGGAACCCACAATGCACAATTTAAGGATGAAAGCACCATATTATCATCTATTAACTACCATATCAAGTAAACAAAGGAAGCAAGTGACTCACTGACAGGGCAGGCCACAGCAGTATCCACCATTAGGATCATCCAGGCCTGTTTATAGAAGATCGTGGCTCGGGCCACTTCCACTTCCAAGCCCTGCACCTACAATGGAAGGAACAGTCAAAAAGGCAGAATTTATCCTGGTGCTAACAACCTCGCAACTCAGATCGGATGAGCTTTTACACATTGACTGAGGTTTTGCCCCCATTTTACGACCTTTCTTTCCGCGGTTGTTAAGAGAATCACTATGGCTGTTAAGTTAGTAACTCGGTCGCTTGGTGACTCTGCATCCCCGTTGACTTTTGCTCAACACTTGCAACCGTCATAGATACATGCCAGTTGCCAAGCCTCCAAATTTTGATCACGTGACCATGGGGATGCCACAAGTGTGAAAAATGGCCACAAGTCCCTTTTTTCAGCACCATTATACCTTCGAAGGTCACTAAACGAATGGTTGTAATGCAAGTACTGTATTTTTCAGAGTATAAAATGCACCTTTCCCCCCCTAAAAGAGGGTGAAAATCTGGGTGCGTCTTATACATCGAATGTAGCTCCGCCCAGCCTCTCAAACGGAGCTTTGCAAGGCTAAAAACAGCCTCTGAAGCGGAGCTTTGCAAGGCTGAAAAAGCAGTCTCTGAAACCGAGCTTTGCGAGGCTAAAAGCAGCCTCTGAAACCGAGCTTTGCGAGGCTAAAAACAGCCTCTGAAACAGAGCTTTGCGAGGCTGAAAAAGCAGCCTTTCAAATGGACCTTTGCAAGGCTAATATACCTGTTCCAGGCTGTTTGCTAAGGACGCTAGCCAGATGGATGCTGGTAGGCAGAATTTTTTTTTCTTATTTTCCTCCCCAAAAACTAAGGTGCGTCATATACTCCGGTGCGTCTTATAGTTCGAAAAATACAGTACTATCTGGACACTACAATCTGTGTGCCTCTTCATCGCTGGTCAACCGAAACATGGTTTGATCACAGAATACCCTGAACCATGAACTAACCATGTTACGTTCGTGCAGCAGATGAACCAGTCACCTCGTTGCCTTATCTCAGGGGTGTCAAACTCAAGGCCCGCATGCCAGATCTGGCCTGTGGGGCGCTTCGATCTGACCTGCAGGGCCACCTGGTAATAGCGAAGGCCGTGCCTCTGCCAGTGAAAACGGAGGTCGAGAGGGCCACGTGCGGCCCTCCCGGGATTCATTTTTGTTAAGCTATTCATGAACTGGGAGAGCCAATGATAACAAGGTTAGCCAATAAATAGGCATAGCAACTGAATCAGCCAACGGGAGCTAACCACTTCTGAATCTGTGCAGAGAATCGAAACTGAATACTTAAGCTTAAGGCTGGGTGTGGCTCCACTCTCCACTCTGTGCTCTCTGTCCTCTCTGAACTAGAAGCTGCTTGTGTTTTACTTTTAACTGTTGCTACATTGAAGAGCTCTGCTAATGGTATTGTAAATATATATATTATTATGTTTATAAAGAAGTTATTGAATCCAGCTGAATCAGTCATCTGTGTGTGTTTCTGGGTTTGATTTTGCAACAAACTTTAATAATTTTTGGCCGCGACAGCCTCCTGCAGCCCTCTGCCAGTGAAAATGGAGTTCAGGAGGGCCACACCCAGCCCTCCCGAGCTCTGTTTTTGCTGGTAGAGGGCTGCAGGAGGATCGCCCCAGGTACCCCTGACATGAGTGACGTCGAACTGACCACGCCCATCCCGGCCATGTCCACCCGATCCCCCGAGGCCAAACACTAATGCGGTTCCTCAATGAAATAGAGTTTGACACCCCTGCCTTATCTGTTGTGTGAACCAAACCTTTTGCAATCTCACAAGGCATGAGGCTTTTTCAAAACAATGCTCAGCTTCTCTCTCAGCCACATCTCTGCCACCAGACCTGAAGTTCTGAATCTTAATAAACATTGGACCTTCACTTACCATAGCCACTTCAGTCTGCAGGGTGCCGTAAGGGGTACGGAAAAGGACACGGGTGGCTGTAGTATTGAAACCATAGCCCAGGTCGTAAGCGTGGGTAGCCATCATGTCTTGAATGGAGCCATTTTGGAAATGGAAAACTACTTGCCAGACTTGGTTCATAGCCCCTTGGGCCTGCAAGGACAAACCCAGGTGAGAATGAGGGAAGAAAGGAAGGAGACATTCAGAGATCCAGGTCCTCCTTGAGGCTTAAACAGTATTTATGAAGAAAATGTGGTTCTGGGTGTTTTGAAGAAGCTACAATATTCTATATGCTACATTCATCAAATGCGACGCTTGTTCTATTGAAATAGCGAGAATTAACGGCGTGCTACAGATTCTTCTAGATACAAGCTTTGATGAAGTTTCCCGCCAGGAAGTTTATGGATCAGTGAAGCCACCAATATAGATGCTGGGGAGCCTGAGGCTACACCAGGGGTGGGTTCTGCATCCTTTTGCTGCCGGTTCGCTCAGGGTTGCGCCAGGCGTGCGCAAAGCGCATGTGTGCGCCTCCGCAGCAATGAAAAAATAGCTTCTGCGCATGCAGAGAAGCAAAATCTAAGATGGCGGCGCCCACGGACCGGCACTGACAGAACCATCTCCGTGACGTCATCACCGATTTACTAACGGTTCTAAAGAACCAGTTAGAACCGGTAGGAACCCACCTCTGGGCTACACCAAAAATGTCTCCTTCTCACTGATACACAGCTATTTCTAACTCTAAAGCCAGAATCCCGACACAAGCCTGTAGTGGTATCTCTTCAGGCAAAGGAAAAATGAGACCTTCCCTAAATCAAGTATCCTAAAGAAGTATAATTGCCATCTTCCCAAATTTCCCACCCACCCCATTGCTGAAAATTCTGGAAGCTGAAGTCCCCACACCTGGAGGATCTTGGTGTCTACTATAGTGTTCCTCAACTTTGAAAACCTGAAGGCGTGTGGACTTCAATTCCGAGAATTCCCCAGTCAGTATCAATTACACCAAAGAAGAGTAGCAGGTTTCCCCTTTCTGTTACCCTGTCAGCTGCCGTCTTATACTTGCTTGGGGAAATGAAAGTAAGTTTCTGTGCCTTCTCGAGATGCTGCTTCAAGGTCACCCAGCTGGAAGGAGGAGGGAGCTGCATACTAAACTGCCCTTGGACGGACTGTTATGAAAACATCTTGCTGAACTTGATTGGTTACACTGGGGTGAGCAGTAAGAGACATTTAAGGGAGGGAAAAAGTAGAACTTAAGGGATTTTGATATGCAATTCTCAGTTCTGGCCCAAGAGTATACTGCAATACTCTTGATCTCTAATAAAACTAAACCTTTCTCAACAAATGGAGCCCAGGATTGTTTCTATCTTGGGGTTTAAGTTGTGGCAGGTCTGACATACCCCAATTCTACTCCCACTATGTCCAGCATCCTTACCACAGGCCATGCTGCCATCCAATCTTCGTTCAAGGCCTCATTTGCTATTCCTGGGACAGCCCGCCGGACAGAAACCTGGAATAGAAGCAACATTAGCAGCTGAATACCCATTTCTCCGTCTCCCTCAGAATACAGAATAACACAGTCAGAAGCAGGGGTGGGTTCCTCCCGGTTCGGACCGATCGCCCGAACCGGTAGTGACCCACTGGTAATGTCACGATGGCGTCACTGATCCAGTTTGGTCGGTGCCGGTCCGTGGGGCCGCCATCTTTTTGGGGGGAATTTTTTCTGAATTTTTTACTGTTTTTAAGTTTTTTCCTCTGCTGCTGCTTGAAAAAGGGCCCTCCCGCCCGCCCCCGGGTTTATACTTACCTTTATTCCTTCGCCCAAAGCACAGCTGATCAGCTCCTTAGCTGTGTTTCAGGCCGATTTATAGCTACTGAGCATGCGCGGAAGCAGAATTGCACGAGGGGACACGCGCAAAACGTCGCGATGCGAACTGGTGGCGAAGGTAAATGGAACCCACCCCTGGTTAGAAGGGACCTTGGAGCAGGGATGAAATTCAGCAGGTTCTGGAGAACCGGTAGCGGAAATTTTGAGTAATTCGGAGAACTGGCAAATACCATCTCTGGCTGGCCCAGAGTGGGGTGGGAATGGAGATTTTGCAATATCCTTCCCCCAGGAGTGGGGAGGGAATGGGGATTTTACAGTATCCTTCCCCTGGAGTGGGTGGGAATGGAGATTTTGCAATATCCTTCCCCTGTCACACCCACCAAGCCACGCCCACAGAACCGGTAGGGGAAATTTTTGAATTTCACCCCTGACCTGGAGGTCTTCTAGTCCAACCCCTCAACCAGGAGACTCTAAGCCAGTGATGGCGAACTTTTTTTCCCTCGGGTGCCAAAAGTGCATGCGCGCATGCTATTGCACGTGCGCGAGTGCCCACACCCATAATTCACTGCCTGGGAAGGGCAAATATGGCCTCCCCTGCTCCCCCGGAGGCCCTCTGGAGGCCGGAAATGGCCCATTTCCCAACTTCTGGTGGGCCCGGTAGACCCATTTTTCACCCTCCCCAGGCTCCAGAGGCTTCCCTGGAGCCTAGGGAGGGCAAAAACGCCCTCCCCTGTCCCCCCGGAGGCCCTCCGGAAGCCAAAAATGCCCTTCCAGAGCCTCCATGCAAGCCAAAAATCAGCTGGCCAGCGCACACATGCACGCTGGAGCTGAGCTAGGTAACAGCTCGCGTGCCGGCAAATATGGCTCCGCGTGCCACCTGTGGCACGCGTGCCATAGGTTCGCCATCACTGCTCTAAGCCATTCCAGACAAATGGCTGTCCAATCTCTTCTTAAAAACCTTCAGTGATGGAGCACCTACAACTCCTGGAGACACACTGTTTCAGTGGTTAATTGTTCTCACTTTCAAGAAATCTCTCCTAGTTCTAGGTTGCTTTTCTCCTTGGTAGTTTCCATCCATTGCTTTTTGTCTTGCCTTCAGGTGCTTTAGAGAATAAATTGACTCCCTCTTCTTTGTGGCATCCCCTCAAATATTGGAAAACTGCTATCATGTCACCTCTAGTCCTTCTTTTCATTAAACGAGACATACCCAATTCCAGCAAGCATTCTTTATATGTTTTAAGCCTCCAGTCCCCTAATCATCATTGTTGCTCTTCTCTGCACTCTTTCTGGAGTCTCAACATCTTTTTCGTATTGTGGTGGCCAAAACTGGATGCAGTATTCCAAGTGTGGCCATACCAAAGCAGTATAAAGCGGTACTAACACTTCATGCAACCTTAATACTCTCCCCCTGTTCAGTGGTGAAATCCAAATTTTTTTTACTACTGGTTCTGTGGGCGTGGCTTGGTGGGCGTGGTGTGGTTTCATGGGCGTGACTTGTTGGGCGTGGCAGGGGAAGGATACTGGAAAAGCTCCATTCCCTCCCCACTCAAGGGGAAAGATACTGCAAAATCCCCATTCCCTCCCCACTCCTGAGAGAAAAATATTGCAAAAGCTCCATTCGCACCCCACTCTGGGGCCAGCCAGAGGTGGTATTTGTTGGTTCTCCAAACTACTCAAAATTTCCGCTACCGGTTATCCAGAACCTGTCAGAACCTGCTGGTTTTTACCCCTTCCCCTGTTGATGCAGCCTGCAACTGCATTTGGCTTTTTTTGACAGTGGCAACGCACTCATATTGAAGTGGTATCTATGCAAACACACTTTTTTTAAAAAACAAAAAATAGCATGCTGACATATTGTGCAAACTTAAATGATTTAATCTAAAAGCAACAAGAAATCCCATTTTGGTACCTCACCCTATATCAGTAAGGTTAAGATATTTAAATTTAGTGGCTGGAACAGTGGGGTTATACATTATAGCTGATTGGTTGGAGAGTGCTGGCTCCTGCATGAGGCAATCTGTAATGTGATTGGTTGCTGTGGAGGGGGCGTTCCCCCCGTCCTGATCTTTTTCTTTGGTGTGCTCTGTATGCTGTTCTGAGATTTACTTCATGATGTAGTGATGGGCCTGACTATCTTGTTTGCTGTGTATAGAGACCCAAAATATATTTATTCATATCAAACTACAAGTTCATGTCAGTAAATACAGTACATTTATTCCTATCAAACTACCAGTTCGGGTCAGGTTCTTTGACGCCATTCGGACACCTGCTGCGCAGTTCCCTGATAAATAAATGGATAAATTGTGTTCTTATTTTACTCACCTCCATGTAATTTTCCTCACAAACAATCTCCCGAGGGCTCCATGGGGCATCAAGGGAACAATTCATGGACACTTCATAAGCAGCAGTTACGTTATCAAGGCTGGTCATTTCCACCTGGAGACGGAGGCTGAAATCCTGGTCAAACTGAGCAAGGGGATTTAAAGAGTATTTGCGGTAAATAAAAAGTCTCAACTGTGTTGAAGAACCCAGCTTTGGAAGCAACCTTAGGCCTGAACGTCTGGAGCCATCACTCTTTCTGACTTAGCATCTCCAGCTCCCGTTAGCTTGAGAACATTGGGAAAAATGAACTCCGGGGGTCCTTGGTGCTCTCGGAGCTTGGTGGCTGTTGCACTGATGGTGTTACCTAGTTTGGTAATGAAACGTCTGCAAGAAAACAACCAAGCTCAGGGAGGACCGGCGGTGAAATCTACTTACCTTCCCTACCGGTTCGGAAGCGCACGATTTGCTTTTTCACCCTCTGCGCATGCGCAGAAGACTTTGCGCATGCGCAGAGAGTTAAAGAAAAAGAAAATGGCGGCATCCGGGTGGGTGGGCGGAGCCTCGTGCTGCCGCCGCTACCGGTTTTCCGAACCATTGGCGGCCGCCACTACCGGTACGCATTTCACCCCTGGGGAGGACCCCATAAGTTTAACACCCTGAGCTACAAATATTCTCTTCTAAAAGGAACTTTCTCTTTAGATTCAAGTTCTAATATTTGGATAAGGGACTACAAGAAAAATTCAAAAACTTAAGGCTGGATGGGAAATGAAAAAGGACAGCTCAGGGGGAGGCAAGGCGCTCCCTAAAACTTCTCCAGAACTTCAGAAATGCAATCATCACGAATCAAGCTTGATCTGAGGGCACTTTACTTTCAGTGTTTGTAACATGCTTGTAACTGTAATGACTTAGTAGTTCTCAACTTACAACCATAATAAGAGCCTGAAATTTATGTTGCTAAATGAGACAGTTAAATGAATTTTGCCCCATTTTACGACCTTTCTAGCCACGGTTGTTAAGTGAATCACTGCAGTTAAGTTAGTAACATAGTTATCAAGGGAATCTGGCTCCCCTCCATTAACTTTGTTTGTCAGAAGCTCGCAAAAGGCGATCACATGAGCCCGGGACACCGCAACCGTCATAAATATGAACCAGTTGCCAAGCATCCGAATTTTGATCACATGACCCATGGAGATGCTGCAACAGTCGTAAGTGGTCATAAGCTCCTTTTTTTCAGTGACGTAACTTTGAACAGTCACTAAATGAACTGTTGTAAGTCAAGCACTTATCTGTATTTTATTTATTTGTAATTTATTTGATGTCTGTCTCACTGTGGGGTTACTCTAAGCGGCTTGCAATAACGAAAAGGAAGAAAATGAAAGGCGTGTAAACACAACAGAAGTAAAATAATAGAATAAAATACACAATGACGGAAGAACACAAGAATATTGCATCAATATGATAACCAAAAAGATGGAAGGGAAGGGAAGAGAGAGCAAGGGGGGGAGGGCATGGAGTCTGCCATCAATCTAGCAGCCACCTCCATTTGGTGCCCAGGCCAACTGGCAGAGCTTATGGGTTTTCAAATTCCCAATCCAGTTTTAAGCTTTCAAATTTCGTTTGTGGTCCCTACTCCAACAAGGCAGAGGAAAATCCTTGGGATTTTTTCCCGAAAGTCTGAACAGGCCCTTTGCTTTATTGGGGAAGATTTCCATCCTTCCTACTGATTGCCAAATCTGGCCCTAGGTTCTGCCTCAGTTTACCTTCCCAACAAGAAATAGAAATAACAGAGTTGGAAGGGACCTTGGAGGTCTTCTAGTCCAACCCCCTGCTTAGGCAGGAAACCCTACACCACTTCAGACAAATGGTTATCCAACATCTTCTTAAAAACTTCCAGTGTTGGAGCATTCACAACTTCTGGAGGCAAGTTGTTCCATGGATTAATTGTTCTAACTGTCAGGAAATTTCTCCTTAGTTCTAAGTTGCTTCTCTTCTTGATTAGTTTCCATCCATTGCTTCTTGTTCTACCCTCAGGTGCTTTGGAGAATAGCTTGACTCCCTCTTCTTAGTGGCAGCCCCTGAGATATTTGAATACTGCTATCATGTCTCCCCTAGTCCTTCTTTTCATCAAACTAGACATACCCAGTTCCTGCAACCGTTCTTCATATGTTTTAGCCTCCAGTCCTCTAATCATCTTTGTTGCTCTTCTCTGCACTCTTTGTAGAGGCTCAACATCCCTTTTACATCGTGGCGACCAAAACTGAATGCATTATTCCAAGTGTGGCCTTACGAGGCATTATAAAGTGGTATTAACACTTCGTGTGAGTTTAATTCTATCCATCTGTTAATACAGCAAAGAACTGTGTTGGCTTTTTTGGCAGCTGCTGCACACTGCTGGCTCATGTTTAAATGGTTGTCCACTAGGACTCCAAGATCCCTCTCACAGTTATTTCTATTGAGCAGGGTACCACTTATACTGTACCTGTGCATTTTGTTTTTCTTGTCTAAATGTAGAACCTTACTTTTTGTCACAATTGAATTTCATTTTGTTAGATAGTGCCCAGTGTTCAAGTCTGTCAAGCAACCAAGTTGGAAAATCATTTAAAAGCAGTTTATTAGAATGCCCTGATAAAGTGGGATCTCTCTATGAAAAGGGAGAACCTCGAGACCCATCCTACATTCCTTTTTATAGTTAACACAACAAAGGAAATGCAAGAGGAAAGTTGATTGGATAGGATAAACATAACCCTCCCCTTTGCATAGGAAATCACTTATATGTAGTCAAAGAGGTTACATGTTTGTTTCCCATAATATCACATGTTTATTAAAATGAGGTCTGACGTCAGAAGGGGCGTAAATGGTATGGAAAAAGGTTGTTTAGAGTTCATAAACCAGACCCCCAATTTGTATTAAATTTTTTCTTATCTGGAGCTAGTCTCCAATCAATTTATCTTTTCAATTTAGGAATGTTAAAAGCTATTCCTACATTCTAATCTGCAATGAGCCCGAAAATCATTTTAAAAGAGAGAAAACAAGTCAAATTAAAATACAAACTATGTTAGTTAACATGTTACAAAATCCATGCCAAGTGCCCCTCACTACAGAATCTGGTTTATAAACTTTCCAGCCCACCTTCAAGCAGGACAGGGCATAAGTCTTACCACATTGCGGACGGAACAAGCCAGGAATGAGATACGGATTTCCGGGTTTCCATAGAGGTCAACGCCATGGGTGAGCCCGCACTGGGTAGCGATGTGATCAGTCACAGAGATACGCTGGCCGAGTTCATCTAGGAAATCAAAGAAACAAATTTGTTATCCAAGCCAGTTTGCAGCAGCATCTGCTCTTGGGGTTCACCATACCATCACAATAGGTATGGTGTATGAAAAGAAGGACCAAGGGTGACATGATAGCAGTGTTCCAATATTTGAGGGGCTACCACAAGGAAGAAGGGGTCAATCTATTCTCCAAAGCACCAGAAGATCAGACAAGAAGCAATAGATGGAAACTAATCAAGGAGAGAAGCAACTTAGAACTAAGGAGAAATCTCTTGACAGTGTCTATGGAGATTCTCAATCATCCAGGTCATGGTTGTCCCAAAGGTGCTTTTTCAAGAGGCAACTGGACTTTCTGGTTTTTAATTTGAAGACGTTTCGCTTCTCATCCCAGTAGCTGAAGAAGCTTCATGGATGAGAAGTGAAACGTCTTCAAAAAAAAAACACTAGAAAGTCCAGTTGCCTCTCAAAAAAGCATCTTTTGGAACATCTCTTGACAGTGAGAATAATCAATCAGTGGAACAGCTCCAGAAGTTGTGGGTGATCCAACCCTGGAGATTTTCAAGAAGAGATTGGACAGCCATTTGTCTGAAATAGTATACGGTCACCTGCTTGAGCAGGGGGTCCAACTAGACACTAGACGACCTCCAAGGTCCCTTCCAACTCTGCTATTCTGTTATTGAAGCTACACTATGGTTTTTGGACTATAAAAATTTATTATGTTTATTTTAGTTGACTCCAACTCAGGAACAAGGGAATGTGTCTTTGAACAAGCACTAAATATTTCTGAGAATATTTGAGAAACTGAGAAACAAGTCAGCCCTACCTAATACTCTAGAATAGAATAGAATAGAATAGAATAGAATAGAATAGAATAGAATAGAATAGAATAGAATAGAATAGAATAGAATAGAATAGAATAACAGAGTTGGAAGGGACCTTGAAGGTCTTCTAGTCCAACCCCCTGCCCAGGCAGGAAACCCTGCACCACTTCAGACAAATGGTTATCCAACATCTTCTTAAAAACTTCCAGTGTTGGAGCACTCACAACTTCTGGAGGCAAGCTGTTCCACGGATTAATTGTTCTAACTGTCAGGAAATTTCTCCTTAGTTCTAAGTTGCTTCTCTCCGTGATTAGTTTCCACCCATTGCTTCTTGTCCTGCCCTCAGGTGCTTTGGAGAATAGCTTGACTCCCTCTTCTTTGTGGCAGCCCCTGAGATATTGGAACTGTCACGATGTGAACATTGCCAGTTGAGCACCTCTGCCATATTTCTAGGTTTACTGTATTTTTTCTAATCAGCAGACATGTGACATGTATTACTGTGCATGTATGCATTCCAGGAGTCTCCTCCTCTCTTCTTCTCCTGTAAGCCTCGCCCGAGGCAGACGTGATTTTCTTAGCTGAGACAATGTAGCTTAATAACATTTATATTCTTTTGTTACTTTTGTACTAAAATAAATATTTTGTTAATTAGAATTGAATCTCGGTTTTATTTTCTAAGTAAGAATGACTTCAAGGAAGCAAGATCCTATATCACCTTTTTGATAGGAATAATTTCCTATCCGTCAGCAACACTTCTATCATGTCTCCCCTAGTCCTTCTTTTCATTAAACTAGACATACTTAGTTCCTGCAACTGTTCTTCATGTTTTAGCCTCCAGTCCCCTAATCATCTTTGTTGCTCTTCTCTGCACTCTTTCTAGAGTCTCAACATCCTTTTTGCATCGTGGCAACCAAAACTGAATGCAGTATTCCAAGTGTGGCCTTACCGAGGCATTATAAAGTGGTATTAACACTTCAGGTGATCTTGATTCTATCCCTCTGTTAATGCAGCCTAGAACTGTGTTGGCTTTTTTGGCAGCTGCTGCACACTGCTGGCTCATATTTAAATGGTTGTCCACTAGGACTCCAAGATCCCTCTCACAGTTACTACTGTTGAGCAAGGTACCACATATACTGTACCTGTGCATTTTGTTTTTCTTGCCTAAATGTAGAACCTTACTTTTTTCACCATTGAATTTTATTTTGTCAGAGCAGAGCTGAATTCTTACCGGCCCGTTTACTTACTGAAGACACTGTAACTCCAAGAATTTTGCCCCAATGCAGACTTGTCCAGCCATATCCAAAAGTAGTGTTCCCGACACTCAGTCCGTACAGCCCCTTCCAAAAAAGGGAATATTTTTTTCTAATAAGCCAACAAACAAAAACCTAACAAGACCCCCCTCCCTCCAGCCCATCCCACCAGCTCTTCGTGGCTTCTAGAAAACTCTTTTCTGGCTGCCTACTTAAAACTCAGCTATACTGATCGCCCCTGAAAATTCTTGAGACTGGCTTCACACATTGCATTAATAAACCATAATAGGATGTGTTAGGATTCAGGCTAGCTTGTGCTGTGAGCCAATGTCACAGGCAGCCCTGCAAAATTTGATTTCTCATTCTAATGCTCTCATCTGGATTTTTTTTTTTTGCAGTATTTCTCAATCATGACAACTTTAAGATGTGTGGACTTAAACTCCCAGAATTCCCCAGCCATCCATGCTGGCTGAGGAATTCTGGGAGTTAAAGTCCACATATGCTAAATTTGTCACAGTTGAGAAACACTAGTCCAGATTATATAGAATAGAATAGAATAGAATAGAATAGAATAGAATAGAATAGAATAGAATAGAATAGGAAAGGGAATAGAATAGAATAGAATAGGAAAGGGAATAGAATAGAATAGAATAGAATAGGAAAGGGAATAGAATAGAATAGAATAGAATAGAATAGGAAAGGGAATAGAATAGAATAGAATAGAATAGAATAGAATAGAATAGAATAGAATAGAATAGAACAGAACAGAACAGAACAGAACAGAACAGAACAGGAGAGGGAATAGAACAGGAAAGGGAATAGAATAGGAAAGGGAATAGAATAGAATAGAATAAAATAGAATAGAATAGGAGAGGGAATAGAACAGGAGAGGAAATAGAACAGGAGAGGGAATAAAATAAGATGGAATGGAATGGAATGGAATGGAATAGAATAACTTTATTGTCACTTTGAATGTACACTAATTGGCATTCATCAAAAATGAAATTTCGCTGCATACAGCTCTTAAAGGGTCACCACCAGTGGTGGGTTCCTACTGGTGCGGTCCACTCTATAGCACTGGTAGCGGCCCGCTGGTGACATCACAGTATCGGTGCGGTCAGTTGCCGGTGCCTGGGTGCTGCCATTTTTTTAAAAAAATGTTTTTAAATTTTTTTAAAAAAATTTCTTCTGCGCATGCCCAGAAGCCGAGCTTCCGGCACGGCGCATGCGCTGCCTTCCTACCCCACAGTGAGTCCAAGCAGGGGAGGATGGCTGAGGGAGCGCGTGAGATGCTGAAAGAACGGGCGGCAGGAGCATTCAGGCCGGATGGAGCCTCCTAGAAGAACCACTGCTGTGGTCTTGCTGCTCCCACTGTGGGGGGCTGTGTTGTGGGTGGGCAATGCCCCCCACTTCTCCATCCGCTGCCAAGCTCCCGAGGCCCACGCCTACCCGGTCACATGGCTGGCAAGCCACACCCACAAAATAAGCCACGCCCACAGAGTGGTAGTAAAAAAATTAGGAACCCGCCCCTGGTCACCACCTCTAATTTTTCACTACATAAACATGACAAGATAAATACAAAATTATGTATATACCCACATATATTATATGGCACAGAGAAACAACACAGTCGTTTGGATGCAAATATATTTATGGCGAGAAAAACGAATCTTGTGAGTTTACCAGACAGATGGCATAGGGAACCTAGCTGTTTGAGAATCTGGTAGTCCTGCTAGAAATATTTTATTAGCTTAAGTCTGCACAGAAATTCCATAGCTACTTCCTGCGTGCTATTTATATTTTTGCGAGTGATTTCTCCTATTCCAGCCATTTCCTTGCACATCTATTTTCAGTTGAAGACAGTAGTGCTAAACTTGAAAAAACATGAGGCAATAACCATGACTGATTAGCAGAAGATTAATACAGAAGAGTGAATTGGGTCTATTTGTATTTAAAACATAAAATTAGTAAATGTTCTTCATTACCCTTGCAGAGTCAACACACTTACCTGCGGGGAAAGGTACGGAAACCACTGCCTGGCTCCCCAATATATAGAATAGGATACTATTGAAAAAACAGAGGCAAAAAAACAAACAAACCCAAAATTAGTTCTGCTTTGGATTGATAAGATGGAGAGAAGGATGAGGCTACAGAAAAAAATATGAGGTGGAACTATATCCGGAAACTTCGCAAACCAGAGAATAAATTAAGAAATAATTTAGGCACTATAATTTGTGTGTGATCTTCTCTGGCAAGGCAGAAACATCAAGCTACAGTAGAAACATCAAGAGGGTAAATTGAACTAGCGAATTAATTTAGGCGTCGATATATGTTTCAGACAGAATAGAAAGGGAGCCATCTTTAAATATTCAAGGTTCGTGAAGAGATAATAAAACAGTTTTAAAATCAAGAGATTTTGTTAGAGCATCTTGGACCATATGGCTCACTTGCCAGAGGTTTCAGGTATCTGGAAGTTGCCAAGTTGAAAAAAAAATTCCAAATAAATAATAGTCAAATAATATTTTTATTGGGTCCATCATCCCAAAGAGACAGCCAGTTTAGTGTAGTAGTCAAGGCATCAGAATAGAAAATGGGAGACTGTGAGTTCTAGTCCTGCCTTGGGCACAAAGCCAGCCGGGTAACCTTGGGCCAGCCACAAACTCTCAGCCCTAGAAATGAGGCAATGAGAAGCCACTTCTGAAGAACTTGACTTGTCCAGGCAGTCACTGAGATTTGTACATGTGTAAACAGAAGGAAAAAAAACTCAGAGAGATTATTATTATTATTATTATTATTATTATTATTATTATTATTATTATTATTATTATTATTATTATTATTATTATTATTATTATTATTACTGAGTTTCATTTTAATGAAGATGATGATGGATGATGATGATGATGATGATGATGATGATGATAATAATAATAATAATAATAATAATAATAATAATAATAATAATAATAATAATAATAATAATAATAATAATAATAATAATGGCAGCAGCAACGATTGTGCAAGATTGGGAATCTGGCAGAAAGAAAAAACATAACCTTGTAAGATACCCTCAGTTGTATTTGTTCTTGCTATTGTAATCAAAATCTTTAATAAAAAAATATTTTTAAAAAGAATTTCGGTGAACCCCTACCAACAAGCAAAGGGATGATGGAACTCGTCACAGAATGCTCCCCAAGGCTTTTGGCTTTCGGAGCACTACAAATATATTCAAGGTATTTCTTGAACATGGATCTTTTTTGTAACAAGCTTACACAGGAGCTACACACAAAAACATGAGTTCTCCTGGTTTCCGGCATTATAAAAACAGGTTAAAATCCCCGAGCAGAGGTGTTGTAAGGAATATCCTTTTGGGTTCAGTTCCAAGTGGGGAAAAAGACACTGGAAGCATGGTGACTGCTTGGAAAGATGGTTTAATGGAGGTTAGCAGGACCACATGGTCTGAGATCCTGGGGAAAGGGGGATCACATGCCTCAAAAATGTTAAAGAAGAGAAAAAGGGCAAGATGCTGAGACTCCCTTGGTTTTATACCCTCTCTTGGGCCCCGGCCCGGGGCCTCCTGCTCCTGTGCAAGAAATGCACTCTGATTGGCTGTCAGACTCCCATGGGGCCATGCAGGGGCAACTCTGTAGGCCAGTGTTTTTCAACCACTGTGCATTAGTGTGCCGTGACATAGTGTAAGGTGTGCCGTGGGAAAAACACCCGCCGGGTGTTTTTGCTGCGGGACATCTCTGTGTCCCGAAAGTTGCTTTCGGGACACAGAGATGCCTCTATTAAGTCCCTGCGGCCCCACGTTTACTTTAAAACGCGGGGACCGCCGGGAGGTAGCGCACGCAGGGACGTCACTGACGTCCCATGTGTGCGCCCATAGCAACAATTGCGGAGGACCGGAGCAGCGAGGAGGACGCGCGCTGTCAACTTGGTGTTACCAGCGGCGCGTCTCCTTCGGTGTTCCGAGCACCGAAGTGGGGCAGTACACAGGCATACAGCCTTCAGTAATACACTGTATGGCTGAAGGCTGTATGTCTGTGGGGGAACTATACTGCACAGGAGCAGATACTGCAGTGATGGACAAGTTTTTGAAAAGGAAAGAACTGGACTCTGAACAAAATTCGCAGCCATATGAGAGCCCAAGTATGAGTGGGGATCAAAAGAAAGCAAAGATGGTTAGCTCAAGCAAATTATCTGGCACAAGGCAATATAGCGAAAGCTATATTTCATTTGGATTTATTTTCACTGGAGATGCAAAGAAACCAACTCCACTGTGCATGGTGTGTGGTGAAAAGCTATCTAACAGTGCTATGGTCCCAAGTAAACTTAAACGCCATCTCCAAACGAAACACCCTTCGCTTCAAAATAAGAATGCGGACTATTTTGTTCGCCTGCGTGAAAACACGGAGAAACAGGCAACTTTCATGAGAAAAACCACAAAGGTAAATGAAAGAGCTCTTAAAGCTAGCTATCAAGTTGCTGAACTTATAGCCAAGTCAAAAAAGTCGCACACTGTGGCAGAGACATTAATACTTCCCGCCTGCAAAGCTATTGTAGAGGAGATGCTAGGACCTGAAGCAGCTAAGAAAATAGTCAAAGTCCCACTCTCAGACAACACAATTTCCAGACGTATTAATGACATGTCTGCAGACATCAGAAGTGTGGTTTTGGAAAAGATCCGTATCAGTGAGAAATTTGCATTGCAACTTGACGAGTCTACTGATATCAGTGGACATGCTCAACTTTTGGCCAATGTGCGTTTTGTGGATGGTGATGCAATTAGAGAAAACTTCTTTTTTTGTAAGGCATTGCCAGAAAAAACAACAGGAGAAGAAATTTTTCGGGTCACATCAGAATACCTTGAACAAGGAGGACTTAAGTGGGAAAACTGCACAAGTGTCTGCACCGATGGAGCTGCAGCCATGGTCGGGCACACCAAAGGCTTTGTAAGCAGAGTGAAGGAAAGAAATCCAGATGTGATTGTTACACATTGTTTTTTACACCGTGAGGCCCTCGTAGCCAAGACTTTACTAGCAGACCTAGTTCCTGTGTTGGATGATGTTGTGCGCATGGTAAACTTTGTAAAGTCACGACCCGTGCAAAGTCGCATATTTGCAGCTTTGTGTGAGGAGATGGGAGCGAAGCATAAAACCTTGCTGTTTCATACGGAGGTCCGGTGGTTGTCGTGTGGCAAGGTCTTGGTTCGTGTGTATGAGCTGCGGGAGGAACTTAAAGTGTTTCTGACAAATGAGAGGTCAGATTACGCAAAGCTGCTTGCAAGTGATGAGTGGTGTGCAAGGCTGGCATACCTGGCAGATATTTTTCATCATCTGAATGCAAGGCCGAAATGAAAACCTGCTTACAAGTACAGATAAAATAAATGGATTCCGTTCAAAGGTGCAACTCTGGCATCAACACGTGGAAAGTGGCAATCTTGAAATGTTCACACTCACCAAGCAATGGCAAGGTGTTCACACTGCTGCACTGTGTGAGATAATAGTTAAACATTTAAAAACTCTCGAGGAGAAGTTGTCATTTTATTTCTCTTCAGTCTCCACTGAATGCCTTGACTGGGTTAGGGACCCTTTTAGCTCAGCATCAATTGGTGGAAAGGACATGACTTTACAGGAGCAGGAGGAACTAACTGAACTGAGACAAAATCGTGGTTTCAAGCTAAGATTTGCTGATCTACCTTTGGACAGTTTTGGTTGGATACTGCCAAGGAGTTCCCCGTTCTGGCAAACAAAGCTATTTTGACATTGCTCCCATTTTCCACTACATATCTGTGTGAGATGAGCTTTTCAAGCCTGACTGCTATAAAAACTAAAGACCGAGAGAGACTGAGAGCTGTTGATGAAGAGCTACGTGTGTGTCTTTCTTCGATTCCTGCCAGAATATCAGCTTTGTGTTCACTGAGTAAGTAAACAGAAATATGAACAATTAAAAAATAATTTCTTTTTGTTTATTTGATTCCTATTCAAGAGAATTATTTTATATATAGTCAATATAGGCACAGAGTTAAATTTTTTTAACATTTTCTAATGGTGGTGTGCCTTGTGATTTTTTTCATGAAAAAGGTGTGCCTTTGCACAAAAAAGGTTGAAAAACACTGCTGTAGGCTGTCCTGAGTCCAGCCTTGCTGGCTGATGCAATCTTCCCAGGTGCTGTGTGGTGAGTTTCTGTTTGCTAAATGGGTCTACGTGAAGAGGGTAGATCTTTGTTATGTAGAATAGACTGGCCCAGGCTATTAACAAAGGTGGGGGGAATGAGTGAGCTGGGCCCATTCCTTGATGGCACATTGAAAAAGGTGGGGGCTACTAGGAGTGAGTCTTTTTCTGCCTAAAACACATTTCTCCATTTTTCAGCCAGGGATATTCTATATAATATTCTGCCTTTTTAATATTTCCTAAAATATTTTATTCCTCTAGGAGGTGGTGGATAGGTGCTAACTTCCTACAGAGGAATACAGAGCAAGCCTGTGTCGCAACTATAAAATATAGGTTACTGAGGGGAGAGCATAAAGTGGGATAAATTGGATCTTAGATCAGGGGGGGGTGTCCAACCTTGGCAACTTTAAAACTTGTGGACTTCAACTCCCAGAATTCCCCAGCCAGCCATTCTGGGAGTTGAAGTCCACAGGTCTTAGTGAAAACACTAAACCATTGCAACGGCTTGTTTTCAGAAGTTATGGGGCTTTTAAGAAGAGATTGAACAACTGTTTGTCTGAAATGGACTCTCTCTAGTGTCTCCTGCTTTTTTAAATATTTTTTTAAAGTATTTTTTCTTTACAATTTCCATATATATATATATCAATGCATATACCTTAAAACATGTCAATAACATACATACTTATACATTTTTATCCAATCAATCAAAATTCAATATCCTATTTTTGCACCTATTCTTTGCTGTTATTTATCAGACTGTTTTTCTTCTTTTCTTTACACTCCCTCTCAAGTCTCCTGCTTGAGGGGGTTGGACTAGAAGACCTCCAGGGTCTCTTCCAACTCTATTATTCTGTTATCTACTTCATACTGTCCCACTTGGTTACAAAACCTAACCATGAACTGACCATGGCTGTGTTTACAAGACCCTTTAAACTCCAAAGAAACCAAAGATCATTTAGCCTGCAAGCTGTCAAAACCCACAATTTTGGGTGTTGGGTTATGCTGTGAACTCAGAATATTGGCTTAGATTAGAATAGAGCTCAGCTATGAAGTATACTTCACAATTCTGTAAATTATTCACACTGTTCAAATAGTAGTTCTGTGTTTCACTTTCTAGAAAGAAAAAAGAAAGAAAGAGAGAGAGAGAGAGAGAGAGAGAGAGAGAGAGAGAGAGAGAGAGAGAGAGAACGAGAGAGAGAGAAAGAGAAAGAAAGAAAGAAAGAAAGAAAGAAAGAAAGAAAGAAAGAAAGAAAGAAAGAAAGAAAGAAAGAAAGAAAGAAAGAAAGACTTCAGCAACAGAGTGAGGTCAATGCCTGGAATGCTCTACCCGACTCCGTTGTTACATCCTCAAACCCTCACAGCTTCGACCTTAAAATGTCTACCGTGGACCTCACCCCATTTTTAAGAGGTCCCTAAAAGGCGTGCATAAGCACACCAGCGTGCCTGCCGTCCCTGACTTACTGTCCCCATTTATTTGTATTCATTTCCTTTGTTCATGTTCATACCTGCTATCTTGTACATGTTTGACAAACTAATAAATAAAATAAATAAAAAACTTCACTAACATATTTGGAAATTATATCCAACACTCCCTCCCTCCAAATTCAAAACATTCATATCTGGTTTTTAATCACACCCCAAGGCCTTTTTTCTCAGCTTTCCCAATTTCAACAGACTTCACCTTTAGAATCACTCTTTTTTTAAACAAAAGTCAGACACCGACCGCTTTTCCAGACAAACCCCCCCACCTCCCTTTAAAATGAAAAAGAAAACAAGCCACATACCCTACAAACACGAAAGACTTCATATTGGAGAGAGAAAAAGCTGCTTGCCTGTAGCACCTGGCTAATAATGTCTTAGTTTCAGAAACAATCACAACTATTACTCAGCTTTGCTCACAAACTCTGATTTATATAGGTTTCTGGAGTTAACAGTGGTTCCACCTGCTTCCAGTCCTTTCTTAATGTAGTATTTACCGTAATTCATCACAATTCTATACCGCCCATTTCGGCTAAGGGTCGGACACTAAGTGAATCATGACCACAGAGTGGAGAAAGAGGTTGAGGGGATTAACTTCAGTTTCTGGGGGTGAAATACACATACTGTAGTTTTATTTTAATTTTCTGCTAATTGTCTCATTTCATTTCTCTCACCACCTGGGGGGGAGAAACACTTAACCCATTCAAAATACTGCATTCAGTTTTGGTCGCCACGATGCAAAAAGGATGTTGAGACTCTAGAAAGAGTGCAGAGAAGAGCAACAAAGATGATTCGGGGACTGGAGGCTAAAACATATGAAGAACGGTTGCAGGAACTGGATATGTCTAGTTTAATGAAAAGAAGGACTAGGGGAGACATGATAGCAGTGTTCCAATATCTCAGGGGTTGCCACAAAGAAGAGGGAGTCAAACTATTCTCCAAAGCACCTGAGGGTAGGACAAGAAGCAATGGGTGGAAACTAATCGAGAGAAGCAATCTAGAACTAAGGAGAAATTTCCTGACAGTTAGAACAATTAATCAGTGGAACAGCTTGCCTCCAGAAGTTGTGAATGCTCCAACACTGGAAGTTTTTAAGAGGATGTTGGATAACCATTTGTCTGAAGTGGTGTAGGGTTTCCTGCCTAAGCAGGGTTGGACTAGAAGACCTCCAAGGTCCCTTCCAACTCTATTATTCTATTCTGTTCTAAAAATGACAAGACTGTTTACATCCTGTTTCTTTTATTTATATATATAAATCAATTTCATAAATAGAATAGAATAACCACCTTATTGTCACCTTAAATGTATACTGATACATTAAAATCAAATTTCGTTGCATGCAGCTCTCAAAGGATAACCACCTCCAACAACACCCCTATTTCTTATTAATTACATGAATCAATTACTAAGTTAAGATAATTAATTTAATTAATTAAAATTATAGGGCTATAAATTTAATTAATTAAAATTATAGGGCTATATATTTAATTAATTTAATTAATTAAAATTATAGGGCTATAAATTATAGTTTCTTTATTCAAGAAACTCTAAGAGGCAAATTCAATCAAGGCAAAGAAATACCAAAGGAGATTTCCACCCACCCACCCTCTCCCTTCTAGTAAAATCTTGTGTATATTTCTCAGGTGGAAACTGAGCAGATACAACACCCTCATCTTTAAGCTGCCAGCCATTGCATAGAAAGTCCTGATGTGAAACTCAGGCTATTAGAAACCAGGTCTCCTGTGTCAAAAAAAACCACAACAACGAAGGAATTCATAAGGAAATTATAATTTATAAGGAAAAACCCAGAATCCATCTCAGCTTAGCACATACTTTTGAGATCAAAGACAGTGTAGGCATATGGTGAAGGGGAAAGGGATACAATATATTTGCTTGACTAATTTTGGCATAACTTCATGCCGTTTGGGAGCCCAGAAGTTATTTTATGCTTTTCAGGAATGATCTCTGATTTCAGCAATCACGTGTAGAGTTATAAAACAACCTGTATGTACGACAAAGGCAATTTTTTGTCTTTAGATGTCAGGTTAGAACTTTTTTTTTGTACAACAGGCAGACATTCAACAGATGAAACCTGCTGGCTGTTTCTCCACAATACAGGAAAGCAATCCGTGCAATTGTCTATACATACATGCATGCATACATACATACACACATACATACATACATACATAGCAATATGATCCTAATTTTTATTTAAACGATGCATGGCATTTCCAAAACTCCGTTTAATGTCTTTATATATTTACAGATTTATTGATTAACAGAGTTGGAAGGGACCTTGGAGGTCATCTAGTCCAACCCTCTTCCCAAGCAGGAGACCCTACATCTGCCTCTACCTAGGATCATATTGTTGCAGTATGATCCTAATTTTTATTTAAACGATCCACGGCATTTCCAAAAACTCCGTTTAATGGAAGCAAACGACGCAGTTTACGACGCAGAAGGATAAGCAACACGTGTTTAAAAAAAATTCCTTTCGATTAAAAATTAGCCATCAACTAGTGCAAAAATCAGGACTGCCAAATTCAAATTAAAGGGGAGGAAGGAAATAAAGGGAATGACAAACTTTGCATTATTTTGAACATACTTTTAACATATAAGAAACGTCTCGTCCTCCGATCGCGCTTTCAGAAACGTAACAGATTTTTTTACATTAAAAAAAAAGAAATTTCAGCGACGGCCCCTTTAAGCCGTCCTTTAAAGGGCCGTCCAGCACGAAACGCGTCGTTTCAAATCTGCCTCGGCGATTGGACGAGGCGCTCGTCCATCACCCTCCCTTTTTTCCGATAATCGTCACAATGGCATTCGAGGCGCGGAAGAGCACGCCCTCCCGGCTTCTGATTGGTCGCTTTGTTCGCTAAAGGTTCCGGCCCAGCAGGGCGGGGGATTAATTTGGAGGGCAACGATTTAAAGGGAAAGTCGCCTCTTGCATGCTGAAAGGTGAGTCCTTCGAAAAGGTGGAAGGAGCGTCCTGAGAAGGGGGGGGGGGTTCTACAGCAGTCAATGGGCCGGTTCAAAAACACCTTTGCTTCCTCCGTTGACATTAATAGGTTCTTCGCATGTTTCCGGAATTCCCTGGGAGGGAATCCCTCCCTTTGGGACGCAGTTACAAGGGAACCCCTTTTTCCCAAGGTGCTTTTTTTTGGTTACTTGCAGGGATTTCCATGTCTATTTGCAATTATTTGGGGGCCGTTCCCAACCCTTCCCGCCCCAATTATTTTGCCTCCTTTCTTTGCAGCAGAAATAACATAATGCAGCCCCCACCACCCCCAAAAAAGCTTGGGTATTCGTGCCAAGCACTCTTCCCAGAGCCATCTCAGTTTCTTGCATCTTTTCTGAATCATCATCACCATCATCATTGTTTAACGACCTCCTAACCCAGTACTTCTCAATTATTTTCTGTTACGCCCCCCTAGGAAGAAGTAAACATTTTGCATACGCCCCCAACTCATTGGACCCATTGGGGCCCAAACATTTCGCGTGGGCCCCAATGGAATTTTGGTGTTAATATTTATTATTTTACTTATTATAAGCTGCAAGCAAACTATTGGCTGGGGAAGGCTGCTCTACCCACTTACCTGGAAGTAAGTCACACTGAACTCAGTGGAACCTGTTTTCGGTTAGGCAGGAATAGGCTACCATGGTTAGGGCCCTCTTCTCACATGGGGCCAGGCCAGCTTAATCAAGCCGATGTTTTGGGGTCGCCAGCCTGGCCCGTAAGCGCCGCCTCTGCCGGGCACTCACAGCGAATGGTGTGGAAGGAAGCGTTAGGGTGCCATTCGAAGCTTTCGCCCAGCTGCAGAGGATGCTCCTCCTTGTCCAGCAGTAGGTTCGCCATGCCGTTCATGGCTACCGTGGCACCCACCGAGAAAAATAAGAACACATGCAGCCGCCCTGCCCCGCCTTCTCTTCCGGGCTCGGAGCAGCGTGCAACTGGGAAAACACTCCCCGTCCGGGGGAATCGATCAAGAGGGACCACGCATGTTCCCCGTGGTCACACACACACCCCTGGCATCGCTCCCCACAGCGCGCCCCACTATTTGAGAAACACTGCCCTAATCCCTTGCGGGGTGGAGTCTGGGCAACTGAATGGAGCTAGCAGAGTGTTTACTGGCCGGATGCCCTTCCTGTCGCCAATGCAGAGTTTTGTTCAGCAGATATATTCTCAGTGTGCCCAGAGAGAGAAAAATATCTGCCTCTACCTAGAATCAAACTCACTGCCTCCCGATTGGGAGATGATTGCTTCTTTTCTGAATCCCTGAAGAGAGAAGATGCAAAAGAAATCAGCAATTAGGTCCTTCCCTGATCTGGGGTGCAAAACTCTATAGTGGAGAGAAAGAGACAAATTATAACAATAGCAATAGCATTTAGACATATACCGCTTCACAGTGCTTTTACAGCTCTCTCTAAAGTGGTTTACAGAGTCAGCCTATTGCCCCCCAACAATCTGAGCCCTCATTTTACCCACCTCGGTAGGATGGAAGACTGAGTCGACCTTGAGCCTGGTGAGATTCGAACTGCCATATTGCAGGCAGCCGGCAGGCAGCAGAATTAGCCTGCAATACTGCACTCTAACCACTGCGTCACCAATAGCTCAAATTAACAAAACTCTGCATTGGTGACAGGAAGGGCATCCGGCCATTAAAACACTCTGCTAGCTACATTCAGTTGCCCAGACTCTACCCCCCAAGGGGTTATGGGGTTGATGATGATGATGATGATGACGATGACGATGATGATGGAGGTAGCAAAATAATTGGTGGCCTGCGGACTCCACTTTTCTTCACTTTGATCCATCTCGCTATCAAAAAAATTATCACACCTTTAACAAAAAGGTATTGCCTTGTATTGATATAACCGATTCATACAGGGGTGCAAATGTACATAATTGTTATAATAATTGGGTTGCTATAGATGGCTATATATTTTATTTTATGCATTTAAGTGTAGGTTCCCGAAAAGACATTACCACCTTTTCCCACCTGGCTGCTAAGAAAGGAAGCTATGCAAAAACTTGGCCTGTGAGCCACCATTTTGTGTGTGTGAATTTGACTGTAATCTCCCACCACATCTGTCCTTTGGTTTGTCTTATAGGCAAGGGCCATGGCGGACGAGGAGCCCCAAGAAAGCTACCTTTTTGGGGGTGCCTTTTCGGCTCGCCTTCCACCTGGAAGTCTGGATATCAGGTGGGTTGGAGTCTTCCCCTGACCAGCATCTCCCCAGATGTGGTCATTCTGGTTTTCCCACCAGTCTCTTGGCTTCTCAACACAACTCGTGGGTCAAACAAAAGGTTATTAGAGACGTTCTGGTTTGGAAATAACCAGTCCAGTTCTTTGCATTGATTGATTGCAGGAATTTGGTATGTCTAGTCCAGGGGTGTCAAACTCAAGACCAGGAGGCCGGATCCGGCCTGCGGGGTGCTTAAATCTGGCCCTGGAAACAGTGAAGGACTGGCCCGCGGTGCCTCTGCCAGTGAAAGTGGAGCTCGGAAGGGCTGCACGCGGCTCTCCTGAGCTCCGTTTTCACTGGCAGAGGGTTGCAGGAGGCCGTCGCATCCAAAAACGGAGCTCGGGAGCCTGTTTTCGCTGGCAGAGTGCTTGGGCAACCACAGGCGCTTCAGACACGAGGATTCTGGATTATTTCCAATGGCCTGCTTGTCCCAAAGATGCTTTTTTCAAGAGGCAATTGGACTTCCTTTGTTTTTCCTTGAAGACATTTCGCTTCCCATCCAAGAAGCTACTTCAGTTCTGAAGATTATAGAAGGGCCCTATGTGATTTACAGGAACAGTAATGTTTTGAGTTCAGCCCTTCAGGAAAATGTGATATTTTGTTCATTGCTCCAGATCTTTGACTCTTTGTTCATAATTTTTAAGCAGTGATCTCTAATGCCAAAAAAGCCAACACAGTTCTAGGCTGCATAAACAGAGGGATAGAATCAAGATCACATGAAGTGTTAATACCACTTTATAATGCCTTGGTAAGGCCACTCTTGGAATACTGCATTCAGTTTTGGTCGCCACGATGTAAAAAAGATGTGGAGACTCTAGAAAGAGTGCAGAGTGCAGAGAAGAGCAATAAAAATGATCAGGGGACTGGAGGCTAAAACATATGAAGAACGGTTGCAGGAACTGGGTGTGTCTAGTTTAATGAAAAGAAGGACCAGGGGAGACATGATAGCAGTGTTCCAATATCTCAGGGGTTGCCACAAAGAAGAGGGAGTCAAACTATTCTCCAAGGCACCTGGGGGTAGAACAAGAAGCAATGGGTGGAAACTAAACAAGGAGAGAAGCAACTTAGAACTAAGGAGAAATTTCCTGACGGAACAATTAATCAGTGGAACAACTTGCCTCCAGAAGTTGTAAATGCTCCAACACTGGAGGTTTTGAAAAGAGATTGGATAAGCATTTGTCTGAAATGGTATAGGATTTCCTCCCTAAGCAGGGGGTTGGACTAGAAGACCTCCAAGGTGCCCTCCAACTCTGTTATTCTATTCTATTCTAACCATGACCTGGATGACTGAGTATCTCCATATAGACCAGAGGTTTTCAAACTTGGCAACTTTAAGACTTGTGGACTTCAACTCCCAGAATTCTCCAGCCGAGTTGAAGTCCACAAGTCTTAAAGTTGCCAAGTTTGGGGACCCCTGATATAGACGATGGCCTGCTTGTTGAGTCTTTAGAAGGTCCACGTTCTCACAAAGACATAGTGGCTGGCTGACCCTAAGTTCTTATTCCCGTCTATGTCTTTCCTTCGCAGCGAAATGCGTCAGGTTCCTGACAACCAGGAAGTCTTCGTTCACCCCACCACAGATCAGAGTGTCATCGTGGAACTGCTGGAATACCAAGCAGGGGTGCCGGATGAAAATGCTGCCAGGTACGTGGTGCAAAATTGGACATTTCATTGCAGGACAGATTGGTACTTGAATTTCAAGCCTGCGGGGGTGGGGGGAACTGAGTCTCGGGACAAAATTACACGCTTTATGTAATTGGGGAAGCCAGGTTCACTTAAGATCCGTGTTACTAACTTAAAACCGCACTGATTCACTTAACAACAGCGGCAGGAAAGCTCGTAAAATGGGGTAAGCTCACTTAACAATTGTCTCGCTTAGCAGCCTAAGTTTTGGGCTCAGCCGTGGTCATAAGTCAAGGACTAGCTGTATGTTATTTCAATTAGGGGCCATGAATGCAGAAATTAATGGACTTCCCTGAAAATATTCTAGAGAGCAAATGTTTCCAGACTGGCTTAATTGCAAGATAAGCAAGTATTGTATTGTATTGCATTGCATTGCATTGCATTGCATTGCATTGCATTGCATTGCATTGCATTGCATTGCATTGCATTGTTTAGTTTTAGTTAAGTTTTAGTTTAGAGTTGGAAGGAACCTTGTAGGTCATCTAGTCCAACCCCCCGCTCAAGCAGGAGTCCCTACACCATTTTGGATAAATGGCAGTCCAATCTCCTTTTGAAAGTCTCAAGTGTTGGAGCTCTCACAACCTCCGCAGGCAAGCCGTTCCACTGGTTGATCGCTCTCACCGTCAGAAAGTTCCTCCTTATTTCCAGGTTGAATCTCTCTTTGGTCAGTTCCCATCCATTATTCCTTGTCTGGCCTTCCGGTGCCTTGGAAAACAGCCTGACCGCCTCCTCTCTGTGGTAGCCCCTCAAATATTGGAACACTGTTATCATGTCTCCCCTGGTCCTTCTCTTCGCCAGACTGGCTAAGCTCAGTTCCTGCAACCGCTCTTCGTATGTTTTGGTTTCCAGTCCCCTTATCATCCTGGTTGCTCTCTTCTGCACTTTCTTTAGAGTTTCAATGTCTTTTTTGTAGTGTGGTGACCAAAACTGGATGCAGTACTCTAGGTGTGGTCTAACTAAGGCTTTATAGAGTGGTATTAGTACCTCCCTAGTCCTAGATTGTATCCCTCTGTTAATGCAAGAGTCCTGCAGGAGTTGGGCGGCCTATGAGAACGATTAAATAAATAAATAAATAAACAAATTTAGGATTGCATTGGCTTTTTTTTTTGCTGACGCTGCACATTGCTGGCTCATATTTAGTTGGTTGTCCACCAAGACTCCAAGATCCCTCTCGCAGTCACTGCTATTGAGTGTAGTTTCGCCCAGTTTATATGTGTATCTTTTGTATTGTATGTATTGTATTGTAATAGTATTAGTATAGTATTAGTATTAGTATAGTAATTATAGTATAGTATAGCATAGTATAGTATAGTATATTAATATTATAGTAATAGTATAGTATATTAATTATATTATAGTAATAGTATAGTATAGTATATTAATTATAATATAGTATAGTACTTTAATTATATTATAGTAATAGTAATACCGGTAGTTATAGTATAGTTATAGTATAGTTTGAGTTTCATCTTCAGGTTCTGGCCTTCTAAAGAGCAGTCAGGGTTGATCTCCTCTAGGACTGACCGGTTTGATTGCCTTGCAGTCCAAGGGACTCGCAGGAGTCTTCTCCAGCACCATAGTTCAAAGGCCTCAATTCTTTGGCGCTCAATCTTTCTTATGGTCCAACTTCCACAGCCATACATTGCAACTGGGAAAACCATAGCCTTGACTATACACACTTTTGTTGGCAGGGTGATGTCTCTGCTTTTTAGTATGCTGTCTAGATTTGCCATAGCTTTCCTCCCCAGGAGCAAGCGTCTTTTAATTTCTTGGCTGCAGTCCTGTTTGGGTCCTCTCAAATAAGGGAAACTGTGAGCAGTTTTCACGATTGTAATGGAGGGCAGTTGGGGGGGCTGAACTACAAGGGTTGAAGGGCATCTTGTTACCCACCCCCTCCTTTCAAGGAGCTTAAAATGGGCTTCCCTGAATGCTTAAAACAAGTATTCCTACAATGTGATAGACTTCTGGCTTGCTTTATTTAGCCAAAAGTTTGAAATGCTTCTTGGTCTGCTTAAAAATTACTACAAGAAATATGCTGTTATTACTATGTATTATTATCTTATCTGTATAAGAATGGCCATAGCTGGGGGATATTTTGCGTTTTCTCCATGTTAGATGTTCATCTATGAAATTTTGGGAAGGGGTTCAACCTAAAATAGTTTGAGCTGTGGATAAAGGTTGCCTCTTAGCAGGGGATTCATTGGTGGAAGGATCAATGAGTGATGTTCACCCATCTTTTTTTTTTAACCATCCCGTCCCACCAGGTACCATTTTGAAGACATTGTGGACAGCTCGGCCAATTCGGAGATTTTGAGCGAAGAACAGTTTGCGCCTGCTCTTCTGGCATTTGAAGGCTGCAGCAGCGCCTGGCAACTCACGGGCCGCCAAGAGGTTGCTAAATTCAACGAGGAGGTGAGTGGCAAGGTTACCAATTTCCGAAGTGTTCCCTGCAGTTGCTGGCCTTGTTCTGAACATTTTTCTGCAATGGTGGTTTTGCAGGTTCAACCACCTGGGGAGGGAAAACGGACATATCACACACACACGCACACGCACACACGCACACACACACACAGAGATACAGGTGGTCCTCAACTTATGACCATAAGTTTAGTGACTTTAAGTTACGACAGCACTGAAAAAAAATGCCATGACCTGTTTTTCACACTTACGACCGGTTACGGCATTCCTGTGATCAAATGTCTATGGAGATTCTCAGTCCTCCAGGTCATGGTTGTCCCAAAGGTGCTTTTTATTTTTTTTCAGGAGGCAAGTGGACTTTCTGGTTTTATCTTTTGAAGACATTTCGCTTCTCATCCAAGAAGCTTCTTCAGCTCTGACTGGATGGTGGGGAATGGAAGGATTTCTACTCCTTGCAGACAGCTGGTCATTTGCCTCCTTTTTAGAGAGCCGTTGAGGCCACTTGGAGGTTTGTCTGTGTCCTCGGGGTCACCTGAGTAGTGCAAATGCTTTTATCAAATTTTAGTAAGAATTTGTTTCTCGAACTTTGCACTTTGATATGGCCCATGGGTTAATCAATAAATAAATAAAGACCTGAGTAGTGCAAATGCGTGTGGGGCCTTCTTGGAACTGTTGAAAGGACTGTGTTGTTGACTGTTGAGAGAGGGTTGTTCCATTTTGACATAGACCTGTGATGGCGAAACTATGGCACGCGTCCCCAAAGTGGCACATGGAGCCATGTCGCCTGGCACGCGTGGCGTCGCCCGTTCCTCTTCCAGGTTTCTGACGCGCATGCGCACGCGATGATCAGCTGGCCTTTGTGCGAGCGGCAGTGCCGGAAACTGGAAGAGCTGGTTCTCCGTTTTCCGGCGCGAGTACGCGTGCTGGCCAGCTGATCGGCGTGTGCACATGCGCAGCAGTAGCCGGAAGACTTGCTGGCCGGCGCGCATGCGCGCACCAGAAACCAGAAATTTATTTTCCAGCGCTTGCATGCCCCCTGGGCAGCTCCTCTTCCAGGTCGCATCCCAGACGAGTGCACTCACGCAAAGTGCATGCGCGAAGCGAAAAGGTTTGTCATCACTGACATAGACCATTGATTTGAAAGAGGGGACAAAGAGGCCATCTGTGTCAAAATGGAACAGCCCTCTCTCAACAGAGGGGGAGGGATACCACATCATCTATCTCCAGTCTACAACACAGTCCTTTCAGTAGTTCCAAGAAGGCTCCAGACCCATTTGCACCACTCAGGTGACCCTGAGGACACAAAAACCTCCAGGTGGCCTCAACGACTCTATAAAAGGATGCAAATGACCAGCTGTCTGCAAGGAGTATAAATCCTTCCCTTCCCCGCCATCCAGTCAGAGCTGAAGAAGCTTCTTGGATGAGAAGCGAAACGTCTTCAAAAAGAAAAAAGCAGAAAAAAAGAACCTTTGGGACCTTGTGATCAAAATTTAGTTGCTTGGCAACGGACATGTATTTATCATGGTTGCAGTATGCCAGGGTCATGTGATCACCTTTGCAACCTTCCCCGCTGGCTTCTGACAAGCAAAGTCAATGGAGGAGGCTGGATTCGCTTAACAGCTGTGTCGATTCGCTTAACAACTGCAGTGATTCGTTTAACAACCATGGCAAGGAAAGTCATAAAATTGGGCGTGGCTCCCTTAACAAACCGCCTTGTTCCCTTTAGCAATGGAAATTGTGGCTCCAATGGAGGACTACCAGGCAGTCCTTGACTTACGACCATTCGTTTAGTGATCGTTCAAAGTTACAACAGCGCTGAAAAAAGCGACTTAGGACCGTTTTTCACAGTTACAGGGTCTGGCGATCAAAAGTCAAATGCTTTGGCAAATGGTTCATATTTATGACGGTTGCTGCATGCCCTGGGTGGGGGTGTCACGTGATCCCCTTTTGCGACCTTCTGACGAGCAAAGTCAGTGGTAAAGCCAGATTCACTTAACAACCGGGTTACTGGCTTAACGACTGCAGTGATTCGCTTAACAGCGGTGGCAAGAAAGGTCATAAGATAGCGATAGACTCGCTTGACCAATGCCTCTCTTAACAGAAATGTTGGGCTCAGTTACGGTCATACGTCGAGGACTACATGTACCTGTGTTCGTTTTCTGCCCTGGTATTTATCTAGTTCAGTCATGACGCAAAGCTCTTTTCGTTGTGCTTGGTTGAACTAGCCAGAATGGGCCTTGCTTGACTTACATAAGAGAAACGAATGATGTGATTCTGCCCCCTTCCTGTTAATATGCCCTTCTTTAAAGAAGAGGTGCTAGCCCTCATGATGTTGAAAGCCGGCTTTCACTCTCCATCGGTATAAAATGGGAGGCTTCAGGTAGGCCCGATCAATTCCTTGTTGCTGTTTTCTGGTCCACAGGCCAAAAACGATGTGTCTGTGCATTTGGTGCTGCTGCGCCTCCCCCAGTACGGAACGGATCTGCTTGTCACCTTCAATGACCCCACCTGGATTAAGTGAGTGTGCCTTAATTCTCTCCTCTGCCTGCCGCAAGGTTATAACCACTAACTGTTTGTTCTGTCCCCAGTTACGAACGTATCAAAAACACTCTATTTGAACGAACTTAGTTTAATTAATGAACCATTGCTAATAACTGGCTTAGCAGTGGCAAACACACGAATCAAAAGAAGCAATCCTTTCTTGCATCAGTCACCTGCTAATTCGGATTCATTAGCAGCTGGCATAAGTTCAGTCAGTCTTAGCTCAAAACAAAGGCAATTAGTTCTGGTTATCTCAAGTAATGTCCGAAGGCTTGGACAAATGCCCAGGAGACTTTCTTAATAAGAAATCCAAAGCAGGGAAACAGGACTTCACGATACAAAGGCACCAGTGGTGGGTTCCTACCGGTGCGACCCACTCTACAGTACCAGTAGCGGCCAGCAGATGGCGCTATTTGAGTGCGGCTGCTCCAGTGCTGTATTTTGGGCTTTTTTGCTTCCACGCATGTGTGGAAGCAAATTCTCGGCGAAATCTCACGAGGGGATGCGCACGTATGCGCAATTTTGGCGAGATTTTGCTGCCACGCATGCGCAGAAGCAAAATCTTGGTGAAATCGCATGCGCGCGCGCATCACCTTACGAGATTTTGCTGAAATTTTGCTTCCGTGCATGCGCAGAAGCAAAATCGTGCAAGGGATGTGCACGTGTAGCGAACGTGTTAGTGCACCAAATGTAGCGATGCGCGCACAGAACTCCGGTAGCGAGGTAAGAGAGCAACCCGTCCCCGAAAGGCACGACAGATATCCTGAGTCTGAACTATTGTTTCCTGCAGCTTTCCAGCTGCCTCTATTGTTCTTAAATAGACTAGGGGAGTGGCCAATTAGCCCCCAGTCTTACTCCCGAGGAGTTCTCCTCCAGAGTAAACCTTCCTGCCTCTTGGCAGCCCTGTGTGCTCTTGCATTCAGGAAAGGAGTAGCCCCTCCTTTCTCATCCCTGCCAAGAGGTGCTGGAGGTTCCAAAGGCCCTGGCTGCACAGGCTGCTGGCGGGTTACAACACTGCTCTGGGCAGAGGTGGGATTCACATAATTTGTCTACCGGTTCACCGAGCACCGACAATGTGAGCGTGACTTCTGCGCATGCGCACGGCTTGAAAACATGACTAAATAGGACGGCATAGCACCGGGGCGGGTGGGCATGGGCAAGGGCAAGGGCCCACCCACAGGTTGCCACCACTGGTTCGGCCGAACCGGTCTGAACCGGCTGAATACCACCTCTGGCTCTGAGGAAAGGAAAGAGACTTGTGATAGACCCGGGGCGTGGCATGAAAGCAACACAACCAGAGAACAGGTCTAACTCTCCTTTATTGCTCCAACTGTGCCCCCAAACGTTCCCACATTCACTACAAATCCTGGAGCAAAGCTCTCACACACACCTTTAGAAGCCTCTGGCTGTGAGTAGTCCAGTCAACCAGGTTAACCAAACAGCAACCAGGGCCAGCAGTCCAGTCAACCAGGTTAACCAAACAGCAACCAGGGCCAGCAGTCCAATAAGCCAGGTTAGCTCAAACATTAACCAGGGCCAGCATTCCAATAAGCCAGGTTAGCTAAACAGAAACCAGAGCAAGAAGTTCAGCGAAGCGGGCAATCCGGGCAAGCCCCACAAGACAGAGTACAGAAATCTCTAGGCGTTGGCAAGTGCACACGAGGCTCCACAGATTCAACGCTTGCTCCCGACAAATGCCCCTCCCACCGGCACCTCCTTACATCTCAGTCCCCAGGTGTGCCTTGTGAAAGGGGGCGGAGCACTCTCCTCCCTCGTAGTCGGCTCAGTCTGCATTGATCTCGCCATCTCTCTTCCCTCCTTGCTCTCGGATCAGGAGGAGGTACTCCTCGCTCTTCTCCTGAGCTCTCCCTGTCTGCAGGCCTTGCTAATTCAGAAAAGCCTTGCCTGGACTGACTGCCCTTCCCCAGTTTCCTCCAAGACCAATGGAACAGGCTTCTCAATCTCTGTCAGTTCTTGTTGTGTTGGGGGGGGGGCATGACAAGACTGTTGTGATCCGGCTCCCAAGGCATGGCAAGCCCTTTGTATTTAACGAAACGTTTCCTTTATTAGGAACGCCAGCAGCCTCGCTCTCTCTAACAAAGTCTCTAAGTCCTGTGGAAAGGGACGCTCGCTCCCTTTCCCGCTAAAATGGCCCCAACACACCAGGAGTCTGTCTCTCTCTCTCTCTCTCTCTCTTCCCACACTTGCAAAGGAAGTCCTGGAAGGTGCACTCGCTTTCTTCCAGCAGCAAGGACACACACACAGACACACACTCAGAAGGCGCTGCAGATTCCCAGAAGAATTCTGATAAATTTCCTGACAGGATTCGGAAGTGCAGGCTATCAGTGGCTGACCTGCAGGGAGATGAATAGTTGTCTGCCACACCTATTCATCTCTGCCCCCTGCCTTTTATCCCCAGAACTAGTGTGGGGCTAGCAGTGGTGGGTCCCACCCCTGTCCCAAGGATCGTCCCATAGATTCCCGCTGCTCTCCTCTCCTCTGCCTTCTGTGCATCTGCACGTCAGGCACTGGACCCAGCTGTTCCTCCTCTTCCTCATCAGCCATCTCCAGACCTGGGGGCTGTTGACTCTCCATCTGAGGGCTGATGGACAGCCCAAGCTCCGCCTCTATCTCTGACAGCTCTATTCCCTCTTCCCCCTCGGAGCTCTCATTGCCTTGACGCTGGCCCTGACTCCCACGCCACCTCATCATCTGATTTGCTGGAGAGGCCGGCAGCCGACAAGGCCACAACAGGGACGGGATAAATTGGAGGAGTGAGAATTAAGAATATGAATGGGGATCAGGGTGGCCTAGTGGTGAAGATGCTCTCCCACTCAAAAGGTTGAAAATTCAATCCTAGGTAGTGGCAGATGTTTCTCTCTCACGGTGCAACGAGAAAAACGAATCTGCTGGGAACTCTGCGTGGCGTCAGGAAGGGCATCCGGCCAGTAAACGCTCAGCTCCATCCAGTCACCCCAACTCTACCCCTGAATTAAAGGATTATAGGGCCGTAAAAAAAGGGAGTGAAAATTAAGAATATTCTTGCGACAGAGAAGTTTGACTTCCGACTTTTGAGAGCCATCCCCATTAAATGCATCCTCAGCTCAATTTGAAAAGAGTTGTGGGTCTTTAAAATATGTGCAAATAGGTTTCTTAAGACAAACCGTTTGAAATCCCACTCTTCTTTCCCTCCAAATTGTCCTCAACTTACAACTGTTCGTTTAGCGATGGCTCGAAAGCGATGGCTTTTTTACGTAAAAAAGTGGCTTACGATCATTTTTCACTTAGGACCGTTGTAGCACCCCTGTGGCCACATTATCAAAATTTGGGCGCATGGCAACTGGTTCATATTTACGACGGTTGCCCAGTGTCCCCAGGGGGGTCATGTGATCCCCTTTTGCCACCTTCTGACAAGCAAAGGCAATGGGGAAGCCAGATTCACTTAACAACCGGGCCGCTGACTTAACAATGGCAGAGATTCACTTAACGATGATGGCAAGAAAGATCGTAAAATGGGGCAAAATTCACCCAAGGACAAAAATTAAGGGGTTCGATTGTGATCATAAGTCCAGGATTTAAGTCCCATCATATTGGGGAAGCGTTTGCCTGCTCTGAAGACTGCAAGCTGATGACCGTGTGGGTTTTGGAACATAATTTTGTGATTCTGCCCTGTGATGACCAATTCTTTTTTTCCCCTCTTTCTTTCTTTTTCTTTCTTCCTTCCTTTTTCTTTCTTTCTGAGGCAGCCCTCTAAGTACCAGCGCTGTGCAAAATACAGAGGTCCCCTTGGCACTCTCTCGACCGCCCTGGACGGTGGAACATTTCCACGCTTTTGTCTGTAGCCTGCGGCTCCTGAATCCTGGTCTGTTCGGTTAAAACAGTTCTCGGTCTACATTTGCCAGAAATCCAGCTTTGCTCCAGCGCGGCTGTGATCCCGGAGCCCTTTGCTTTGGAAACCTTCAAATGAGCACGCCGGCTGTGGTATATGGATCTTTTTCCTTCCTCCCCAGACAGAGGAAAGAGGAGATGGACACTGAATGCCAAAAGATGTTCTCCTGGCAAAAAGCAACTTTGGCAACCTACTTTGCTTTAGGATTGCATTAGACCAGTGTTTTTCAAACTTGGTGACTTTAAGAGGTGTGGAGCAGTGTTTTTCAAAGTTGGCGACTTTAAGACGTGTGGACTTCAACTCCCAGAATTCCCTAGCCAGCCATGGCTGGCTGGGGAATTCTGGGAGTTGAAGTCCACACGTCTTAAAGTTGCCAGCTTTGAAAAACACCGCATTAGACCGTAGGAAGTGTATTTTTACTCACCTCTCCAGCTATTTTCTGCGTGATCTAAGCAAACTGGGATTACCTGCCATTCACTAGTCTGCGATTTACCTCACACAATTTTTTTACACTTGGAAGGAGCACAAACCCCAGAAATAATTACACATCCAACGAAACGCCAAAGAGATGCTTTTTATTTGGGGTAGCCGTAAGTTCTGAACACAGGCCAGTGGCTTCCTCGCCCTCGAGCGATTAAGAAAACCAACGTAAAAACAGAAGGAAATTTGCTGCAAGCAAAACTGCTCCTTCCTTTATTTTTTTCCTTCCTTCAAATTCCATCTCTTCCAAAAAGAGCTTTACGCGTTTTGTAAGGAAATGTACGGTCGCTTGTAAGTTGAGTTTCCTCAACCGTGTTCTTATGTGTCAAGTGACACGGAGGCCAACTGGAGCTAGTTTAAAAAAAAAATCAATCTTTGAAAATATAGTGGGTTTGTTTTCCCCCAAATGTGTAAAACGGTTAGAAATCTCATATTTCACACTTTGTGTGCATACATCATCTCTTAGCACCACCAGCGCTACGTCCAATGGAAACAGTTAATTCGTGTGGATTGGAGCAGCCACTTACAGTAAATGCCTTTCTCCCTTTTATGTGGATCCTTCGTGTTTCAGGTTCTGCTGCTTAAAATAAACACAAGCTTTAACAAAAGCTTTTACCTACCTATATGACATTAAAATTCTCGTGTCTGTTTGTAACCTCCAATTGGGCGAAACGGTGCATCGTAAGGCAAGAATTTTTGGATCGTTGTACCTCAAAACGGGGCTGATTTACAGAATGTGTCCAAAATCTTGCCCCGTCCCTATCATTTTCTGCTATGGCAAAATGATGTCCTCTGTTAGCAGGATATCATTTGCAAGGAAATCATGTCCGGGTGTTAAGATTGAGAGAGGCAAAATCTCTCTGGAAGAAGAGAGAGTTTGTAGAGATTATTCACGTGACTGGAGAGCCGCCCCTCGTGAGCAGACCGTGGAAACTGCCATTTTTGTGACTGGCCACTGAGTGGAGCGACTGGAGTTGCGGCACAGACTTTTACAAACACTAAAACTGAATTGAGCCCCATTTCTTCATCAGTTTCTTCCTTTGCATGTTGGAGAGATTAAAACCCTTCAGACCAGAAAGGTTTTACCGTATTCTTTGGTGAGTTTCTCCTCAAAGGATGACATCAATTTGAATTTTTTTTAAAAAAATGAAAATATATAGGTAGCAAAACGTTTTAAGTATCTGGATTTGGGGAAAGTTAGCAAAGGATTAAGGAGGCGGAGGGATTTGGAATGATAGCCTTGAATTAAGAATTTTTTCTCATGGGAAGATGCTAATTTATTTCCTGCTTTCATGATGAGGAAGCCTTGAAGATTAAATAAGAGCAGTTTATGATGTGCAGGCTTCAACTCCCAGAATTCCCTAGCTAAAATGGGAGTTAAAGGCAATATGTTTTCCCTGACCTGCCTGGCAATTTACCCTCCTTTCCTTTCCTTCCCTCTTCTTTCCCCTTCCTTCCTTCCCCCTCTCCCTCCCCTCCTCCTTCCTTCCTGCTGCATCAAATTTATACTTCCTAGTGGCTTTACTGTTGAATTAATAAAAAAGCACAAAAAACAAATGGACTCTGCACAAGGTGGAGGTATCACAAGAATTGGGAAGGAGGCATGACGTGCCACATGGTTCATAACAGGTCAGAAAGGTTGTGAAGGGAAATGTGTGAGATGTGCTGTGGAGGTCCAGAAGGGTGCAGGCCAGGGTGTGCAAAATGTCAGATGGGGATGTGGCATGGGCCGGGAAGGCCGAGCGGGGTGTGTGTGTGTGTTGCAGGACAGATGCCACAAGGTTGACTTCGCACGCAGAACTGCAACGCAGCTAAGGGCGCGTGGCGGTACATGAGTGGCCAGTGGGGGTGGGTGCCCAGAGGGACTATGGGTATTGTGTGAGTGGGGGAGACTTATCTGAACAACGTGTGACTTACCTTTCTGGCTTTTACGTTGCCGAAGGTGTCCGGGAGTGTTGGGAAAGGACAATGACTCGGTTGCGATGGTGCGACTGAAATGGCCGCAAATTTGTCAAATTTCAATTCCCAGTCATACGGGCCCCAGGTTTTGGACGCATTCAGAATGCTACCCCATTTGAGGTATGTTGATTCAAAAATTGTTGCCCCATAGCGCACCATTTTACCCAACTGAAAGTTACAAACAGAACTGATAACTTTAATAGCCCGTGCATATAGGTAAGGGGGAAAATGGGAGCAAGAAATCAAAAAGTGTGCCACCTAGAGCTGGATTAACAAGAGCAGGTGAACCCTGCCTGTAGGCCTACTTGGTTGCCATGGGAAACAGTTTGAACTCAGGCTGCCTCTCACTACCTTTACAGAGGCCCTATAAGATTGCAAACTGGGTAGAAGTGACCCAACAGAGTCCCTCAGAAAGCCTTTTAGGGGTTCTCCTAGGTAGGTGGGACCTGGAGGCCATTTACCAAGCCGACAGCAGTCCATCTTCTTCAGTGGAAAAAATGGCGATTCACTATAGAATGGGCCAGGTGTGTTCCGGCACAAGCTTGAAGTCGGGAAGAGCTTGTGCGTGATGCGTTGGCTCCTCGATCCAGAAGTTAGGATTGTGGTCTTACTGTTCCAGGCAGGAGAAAGATTTGCACGTTAATTTTTTCTCCGCCCATCTGTAGCGAAGTAGGAAAGGGGACCCAGAGGTGAGAACGGCCCCCCCAAAAAGTGCGAGGAATGAGCCACTGACATCTTTCTCTGGCCAGTAAGAAGTTTGCCCGCTTGCTGGCATTGAAACTCTTGAGACTAGCTTGACTGACAGCGAGGTCCGGGCTGCCCCCCCTCCCTCGGAGGTATGTCGTGCCATGCAAATTGGGGTCTGGGCATCCCCCTTACGAGCGGCTTCACTTCTGCGGCCAGCGGAAGTTGATGTGGCGGATCTGATCCCAGAAGAGAAGGCTGAGGATGGTGTGCGGCCCGATGCGGAAGTAAGAAGCCCCCATCCCTTTGTAGGCTCCCCAAAAGCCCTCCATCCGGATGATTTTGGCCAGGCAGTCCAAGAGTCCTTTGTACATCATGCCCTGCCGTATAAGAAAAGGAAACTATGAAGAGATCAAGCTCACCGACGAATTAAGAGCACCCCAATTTTCTTGGGTTACCCCTCATTTTCAATGTCCCGTTCTCCCGGCCCCCCTGCCTTAGGTTTTGGAAATCTTGCTTCCTTGTTTTTTTTTGTTTTGTTTTTTTAAATGAACAAACCCATCGGCAGGTTTTTTGCAAAAGTATGAGGAGATGAATTCAAGACAGGCACTCCTCGAGTTACAACGGTTCATTTAGCGACGTGTTTTGGCAGCACAGCTAGAGTTTGGAAGATTTCAAACTTTAAAAAAAAGAGGGATCAAGAAAGGGTTAACAGTGAAGCTGTGTCTAAAAAAAGGTTAAAATGATGTCAACTGGACCAGAGTTTGTTTATCTGAGAGGTTTGGTTACTCATCCAAGTAACTTCATCAGTTGAAATTAAAAAGGGGGGAGAAACCAGGGGTGAAATGCTACCAGTTCGGCCCAGTTTGGGTGTACTGGTAGCGGCCGCCGCCAGTGGTTCAGAGAACCGGTAGCGGCGGCAGTGCGAGGCTCCGCTCACCTGCCCGGATGTCGCCATTTTCTGTTTTTTAACCTTCTACACATGCGCAAAGCCTTCTGCGCATGCGCAGAGGATGAAAAAGCGTGTGCGATGGTGTCACGCGCACTTCCGAACTGGTAGGGGAGGCAAGTAGATTTCACCGCTGGGAGAAACCCCTGCAGGTGGTGAGTTGGTACATTCCAAAGACTCTGTCCACCTAAGTAATTTTTTAAAATTTATTTTGACTGATGAAGTTACTTGGATGAGTAACGAAACATCTCAGATTAACAAAGTTTGGTCCAGTTTGTGGAGCTAAGCAACTTGTCTCAGGAACCCCTGAAACCAATGGAAGTCACGAGTTGGGTGACTGATTTATAATGAACCCAACTCCAGGCAATTTACAAGTAGTCCTTGACTTACGACTGCAATCGAGCCCCAAATTTCCCTTGCTAAGCGAGACCAGTTGTTAAGTGAGTTTCACCTCATTTTATGACCTTTCTTGAAATTTTTAAGTGAATCACTGCCGTTGTTAAATGAGCAACACAGTTCTTAAGTGAACCTGGCTTCCCCGTTGACTCTGCTTGTTGCAAAAGGGGATGACGCAAGGGTGGGTTCTAACTTACCTCGCTGCCGGTTCGCTTCCTCCCGCGCAGTGCTAAAAATCCAGCTTCTGCGCATGCGCAGAAGCAAAAAACAGCTTCTGCACGTACACAGAAGCAAAAAACAAAATGGTGGCGCCCACGCTGTGAGAGCCGGCCATCGCTGCTGATTCGGCGAGCGGGGGGAAATTCCCCCTACCAGTTAGAACCGGTACGAACCAGCAGGAACCAACCTCTGGGATGTCGTGACCCTAGGACAGTGATGGCGAACCTTTTTTCCCTCGGGTGCCGAAAGCGCGTGCGCGTGCTCTATCATGCACGTGCAAGTGCCCACACCCATAATTCAATGCCTGGGGAGGGCGAAAATGGCCTCCCCTGCCCCAGCAGAGGTCCTCTGGAGGCCGGAAATGGCCCATTTTCCAACCTCCGGTGGGCCCGGTAAGCCCATTTTTCGCCCTCTCCAGGCTCCAGAGGCTTCCCTGGAGCCTGGGGAGGGCGAAAACACCCCCCTGCCCTCCTGGAGGCCCTCCGGAAACCTAAAATGCCCTCCCAGAGCCTCCGCGTGAGCCAAAAATCAGCTGGCCGGCGCGCACATGCACGCTGGAGTTGAGCTAGGGCAACGGCTCGCGTGCCAGCAGATATGGCTCCGCGTGCCACCTGTGGCACGTGTGCCATAGGTTCGCCATCACTGCCCTAGGACACTGCAACCATCCTCAATAGTGTCTGAATTTTGATCACGTGACTTTGGGAATGCTGCAGCGGTCGTAAGTATGAAACATTGGCCATAAGTCACTTCCCCCCCCCCAGTGCTATTGTACTGCAAATGGTCACTAAACGAATGGCTGTCTCAAAGATGCTTTTTTTTTTCAAGAGGCAACTAGACTTTCTGGTTTTCCTTTGAAGATATTTGGCTTCTCATCCAAATAAGCTTCTTCAATTCTGTAATCTTCAGAACGGGAGAAGCTTCTTACTGTGTTTCCCCAAAAATATGACTTACCCCAGAAAGTAAGTCCTAGCTTGATTTTTACACATGCACCCAATATAAGCCCTAGCACCCCCTCCCAAATAAGCCCTAATTAAGAACCCACCCACTCCAGGGTGCACAGATAAAAATTAAGCTAGGGTGCGGATGGGGAGGTGGAGCTGGCCTGCTACTTACCTTCGGACAGTTGCAGCCAAGCCTCGCACACCCCGACAGCTGCCATGTGGGCCCATTTCTTCTGCAGCCGGCAAGGCTTTCCTGATCTGGAGCTCTGTTATCGGCTACAGAGGCCTTCAGGAAAGACTTGTCGGCTGCAGAAAAAGTTCCTGAAGGTCTCCGATAGTTGAAAGGAGGCCGGGGGGGGCAACATACAAGTGAGGTGAATCAGTGGACGACATCCCCCCTCCCCCAGTGGTGAAATCCAATTTTTTTTTACTACCGGTTCTGTGAGCGTGGCTTGGTGGGCGTGGCAGGGGAAGGATACTGCGAAATCTCCATTCCCTCCCCATTCTTGGGGGAAGGCTACTGCAACATCTCCATTCCCTCCGTACTCCTGGGGGAAGGATACTGCAAAATCCCCATTCCCTCCCCACTCCAGGGGAAGGATACTGCAAAATCCCCATTCCCTCCCCATTCCTGGGGGAAGGATACTGCAAAATCCCCATTCCCACCCCACTCCAGGGGAAGGATACTGCGAAATCTCCATTCCCTCCCCATTCTTGGGGGAAGGCTACTGCAACATCTCCATTCCCTCCGTACTCCTGGGGGAAGGATACTGCAAAATCCCCATTCCCTCCCCACTCCAGGGGAAGGATACTGCAAAATCCCCATTCCCTCCCCATTCCTGGGGGAAGGATACTGCAAAATCCCCATTCCCACCCCACTCCAGGGGAAGGATACTGCAAAATCTCCATTCCCACCCCACTCCAGGGGAAGGATATTGCAAAATCTCCATTCCCACCCCGCTATGGGGCCAGCCAGAGGTGGTATTTGCCGGTACTCCGAACTACTCAAAATTTCCGCTACCGGTTCTCCAGAACCTGTCAGAACCTGCTGGATCTCTCTCTCTCTCTCTCTCTCTCTCTCTCTCTCTCTCTCTCTCTCTCTCTCTCTCTCTCTCTCTCTCTCTCTCTCTCTCTCTCTCTCTCTCTCTCTCTCTCTCTCTCTCTCTCTCTCTCTCTCTCTCTATATATATATATATATATATATATATATATATTTGTTTTCTGAGGTTTTCGCGGGTGTTTGTATGTAGGTCTTTGGTTATTCGGGTTTTCGGCTTTGCTGAGGATCCTATCTGAGATGTTATGCACTGTTTGTTTCCTGTGTGGCTGTGAGGGGGGAGGGGTTTGTTTCTGCTGTTCTTGTAGTCTTCGGAGTTTGTTGGTGTGTGTGTCTGTCTTGAGGGTAGTCTGTGTTTCGGCTCTCCAGACGGCGAGTTGTTTGGATTTGTCCCAAAGTGTGGGGTGGATCTTGTTGCTGAGTTCGAGGTGTAGTGTGAGGAGATCTTTGTTGATTCGGTCTAGGAGGAATCTTTTTGTGTGAAGTTCGTCGAAACGTTGCAAAGATACTTCCAATTTCACGCGGGAGAAAACCCGAATACCCAAAGACCTACATACAAACACCCGCGAAAACCTCAGAAAACAAATATCGTACCTCTACGGGGAGGATATCCACCATCTGACCAGGACTTATGAAAAACTTGAAGTCCAAAGAGCTTCCATTTTATGTGACCTTGCGTTCCTACGCAACTGCCGTGATCAAAATGTTATCCCCAAATGCTTCCAATTGAAATACCACTCCAACTCTGCAGCCACCAAACGCATCCTGAAAAGAACAGGACTGGCCCTAATCAGAAATGAACTTCACACAAAAAGATTCCTCCTAGACCGAATCAACAAAGATCTCCTCACACTACACCTCGAACTCAGCAACAAGATCCACCCCACACTTTGGGACAAATCCAAACAACTCGCCGTCTGGAGAGCCGAAACACAGACTACCCTCAAGACAGACACACACACCAACAAACTCCGAAGACTACAAGAACAGCAGAAACAAACCCCTCCCCCCTCACAGCCACACAGGAAACAAACAGTGCATAACATCTCAGATAGGATCCTCAGCAAAGCCGAAACCAATGTCCTTTCCAAAGGATTCAACTTTGCAGTCGCTCCCAAACACATCCCAACTGAAACCATTATATGCGGAGTTGAAACCAGCCTGACCAAAATCAACCCCGACGATGCTAACAGAATCAGACTCGATATCACCAACATCCTCTGCACCAGCAAGCCACCCAAAAGCAACTTACCCAAAGAGGAACAGACTGCACTACGTAACCTGAAAGAAGACACCAGCATAATAATCCTACCAGCAGACAAGGGCAACGCCACGGTGGTTATGAACACATCTGACTACCAAACCAAATTAACCAACCTACTCCAAGACTCCACATACAAACCCCTAAACACAGACCCCACCACCTACCTGGAAAAAACCACTAGATCCAAAATAAAAGCCTCTCCCATCAGCGAAGAGATCCAGCAAAGAATCATTCCCAGAGAGAAATCATCCAGATGCCCCAAGCTCTATGGTCTCCCCAAGATACACAAAGAAGGAACCCCACTTAGACCCATAGTCAGCTCCATAGGCTCACCTCTACAAAACCTAGCCAAATTTCTCGCAAAACAACTACAACCTTATGCAGAATCCATCACCTCATATGTAAAAAACTCATTCCAGTTCATAGAGATCATAAAGAAACAAAACTTACAGCCCAGTGACCTACTCGTGAGCTTCGATGTCATATCCCTCTTCACCCAAGTGCCAATCAAAGAAGCCTTGACAGCTATCCAAAACAAATACAACCCCCCCAAGCACATCCTAGATCTGACCAACCACTGCCTATCCAACACATACTTCATCTATAACGGACAAAAATACAAACAAATGGAAGGAGCACCCATGGGATCACCTCTCTCACCCGTCATTGCTAACCTCTATATGGAACACTTTGAAACCCAAGCTCTAGAAAAATCTGATCACAAACCCAAACTCTGGCTCAGATATGTAGATGACACCTTCATAATCTGGCCACACGGGAAAGAAAAACTGGACAACTTCCTCATACACCTCAACAGCCTACACCCCAAAATACAGTTCACCATGGAAACAGAAGCTAACAACCAACTTCCTTTCCTGGATGTCTTAGTCTACAAGAAATCCAATGGCTCACTAGGACACACCATCTACCAGAAGAAAACCCACACTAACCGCTATCTGCACGCACTCTCACACCACCACCCAGCACAGATCAACTCCGTAGCCAAGACACTCATCTCCAGAACAAAACGCCTAGCTGACGAACAACACCTAAAAACCGAACTAAATACTCTCACTAACGTACTAGTATCCAATGGATTCCAAAGAAATAAGATCACCAACCTAATCCAAAAAGAAACCCCCACTAAAATCCAAGACAGAGAACAAGAAAACGGCAAAGCCCTCCTACCATACATAAAAGGAACCACAGACAGAATCAGCAAGATCCTCCACAAACACAACATCAAGACAGCATTCTGCACAAACCGAAAAATATCCACCATCCTAAGAAACCCCAAAGACAAAATTGAGTTAGAAAATCAAGGAGTATATGAAATCCCATGCACCGCCTGCCCCACCACATACATTGGACAAACCAACAGAAGAATAAGTGCACGCATTGAAGAACACAAGAACTCAGTCAAAAAAGAGGAACCAACTTCTTCCTTGGTCCAACATCTTAAAGCCACAGGACATGAAATTAACTTTAAAAAGACCAGAACTATCGCCAAAACTGAACATTTTAACAATAGAATAATCAGAGAAGCCATTGAGATAGAGAAACGCCCACACAGCATGAATAAACGAGATGACACCTCCCGCCTACCAGCCATTTGGAAACCCGCACTTGTTGACAAACGAGTCCCTAACACTAAGAATGACACTAGACCCACACTCACGAAAACCACACAGGATGTCACCACCACACACCCATGCAAAAAGCAAACCCAAACCCACACCAATGAGGCACGGCCACAAACCAGAAGCCAGACCATAGCTGCATCTTTAGCCACTCTAAACCCTTCCATTCCATACATGAAGCAAACTGACACCCCAGCCAATCATAGCACAGCCAACCCCCCATCCAATCAGAGCACAGCCAAGCCCCCAACAAATCAGAACACACCTCCACCCAATCAGAACACAGCCAAGCTCCCACCCTATCAGTTCAAACCCCCAGTGGCAGTTAAAAGGAAGAAACAGCTGCAATCTCACATTGCTCCTAGAAGCAGCAAGCTGAAGACTCCAGCCTGATGATGACGAATGAGACTTCGTCGAAACGTTGCAAAGATACTTCCAATTTCACGCGGGAGAAAACCCGAATAACCAAAGACCTATATATATATATATATATATATATATATATATATATATATATATATATATATATATATATATATATATATATATATATATATATATATATATATATATATATATATATATATATATCTTGAAAAAGCACCTTTGAGACAACCATGACCTGGAGGACCTGAGAATCTCCATAGACATTTAAATGAATGGCTATAAGTCAAGGACTGTTCTGTGTTCCCCATCTTTTCGTTTCGTCCTAGGTAATACGTCCTATTTCCTACCTGGCCATCGGGTCCAACCGGTTGGTTGTAAAGGCGGGTGCTGGCCACATCAAAAGGTGTCATGGCGATGGCCACAACGAAGCTGCTCGTCATCCCAGCGCACAAGGCAATCAGCCAGCTGTCTTTGGGGAAGATCTGGAGGAAGAGGAGAAAACAAAAGGCTAGAAGCCACCAAAGTTACGGCCAGCTTGGGTGGAGATCCGCAACCCGGATCCAATCAGACGATCGATCCGCACGAGAAATGCAGCTTTTTAAAAAGAATGAAAACGTAATTCTCCACAGTTTGGGATGTGAAAAGAATTTGGGCGTGGGGAGACACTCTCCCCCTGGAGAAACTGAGCGAGGTAGGACATAGGAGCAGAAAAAATACCGATGGGACAAAAGGACATTGAGGACCATTGAGTCTGCCCTGAGTATTTTGTTCGTTTTTGTTTTCTTTTTAATTTATTCATTTCATATTTTTCATTAATACTTTTTGTTTGTTTGTTTTATTATTATTATTGTATTTTTGTTGGATGATAGACATGTGTTTTATACCAGGCGTGTTTAAACTCTGTTACTGATGACTATCTTTGCTGGAAGTCGGTTCCATGATTTCACTACCCTTTTTTTGTGAAGTAAAAGGGCCCGTGCAGAATCTCCATTAAGTGAGGCAAAACCATTCCAGCATTCTGTTCCCACTAGGGAACATGACTGGTTTACTCATTCTCTACCAAATAAACCATAACTCTTCCATAAACCTACCATGGTTAGTTTCATATCCTGATGATTGGCCCAAAATCACCCAGTCGGCTTTCATTTCTAAGGCGGAACTAGAACTCACAGTATCCTGGTGATCAGCCCAAAGCTGGCTTTCAGGCCTAAAGCGGAACTAGAACTCACGGTTTCCAGCTTGGTGCCTTAACGACTGGACCAAAATCAAATGCATATCCCAATTTTACTTCTCTCTTGGATCAGAGGTTTATGTCTTAAGGTTTACAGATTAAGAGTTGGAAGGGACTTTGTATGTCATCTAGTCCAATCCCCAGCCCAAGAAGACCCTACACCATTTCTGACAAATGGCAGTCCAATCTCTTCTTGAAAGCTTCCAGTGATGAAGCTTCCACAACTTCCGAAAGCAAGCTATTCCGTTGGTTGATTGTTCTTACTGTCAGAAAATTTCTCCTCATTTCCAGGTTGAATCTCTCCTTTTTCAGCTTCCATCCATTATTCCTTGTCTGGCTTTGAAAAATAGCTTGACCCCTTCCTCTCTGTGGCAGCCCCTCAAATATTGGAACACTGCTATCTCCCCTGGTCCTTCTCCTCACTAGACTAGCCATGTCCAGTTCCTGCAACCATTTTTCATATGTTTTAGTCTCCAATCCCCTAATCATCCTGGTTGCTCTTCTCTGCACTCTTTTTAGAGTCTCAACATTTTTTTAATAGCAAGGTATTTAATAGCAAGGTATGTTAAAATGGTTAAGTAAATATCATCATTATTACTAATATTAATATTATAATAAATACTAATGTAATGAATACTGTTGTAAATACTTTGATTATTATTTCCTAAAACTATTTGTACCCAGACAACATAGTTTAATTGAAAATTGAATTTTTATGTTTTAAAATAAAAAAACTTGGGGGGAAAACCATCTTTTTATAGTGTGGTGACCAAAACTGGATGCAGTATTCTAGGTGTGGTCTTACTAAGGCTTTATAGAGTGGTATTAGTACCTCACTTGATTGTATTGCTGTGTTAATTCAATTTAGGATTGCATTGGCTTTTTTGGCTGCTGCTGCCCACTGCTGGCTCATATTTAACTGGTTGTCCACTAAGACACCCAGGAACCCTCTCACAGTTACTGCTATTAAGCCTGGTTTCACCCAGTCTGTATGTGTACTTTTGGTTTTTCTTGCCTGTGTAAGACTTTTCTCTACATTGAATTTCATTTTGTTAGATATCAGACTCTAGATCAGGGGTCGGGAACCTTTTTGACTAAGAGAGCCATGAAAGCAAAAAATTTGGAAATTTATTTCAGTGAGAGCCATATAATATATTTTAAAAGTGAATTCAACTAAATGTCAGTATAATAAGCCTCTGAATTTATTCTTTTAAATAATGTTGTTATAACACTCACCATACGGGGCACGGGGCGGGGCACGCAGGACGGGGTGCCGGGTTGCAGGCCGGCAGCGGCGGAGGGTCGCTTGAACTCGCTTCCCGCCGCGGACCGCGTTCACGCGCGGCGGCAGCAGCAAGCCGGGAGCGCTCGCCTGGAATTGGAATCAGCGAGCAGCTGGGCATCGGGGCTCTTCCCCCACCTTCTCCATCCTCCAGGGTCGCCACTGCGGGGGTTCCGTCTCTCCGGTGGTGCCTGCGTTGGAAGGGAAGGGGGGGAAAGAAAGGCAGCCTGCGGGGCTTGGCACAGCTGGGAGTTGCGAGGCGGCGTAGCAACCGGGCTGTTCCTCCGGGTGTGCTAAAGTGCTCGAGTTTTTTCTCTCTCACACACACATGCACAACCTTCCAACGACCGGGTCGGACTGGATCTTCCAGCACGACTTCCCAGTCGTTGGAAGGTTGTGCATGTGTGTGTGAGAGAGAAAAAACTCGAGCACTTTAGCACACCCGGAGGAACAGCCCGGTTGCTACGCCGCCTCGCAACTCCCAGCCGTGCCAAGCCCCGCAGGCTGTCTTTCTTTCCCCCCCTTCCCTTCCAACGCAGGCACCACCGGAGAGACGGAACCCCCGCAGTGGCGACCCTGGAGGATGGAGAAGGCGGGGGAAGAGCCCAGATGCCCAGCTGCTCGCTGATTCCAATTCCAGGCGAGCGCTCCCGGCTTGCTGCTGTCGCCGCCGCCGCT